>CM028134.1:56775000-56982500 GCA_016271365.2 Neoceratodus forsteri
CGGCTCCATAGCCACCAGGGCCTGGGGCCTTCATAGTTTTAACACGGCCACTGCGCTAAGCGAGTTCCTGCATTGTAATCTGATTCAGCAGTTGTTCACCTTGCTGCATCGTGATTCTAGGGAGAGCAAGATCATGCAGGAATTTTTAATGGAATCGGTGGCCGGGCATTCTGGGTGTATATAAAGCGGAGTAATATGTTGTAAATGCCTCAATGATATCATTTAATTTACTCAAAAGTGTACCTTTCACTGGGTGGTGGATGGACATTATAGTGACCAATTTCCTTTGCTTCCTGGTTTGGTATGCTAGCAGTCTTGTGGCTCTGGGGCCTACCTCGTAATATCGCTGACGGAGAAAGGAGAGAGCAATTTCGGTCTGCAGAAGGGCTAGTCTATCTAGTTCTAGTTTAATTTGTTGAATTTGTGGGAGTACAGTGGTGTCCCTTGTTTGTGCAGCATTTGGAGAAAATGCAATGTTTCTTCTAATTGACTTTTATGCTGTTTACGGCTTTTGCCTTTTGTGAGGTGTAGTTTATAATGTGACCCTGAGGACTGCTTTTAATAGTGTCCCAAAGAACTGCCGCGAGATTTCAGGATCAGCATTATCGGATAGAATTTCGAGATCTTGTCTGTAATAAAGTCTTTAAATTGGTCAGATTTTAGGTGGGTTGGATTTAGGTGCCAGAATGAGTTTCTTTTTGGATACCTAATTTCCAGGAACTCATTACAGGTGCATGATCTGAGAGGATGATGTCCGCTATCTGTATATCCTTTAAATAGTCTAGATGTTCCACCAGGGTAAAGTTAAATCAATCCTAGAGTAAGTCTTATGGACAGCTGAGTAATGTGTATAGTTTCTAGAGTAGGTACATAAATCTCCAAGTATCAGTCCAGCTAACCTGTGACAGAAATCTACTAAAAGAACTCTGCTGGGGGGTTTCCTTGGGGAGACAGGATTGGAGGAGTCTTTCTCAGTTTGGGGAGAATATTAAAGTCTCGGAGAGCAAAAGGATGCCTTTGTGAATTGGGTAATGTCTAATAGGCTTTTCAGCTCGCCCACGGGTGAATCTGGCGGATATAAACATTTGCTAATGTGACCTCTGCTTCACCAATCCGCCCTCGAAGCAACACTAATCTGCCATTTGGATCAATCCATTTTGATTCATACTGCCAGGGACTCCCTCATGGATTATTATTGTGACGCCTCTTCTCCTCCCCCCCATAGGAGGAGCTGTAGACCTCACCTTTAGCAATTTTCCTAATTTTCCATGTTAAACATTACTGAGGTGAGTTTCCTGCAAGTAAATAGTATCTGCTTTGAATTTCTTCAGCTGCGTAAAGACTCTTGCTCGCTTTATAGGGAAGTAAGACCATTAATATTCCAGGAGACAAGCTTCAATGGGTTTTCCTGCATGGTAGGATCTACATAAAATCAAATTAATGCAAGAGGCACTAGGTAGTGATACAGTGACTACTACATATACAGTCTGTACCTCATCCTATTTTGTAAAAAGTCTGACATCATCTGTGGTTTTAAACAAACTAAGATTATAACCATATTCTAAACATTTTAAAGTTAGAACTATTCCTAAGAGTTGATAGCTTTAACTGACAGTTAAATCGAACAATAAAATCAGCACAACCTGTTAGATGTAAAGACATTGAGAAGTGTGAAGATATGCAACTAGCATAAATCATCCAGAACTTACACTCTCAATGGTAGTAGATTAATTATTGGTAAACAATTAACTAAACTTCCAGAGACCCGAGCTTCAAAAGCCCTCGGAAGGTGAGAAATCCACACCTTTATGGAGTAACTCGATTTAAGTATACCCTAAGCTCTTCTAGAGCTGAAGAAAGAGGGTTGGGGGGTTGGCTAGTCACTCCCTCGCAAGCCATCAGGTAAGTGAGGGGAACTCCTAAGGGAGAGAATCCTGGGAATACTGAATGGCAATACTGAGCGGGTTGGGGGAGATAGGAGAGAGGAAGGTTGGGCTCATCTAGGGTTAACCTAAGTGTCCCCACAGTTGCAGACTCAATCAGTAAAAAGTGTGGTCCATTACCGCTTTCTACTCATTGTTCCCCTACGCTTAGGCAATAAGGAAGGTTAGTTAAAGGAGTGGGGGTTATGTTATAAACACCACATAGTAAGCGTATCAAAAGGAGTCATATTCAAAGTATAAGTCTCAAAGTTCTAGTGAAACACTATGTAGTTATAGTGAGGAAGGGGAAGGAATTCATTTCCAGTTATAAGGCATAGTATCTGTCAAACCGGGATACAGGTAGAAGATTTTAAAAGCTGAAGGAGTTGTAAGGCCACGTACCTCATGCAAGAATCAAAGTGTTAGTATTGCTAATTGTATTTTTACGGTTCTTAGCCATAATAATTATTCTTTCCTTTTATTTCCTTAAATTTATTTGAGAAAGAAGGGGTGGGGGTGGGGAGGGAGAAGTTAGCATCAGTAGTGTTGGTGGGGAGAAAGAGGGACGCTCTGCTGTGATATTTATATTAATCTAGCCTTTCCAAAATCTAGTAAATTCATTTGGGTTCCAAGCTGTCGCCAGAGCAATAGGCCACTCATCAGCCCTTGCGCTGAGGGATCCAGCGTGACTGGTGAGGTGAATCGGTAGCTTGATTTAAACAGCTACCCAGGGAACCCAGGAGGCGAGATGAGCAGCAGCAGGAAAACAAATCAACAAGGAGCCAGAGGTTAGCATTAGTAAGAAGGAGATTTTAACTTTCAAGGATATACGGCAGGTCTTTAAAGTTAAAGCCTTAAATTGTCCAGCTGAGAGTTAGGAGATCTTCGTGAAGTCCCTTAACGGTTTCCCTCAGTGTCTCTCCTGATCCAAAGCGTCGGGGACAATTCCAAACAAGGAGGCATTAAAGCCTAGCGGTAATCCACCAGCAGTTTTCTTTTTGCCGCAGTTCAGGTGTCTCTCCTCGATTGATCCCATAGAGAATCGTGATCTTGCGAATCATATCTATCCTGGCGCTTCCTGGAATCTCGTTGTTTGACCTGCCAGGCCTGTTGGGCCAGTTTTGCAGCTAGTGTACTTCTGGAAAACTTACTCTGAGGATCTGCACCTCTATGTTAAATTTTTAAGGATTCTTTCGCTTCTCAAGCGGATACAAAGGTGAGCTGGCCTTCCGTGTGATATATTATTAATTTAGCTGATAGGGGGTTCTAAAGCATATGCCCGCTTTTTTCAGTTCTTTCAGTATAGGGCCATAAGCTCTGCGCTCGCCATAATTTGGCGATAATCATTCTCAAGAAAAGCCTGTGGTCTTTGTAACTGGTCTGACCTTTTTTCCAGGCAGAGTGGAGAATGAACTCCTTTTCTTGGAATCGAAGGAAACGCACCAGCATGGCTCTCGGTCTTGCTTCTGGGGGCTTGGGCCCAAGAGTGCAGTGCACTCGCTCAAACTCCAGTGTAATATCGTCTGGTACTTCTAAGATCTGCTTCAGGAGTGAGCGAATAAAATTATGGGGATCTGTTTCTCTTCCCCTCTGGAATCCCTGAAATTCTGATGTTATTGCATCTATTCTGACTTTCGGCATCTTCTGCCTGTTCCTGTAGGGTCTGCACGGATTGACTGAGCTGCAATATGGCCCTCTCTGCTCTATCAACTCTTCTGTCTGTTTCCGTATTGTTATTGCTCCAACTGCTCCTGCTGCCTCTCTAATTTCCCTATATCAGTCCTTAATGCAGTTGTTGTTGAGCGGAATTCGCTCTGGAACTCCCTAAGTTCACTTAACACCATTGTCATCTGTCGCTGTAAGGTGCCGAGAGAGGCTGCTTGTTGGTGCCGCTACTTTGCCTCGAGATTCAGAGGCCTGGGACGCTTCACTGCCTGAGTCAAATCCGCCATCCTTGTGGCGTAAGTAGGGTGTGTGTGTGTGTGTGTGTGTGTGTGTGTGTGTGTGTGTGTGTGTGTGTGTGTGTGTGTGTTTTTTTTTTTGTTTGTTTTTATGATTCTTCTCCCTCTCTTCAACATTGTTGGTCCTCCTCTGCAGTTTCTGATGTTCAGAGCTCTAATAGCGCTGTAAATTCGGAGGATATTTCGACTTTAGCGAGAACCTTTAGATCAAGCTTGCATCAGGGGAGTAGCGTCACCGTAAGTCTGTCTGTGGTACTCTGAAGTGTAACCATTAGATTTTTACTCTGCTTAACTGTGAAGTCGCTCGGAGATCCCTCCTGCGCCTCGGTCTGGTATTAGTTTGAATCAGTTTTTTTTTTTTTCCCAACTGCAGTTCTTATTTTAGTGGTATTCTTGCCTCTGTCTCAGTAACAGTAAGTGGTGGTGGTAGTAGTAGGTAGTAATAATTTTGCCGATTTTGTTAGAAATTTTGTCTTCAGTTCATTTCCGGTTGGTCGGTTTAGAACCGAAATCTGTTGTGATTTGTGTATTTCTGTTCATTGCTGTTTTCCGGTACTTATCGGTTCCTTTTAAAAAAAAAAAAAAAAAAATATGGATTTCTGTGAGTTTTTTAACCAACCCGACATGGCTGGAACCAATACGTGTTAGTTGCCAGGCTTAACGCTGACAAGGGTGTCTTTTTTCCTTGTATTCGGCATGTCTGAGAAACCCAAAGAAAACTGGTCCCACTGGGTTTCAGCACTGTTCTGAGTGTGGGGAGGATTTGCTAAGGCTGATTCTCCCGCCCCCACCTCGCATGTGTGTATTGTCTGGGGTTTGACCACCTCAAGGAAGACTGCCAAATTTGTAAGAACTTTCCCAAAGCCACTCTTGAAACGTTTAAGCAAGCTGTGAGGGAAAGGAGGCGGAGAAGTCCGCTGACCCGGATAGCAGCCTGGTTCGGCTGCGACCGAACCTGAGGAGGTTGCCCACTGACCTGGCAGCTCCTCTTTGGACAAGGAGAGCCGACTCTGCGCGGTCGGTTCCAGCTAAGAGAAAGGAAAATCGGCCGATCCGAAACCCCATGTTCTGACCACTGAGGAGATATGAAAGTGATTTTCAGTAGTGCAATTGCTTTGCCCAGTTCGACCGAACCGGCGTCTGTTCAAATGCGATCAGTTCAGTTGGAAGTTGTTGCCTCAGAACATTGATCCAGAGGCATACTATGAGGGTGATTGGGAGGAGGAAGAAGATGATGAAGAAATGGTTTGTAGGCCTAAATGAGCCAGTAGAGCCTGACATCTCCCCAGACAAGCCTTCCAATGTTTCCCTCCCAGGCTTATGAGTCCCCTCCCACTTCTTGTTTTACAAGAAGGTGGCTGAATTCTTCAGCTTCCTATGGAAGAGGCTGATCAGGATCAGGAGGAGCCTGGTTATGTGGAAATGATGGATGTTCCAGAGTCAAAGAGTCTCTCTCCTTTGCATAAATCCCTGGGAAACTGACACAGAAAATCATGCAATTTCCATATCCATTCCTCCTGTGGATAAAAGAATGGACAGGAGGTGTGCCTTATCAGGTCCTGGCATGTAATTCCTTTCAGCACATTGCAGCCATGTTGGGGTAGTGCAAGCTGCAGCCTGTGACAAGGCTAATATTCCTTGGCATCTCAACTCCCAGATAGGGATTCCAGGAAAGTGGATGCCATGGCTAGAAGCAGTACTTAGCATCCTCGTTGGGGCTCAGGCAATCAAATTACATGGCATATACAGCCAGGTACCAGAAGTCTATGTGGGATACGGTTCTGGAGCTGGCTAAGAATACTCCTCCCAGCTAGCCAAGGAGCTGGAGCAGGTGGCTGTAAATGGTATAGAGGCATCCAAAGTGCAATTTCATACTGTTGTGGACTCGAATGATGTGCATTCTAGAGTCATGGCTATCTATCTCCATGAGAAGGTTTGCTTGGCTAGATGTACCAGCCTTTTGCAGGATACCCAGTCTAAGGCCATGGATTTTCCTGTAACTGGTAATTCTCTGTTTGGTGAGCAAACAGAGAACTACTGAAAAGTTGGATGAATATAGGACCACCTATGGGAGTGCTGCAGCCAAGGAAAAGCAGGCCACTCCTCAGAGGCAGCAATTTAGGGCTGGCAGAGGCAGGCCTTTTCAAAGGCCTTTCTACCAAGCTCAGTCCTCCTCCTCCCTCCTCGCTCCCCTTTTCTTCTTCTTCCTTCTCCTCAGCAGCAGAGGGTCTTCTTTTAGGGGAAGAGGCAGGTGTGGGATGACCAGGACTCCATCATCACGCTAAGCCCCTGCCAAACAGACACCCTGAGATGTCTGTCAGAGTCGCCTCCCCAGTTCCAGTAGGGGGTAGGTTGGCTCACTACTCCCAGGCCTGGGAGTCTTTTACTTCAGACAAATGGGTCCTGGAAGTAGTGAGCCTTTGGACTCTCTCTGTTTCAAAAGGTTCCCAAATATGAGAGCAAGGTTCTTCAGTCCTCCCTCTCCCTTGGAGACAGGGCCTTAGAGGCAGAAGTCTCCTCTCTTCTGCAAGCAGTAGAGGGTACCTCTTTGTCACAGGGAAAAGGACTGTAGTCAGATACTTCCTTACCCCAAAAAGGCAGAGGAGTGGTGACCCATCCTAGATTTAAGAGTACCTGAACAAACATTTAACAAAACCAAAATTCAAGATAGTGACTCTGGGAGTAATTCTTCCCTCTCTGAGACCAGGAGACTGGCTAGCCTCTCTGGATCTCAAGGATGCCTTCTTCCACATACCTATCGGACATTCCCACAAAAAGTACCTCAGGTTCAAGTTGCCCTCAGGCCATTACCAATTCAAAGCTATGCCCTTTGGCCTAACATCTGCTCAAGAGTGTTCACCAAGTGTCTTGCAGTAGTGTTGGCATGCCTCAGGAGATGAGGTATCCTTCTGTTCCCATACCTGGACGACTGGCTCCTAGTGGGCCAGTCCTCGGACCAAGTCAAGTCAGCCTTAGGGGTCACTCAGAAGCTTCTAGACTCCTTGGGCTTCGTTCTGAACCTAGAAAAGTCTGTTCTGGAACCAGCCCAGCTTCTCATTTTCATAGGGGTGGAACTAGACACTTATTCCGGCAGAGCATTTCTCCTCTCTCAAGAGTTCAGTCCCTTGTCACTCTGGCTTCCTCTTTTTCATCCTCTAGTTTCCTGTCCAGCCAGACACTTTCTCCAGTTGCTGGGTCACATGGCAGCATCCACAGCTGTGGTCCAGGGAGCAAGGTTTCAGATGAGAAAGATTCAGTTTCATCTCAGATCTTATTGGTCTCAGAAAAAGACCCTCTCTCAAATTGGTTCCAGTATCTCAAACTCTAGTTCAGGCCCTCCAGTGGTGGCTAGAGGTACAGTCTTCGATAAGGTGTCCCATTTATCAGTCAGGCTCCTTCAGTGATTCTCACCACAGATGTCTCCCTGCTAGGTTGGGGGGCTCATCTAGATCAACTTACAGCTCAGGGAACCTGAGTGCTTCAGGAGTCTCTCCTACACATAAACCTTCTCGAACTAAGAGCTGTCTTTCTACCACTTCAGACATTCTCAGCTGCAGTTCGAGGAAAGGTGGTGCAGATCAGGACAGACAACACCACAACCATGTGGTACATCAACAAGCAGGGAGGCACTCTGTCCTCGGCCTTGTGCACAGAGGCCATGAATATATTGTCTTTAGCCTATTCCCTTCAGGCTTCCCTGATGGCTGTGCATTTTCAGGGAAGGACACTTCAGCAGATGTTCTCAGCAGGATTTCTTAGGGTCACCAGAAGGGACTCTGAATCCCTAATTCTTCAGGTCATTTTCAAAGGTGGGGCACTCCAGAGATGGATCTCTTCTGCAGCCCTGGACAATCGTCAACTTCCTCTTTTACTGCATACCACCTGTTCTGGGCCCTGTCCCTCAGGATGCTTTCTTGTTGAACTGGACAAGCAGGTTTCTGTATGCATTTCCTCGTTTTCCTCTGATATTCAGGGTCCTGATCAAGATCAGGTCTCAGCCTTACAAGGTGATTCTGGTGGCTCAGACTGGGCCAGACAGCCTTGGTCCCCCTTCTCTTGTCACTGTCAGTAGCGATGCCTCTGTGTCTTTCCAGACAGTTCAATCTCCTTACCTTCTCACAGGGGAGGATCCTTTACCCCAACCTTCAGACTCTCAGGCTCAAAGCCTGGCTCTTGAAGACTAGGATATGCAAGCCTGCACCCTCTCAGTCAGTCTTGGGCATTTTAAAGGTTAGCAGGAAACCTGCTACTAGAAAGACTTATAACAGCCAAATGGAAAATATTTGGTTTTGGTGTTCCAGAAGCATGTCCAGCCAGAGCTGGCTGATCTATTGCCACTGTATTGGACTATTTAGTGCATCTTAACAGTTTAGCCTCAGACCTACTACTCTCAAGGTACATTTGGCAGCTGTGTCTGCCTTCTCTGCTGGTAAGGGCTCTTTCCTAGCTTCTCATCCAGTTTTCAAGAAATTTTTCAAGGGTTTAGTACATATTAATTCCCCCTTTAGGGGCCTACCCCTTCTTGGCACCTGAATATCTGAATCCACAGCTTATGCAGCCTTTTTGAGCCTTTATCCTCAGCTGAGCTGAAGTATTTGACTTGGAAAACTGTATTAACTGTATTCCTGGTAGCTATTACTTCTGCCAGGAGAATCAGTGAATTGCAAGCTTTATCAGTGGAACCTAATTTCATTTCATTTCACAGGGATAAGGTGGTCCTTGAACCAACAGAAAGTTTCTTTCCAAGGTGGTATCAAACTTTCATTTGAATTAGTCTGTCATTGCCTGTATTTTCACTGACCATTCTCCTCTGGGAGAGAAGATTACACAGTCTTGATGTAAAAGGGCTCTTAGTTACTATGTGGAACACTAAGGCCCATAGGAATAGCTGTTCTCAGTTGTTTCTCACTTATGGAGAAGTGGAAAGGGCAAACCTGCCACCAAGAGAACAATTGCCAGGTGAATTGTCTCCTGTATCCAGTTCTGCTATTCAAAGCTTGGAAAGAGCCTCCCTCAGGCCTGAGGGCTCATTCTTCAGAGGTACAGCTGCTTCGGTCGCAGCAGCTAGAGACATACCATTAGTGGAAATCTGTAAAGCAGCCACCTGGAAAACTGTTCACACATTCACCAAGCATTACTCTCTGGACATTCAGTCAAGAAGTGATGCTAGATTTAACTAACTGTGCTGCAGATCTTGTTCTTAAAATAGGTTCTGTGACTTCCTCCTCCAGGGGATATGCTTGTAGTCTGCATATAATCGGACTACAGCAAGGCTTCATGTTTTGAAGAAAAATTACTCACCATAGTAATGTTGTTTCTTCTAATGGAGTCTTACTGTATTCTGACCTCCTCCCTGCCTCCCCTCCTGGAACCTAGTAGTTTTGGGATGTGGTCTGGCAGGCACAGTGCTGCACCCACAGGTGTACTTGGCATGCCTTTAGCTTATTAAGGTTTTTCTGGTTTTATTATGAATATTTTGGTTGTTTCACTACCTGCTTAGATTCTTTTTGGGGTTCTCGACTTGGGTCATTTGACCCTAAAAATCTATTTATTTTCCTTTGGCTGAAAATTTTAGAAACAATTTCTACTTATTGAGTTAGTTAGTGTAGTGCTCGTAAGAATCTGACAGTTACACTTCAGAGTACCACAGACAGAGGTTTGAAAACCGAGCTCGAGCTCAACGTTCTGTGCCTTGGCATAGCGTTAACCCTTTACTCTCCAGAGCAGTTCAAGTGCTGGGGCTAACTGCATATAGTCAGAATACAGCAAGACTCCATTAGAAGAAACATTACTATGGTAAGTAATTTTTTCTTATCTACCTTGACTTTAGAAGGCCTTTGACTCTGTACCACATAGAAGGCTGCTAAACAAACTCAACCATACAGGAGTGGGGCAGGAAGTGGTAGCATGGGTTGGGTGAGTAGCTGGCTTGAACAGAGAACTCAATCAGTGACAGTAAATGGGGCAGTATCAGGGGATGGGAGGTGGCGATCAGGGTGCCACAGGGTCTGTCCTCTGACCATTACTCTTTTTAATATCTTCATCAGAGATATCACAAAGGAGTTGAGTGGGAAGGTGTGCCTCTTTGCAGATGACACAAAACTCTGCAACAAGGTGGACACTGCACAAAGGGTAGAACAAATGAAAAGTGACTTACTCAGTCTGGAACATTGGTCAAACTTGTGGCAGTTAAAATTCAGTGGAAAAATGCAGTGTTATGCATCTGGGCAGAAGCAACCCAGACATAGACTACTATCTGGCTGGGGAAAAACTAGCAACCACCCATCAGGAGAGGGATTTGGGGTTATCATATCAGACAATTTGAAGGTAGGCGGACAATGCGAAAAGGCAGCAAAGAAGGCCAGCAGGGTGCGGGGTGCATAGGAAGGGCATCACAAGTAGAAGAAAGGAGATGATCCTGCCACTGTACTGGTCCCTGGTGAGACCCCCACCTTGAGTACTGCGTCCAGTTCTGGAGACCTTATCTCAGGAAGGACACTGATAGATTGGAGACAGTACAGAGGAGGGCAACAAAAATGATGCACAGTATTCATAAGTTTCCATACGAAAGCAGGTTATAGGAACTCAACATGCTCCTGGAACAATGCAGGGATAGAGGGACATGATTGAGACATTCAGGTTTCTGAAGGGTATAAACAGTCTCCACCCAGGAGTGCTGGTTATTAGCACCAGTAGAACAAGAGGGCATGAGATGAAATTGAGGGAGGAAGATTCAGGGGCAACATGCAAAGGTTTTTCTTCACAGAGTGGGTGGTTGACCCATGGAAATGGTCTACTGGCTGGAGTCATTGACTCCAAAACAGTAGGGAATTCAAAGCAACTTGGGACAGAAACAAAGGTTGTCTCTCAGAAATCCGGAAAGGGGTAGGGCTCAGGGCAGACTAGATGGATCTTTGGTCCCCATCTGCCTTCAGTTTCTATGTTTCTGTGCTAGGGACATCCCACTATTGGAAATCTGCAAAGCAGTTACATGGAGAACAGTGCACACTTTCACAAAACACTACTGCCTGGACACCCAGTCCAGAAGTGATGCCAGATTTAGCACAGCAGTTCTGCAGAGTCCATTTCAAAATAGGTTCTGTGCCCACCTCCAAAGGTACTACTTCATAGTCTGCAAGAGTTAAGAATGTTGAAAAATTCCTGGGGTAGAAGAAGAAATTACTCACCTTAGTAATCTTGTTTCTTCAAGGTATTCTTCAGTATTCTTACCACTCCCACCCTGCCTCCCCTTACAGAATCGGTGGCCTCTGCATCTCAAGCTGGATCTCTAGGGGCATTTCATCCCTCTGGCATATTTTTTGAACCGGTTGGGTATTGTTTTCCCTTCTTCAAGTCATATCTGACAACACAGGGGTGGGTTATCTTTAAAAGAGGTTTATTACTGTTTGTTTTTATTATCATACACCTACTTTAAGGTTATTAGTGTAAGTTTGATAGGTTAGTCTAGAATGGGGCCTTTCAAGCAGGCTCCAAATCTGAAGCATTATAGAATACAGCCATTGGTAAGGGCAGCATTTGAATGGGGCACGAGCCAACGATGTGTTCCATCATGTACCCACGTTCCATTTTCGGGCAGTTCAACTGTACAGGCTGACTGCAAGAGTTAAGAATATTGAAGACTACTTTGGAAGAAACAAGATTTCTAAAGGTGGATAATTTTTCTTGACCTCCTGGGTGATCCTTTCTTCCATCTGAGCCTTGCTGGTCCTTGCCTCTTCTACCTCCCTTTGTTTCTCTAGGTATATCTCCCTGTCCACCTCCATTTGAGTGGTGTGTGGGGTGTGTGGGGTGTATTGGGGTGTGTGTTTTTTTTTTTTTTCCTCCTGCTTTCACCCGCTTTACCACTTTAGTCACCTCCTTTGAGAACCTCAATGGCCTCCTTCTCCCTTACCTTTAAACAGCTTTTTATTATCTCAGTTATTCCTTCCTCTGTTCCATTGTGCCTCCACCCCACTTCAAGGTATTTCCTAAGGCAGTCTCCAATTTCTCTAAAATCTGCTCTCCTGAAGTCCAGGACCATCGTCCTATACCTCGTTCACATGGCATCAGTGCCATGTAGATTGCTGTGGCCATGCTTGCTGAAACACTGTGGATTAGCATTCAGGCCAGCATAGCGGGGGGTGCTAGATACTCCATTGAAGTTCTGGTGATTCGAGGAGGGTTCTGGCTGGGAAGGGGTCGTGGGTGTGGGTGTGGCTTCCCTATGGTTGCACCAGAGCTAGAGGATGAATCTTCCAACCAAATGCAGCTAAACATTGTTTCTGGCTCTCTAAACAAAGCTGAGCTTGGGAAAGTGTTTTTATTGCAAACTGAGGGCTAAACATTGAAGGAAAAATGGTCTGGAGTTGAGCCGTGACACTGGGCATGTGCTTATGCATATATGCATACTCTGTGTCTGGGCTGGACTCTGAGCCCGTGTTTCTTCAATTTTCAATCTCTGTTTACAATGATGCTAGGAAAAGCCTGTCATAGCGTTGTGGGAGGTGCAGGTGTTCACACAGCAAAGTAAAATGCCGCAAAATGCCCAACCACCACGCGATCCCAACAAAAGGGGATCGCGCCTACAATGAAATGGAACCCAAAACGCCAAACTGCAGTGTTCAGATGTGCACAGCGGCACCAGTCTTGCTGCTGTGCACCTCCAACAATGCTGCAGAATTGGCTGTGTGAATCGACCTCTAGTGTGGTTTTCCCCTGCCCAGTCTGTATGCCAAAACACTATACCATGATCGCTGAACCCAGGGGGCTACCCACTGTGATGTCTGCTATATGTAGTCCCTGTTTTGTAAGTACCAGGTCCAGTACTGTCCCATCTCTAGTAGGATCTGTAACCATCTCCCTGAGATGCCTCTTGGGAGAGTCTAGGATGACTGTGCTTCTAGTTGTAGCTGCAGCCAGGATGTTCCAGTCCACATACGAATGCATGAAAATTGCCAGCAGAAATTAGGCCTCTGGATCCATCTAGTCTGCTCAAATGTGCAGCTAACCCCTACTCTGTAGCAGCCAGCTGATAAGTGAACCATGATTACTACTTCCCCTTTGCATGCTGTTTTGTCTATGGCCTCCCCAAAACTCTGTCCAGTTCCTCCTGCTCCTCCTTCTCTGTTGGTGGCCTATACATCACCCCTCACATATAGAGGCTCCAGATCCTATTTCTAAGCCAACCCAAGAACTTCCAGCCCTACATTTCCTCATTGTGTCCTTATATTTCCATGGGCATTATACATTCCTTACATATGAAACAACCCTCCCCCTTTCCTCCCTGCCATAGCCTTATGAACATGTAACCCAGTATGTCAGCTCTCAGCTGTTGTCTGTGCACCATGATACCGTTATGGCCACCAGATGCTGGTCCACTTCTGCAGTGGTAGCGTCAAGGTCAGAATTTTGTTTCCTAGGCTCCTTGCATTGGCGCATATGACTCTTCCTCCTTTCCTCCCTCATTGCCTCTACTTTGCTTGCCCTTTCAGAGTCCATCCTTCACCTACCCTTTTCACTGCTACTGTCCTTCTTTTTTTTTTTTTTTAATCCTCCATCTGCCCACCCTCCCTAGTATTTTTCCCAGCCTCGGTTCCACCTCTCAATCCTAGTGTCCCCTCCCCTTGCCCACACTCCCTACCCTGGAGAATATATTTCCTTGCACTATTCTTCACTGCTACTTCATTATCTGGAGGCATTCACTGCCTTACTCTATTATTTTGCCTCCCCTTGGCAAGTGTAAATGCTCATTGAGTAGCATTTAAACTTTTCACCAGGACTGCCTTTCCCCTCCTGGATGGCCATCCCATTTGTATGGGCCTTTGTCCCTCAGGTAGGACCTCAGTTTGGCACTACCCCACAACAAGTACTTGAAGAGGTGAATGGAGAAATAAGGTGTGTGTCCAAAGTGATGCCAAGATATTTAAATGAGTGCATGACACTTCCGGTGGTCCCATTAGTGCAACTAATGGATAGTGGATCCAGGCAGGCTCTAATTTTGACAGGTAGTCCAGACAGCATGGTTTGCATTTTCTTAGCATTTACAGAATGAGATCCAGCACCTGATTGTGTTGTGCTGTTTTAAAGCATGGTCGGTTAATGTCTCTCAGCCAATGAGGGTTCTAGATTTTTTCTTGCTATTTTAGAAATGCATTATATTTGTACAGTATATTGAAATCTCAAACCAACTACAAGACTACCTTAAGCAGCACTCTCATGGCTGATGTTCAGCATGGCTTTAGAAAGGGTCATGGTACAGGCACTGCGCTCATCCGGCTCACTATGGACATCCTTTCCTATATGGACCAAGGCTCCCCAGCGGGTGCCCTCTTCATTGACCTATCCAAGGCCTTTGACTTGGTCAGCCATCATCTCCTCCTCTCCAAACTCCTGCTCTTAGGACTGGATCACCACTCACACTCCTGGTTCGAGAGCTACCTGAGGGACCGTTCCCAAAAATGCGCTGGAAGGTACACAGTCTGGACCTAGATCAGTCTCTGCTGGGGTGCCCCAGGGCTCAATCCTGGGCCCTCTGCTCTTCTCACTCTTCCTCAATAATATCGAGGAAACTGCCCCGCAGCAAACTCATTCTGTATGCTGATGACACTGTCGTATACTGCAGTGACTCCCAACCTAGTGTCATCTCAACAAAACTGCAGGATAGTCTCTCCACCCTTGAGGCTCTGGTTCTCCATGAAACTACCTTAAACTCAATGATGAAAAAACTAAAGCCAGATTGTTTGGTTCTAGACGTCTGGGCTCTGACAGAGCAGCCTCCAGATCTGCACCAGCCAAAGAAAGAGAGTAGGGTCATGTCCAGGACTTGGGGTCCATCTAGACCAAGAAATGACCTACCAATTCCATATCAATTCCATAACCAGGTCCACCCGTCAAAAGCTTGGCCTCCTTTACTGTCTGGGGAACTCTCTATCCTCTACTGCATCGTGCAATTTCCTGCTGCAATCTTCTCCCATCCATCCTATATGGAGCTCCCTTCTGCAGTTCCTCCATGAGACAGAATACAATAAACTTTCTGTACTCTATAGCCGAGTGGCTCGGCTTTGCCACTAACTTCCTCTCCTCTCTAGGAGACATCACTGCGAGGCTCTAAAGGAACTAAACTGGCCTCTCTGGCACAAACTAGCTTATCCCGTTGCCTGCCTAGCTTTCAAGTTTACTAACCTAGGTCCCCTCACCATTTTAGAGGACTACTCTCCCCAAAAACAAACCCAGACCCTACGATCAACTGCAAATCACCCTCTCGACATCCCTAGGATGCGCTCCAACCATGGCAAACATTCCTTCAAATTTGCCCCCCACCTATGGAACTCCCTACCACCTAGTTTGTGAACTCGCCCACCCTCACCCAGTTCAAAATGGACTCTAACTATATCTTTTCAGTCTTGGTCTCTGTGGCTGTAACGCTAGCTCCTCAGACCAGTTTCCTTGGCCACTGCACTGCTCTGAAGTCTCCCTCCGATTTTGTTATGAAATACTAATATGGACCAATTTGTTTAATCTGATTTAAATATGGACCAATTTGTTTAATCTGATTACCATCCCTAATTACTGCTTCCAATGTACACTGATGGAACTTATGTACATACTGTATATAATGTGTGAGCTCTATACATACTGTATATAATATGTGAGTCTGAATGTGAACCAGACTGCTACCCTGTATAATGTTGCCATTGTAATATTGTGTAACAAATGTAACTACTGTAGATAACTGTTTCTAAATGTCCTTTTCTGTAACTAACTCTGGGTCGCTCCTGAAAAAGGGACCATTGGTCTCAGTGGGCTTACCCGGTAAACAAAATCTAAATAAATAAATTTCCTGGGTAACACTTGGAAATGAAATTTATGCCCTTAGGTTTTCTACACAGTTCTCAAAAATATACACACATGGGGAGGTCAAGTGGGGTGCTCAGGGTCACACAGTGAGTGACAGTTTAGGATTCAGATCTAGGACAAATCTAGGTCTCCAGGTTCACCACTCTGTGGTCTTAATAATAGACCAGACTGCCTCCCTGAGGTAAGATGAATATATTATGTACCAAAGATTCATGAATGTAGGCCAACTACTTCAACAACTGATAACCTGTTTGTGGTGCAGGTCAGAACTTAACAGCCTTTCTTTTTGTTGTTTTATTTGTTGTCTTTCTAGTAAATGCAACCTAACAAGCTACCAGACTTCCCTGCCATTGCCTTTGCCCCAGCAGTTGGTAGTTTTGGACTGGGTGACTGGAAATCTTCCTTCTCGAGACCTCCATCATGGTGGAGGTGTCGTGACCCGATGTGAAGCCTCAGAAGATTGGGGTGCTCTCAGCAGATGCCAGGTGAGGAGCGTCTGACAGAGGACACTGTTCATAGCTGCGTAAAAGGCATCAGTATTTGAAGGCCTACAAGAAAAGATTGCAATGCATTAAATATGCAATTATCTGTATCTGACCAGCTAAAAGATAATTTTCCTGTATCTATGAATAGTTTCAGATAATTACTTGGACACTCATCTATTCTGGGTGGAAAATCTGTGCCAACAATGCTATTATGGGTGGTATCAAATTTTAAAATGGAATACCCAAGTACCCTGCCCCTCCCTCCAACCCACCCTGGCATGGTTTGGGGAGATTTTGCACAGAAAAAAGGACTGATATGTACAGTATGTCAGCCTTGCTATCTGAGTTTGATGTGGGACAAAGGAGTCTGAAATGGGGATGTTCCATGTAATGTGTTTGGAAAACAGTTGGGAAGTATGCAGGAGAAGCAGGGCAGAAGGTGTCTATGCAGTGAGAGAAGGGACAGAGGGTGAACCATGAGTAAATGCAGGATCTTGGGCCTGCAACACCATAGATTGCTAGGGGCTTAGGTTCAAGTCCTGGGCAGGACTGTACTAGGTAACTGATAGGCCCAGGCAGAAGACCTGCTGGAACATTGGGTTCTTTCAGTAGGCTTACAAATAGGGCCCTTTCTTTGTGCAAGTGTTAACTTTTTGTGGACGATGTTTTCTTCATCAAGCAATGGGGCCTAACTTCTATGCTAGCTATTAACTGTTCCTCCTCATCTTACACAACAACTCTGTCCTCCTCCTCCCTGCACACAGACACCCCCTGCCCCTTCTCTCGCTGCACAGAGACACCCCTGCCCCTTCTCTCGCTGCACAGAGACACCCCTCGCCCCTTCTCTCGCTGCACAGAGACACCCCTGCCCCTTCTCTTGCCACTAGAGACACCCTCTTTACATGTCCTGACCCTGCTGCCTTCCCTGGGGCTGGGACTGGGGCTGGATCACTGGTTGCACTGCCTGATCTTGATTGGAACTCCAGCTCTGTTTCTGTGGTTGCCTCACATGTGAGGGTCCCAAAATGACACTCCAGATAGTCTTTTCTATTCCTGGCCTGCTGCCTGTCCTGTGGCTAGGAAACCTTTTGTCCCATGCCCAATGATGTCCCTGATATCCAATCCCAGTTCTGCCTGGTGTCTGGGGATCTAAAGCTGCCACAGGCATGCTGCCCAGTTTTGTAATGGAGCTCTGGCTTCATTTAGTGCTACCACATATGTGCAGTCTAGTGATGGTGCTCTGGCACTGATGGTGGCTATTCCACTTCCAATACCACTGCCTATTCAGAGGTCTGGGAGCTGCCATTTGCCCAGTGGTGCTCCTCTCTTACCATTATCAACCTTGCTACCAGTCCTGGAGCCAGGATCGCAGGACCGATGGGGTGACTAGCTAGCTGGGACTCGGGCTCAACTCCTGCTCATCAGGTTGCTGTGCCCTGCCATCCTCTGCAGCTGCAGTTCTGGGGACAGGAGGAGGAAGTTACAGGAGATGCTGAGATGGTGGAGACGTCCAGAGGAGGGCAAGTAAAATGATACATGGACTCCAGGAAAAGAGCTATGAGGACAGACTGAGGGAACTCAACATGTACTCCCTGGAGCAGCGGAGGCATGGGCTGATATCATAGAGACCTCCAAGTACCTCAAACGGTTCAACAGAGTCCAGACAGATGAGCTGTTTTTGACTAAATGTGTCCACAAGGACACAAGGTCATAGCCCTAGGTTGGGGAAGGGGTTCAAGAGCAACAAGCACAGGTTCTCGTTCACAGAGAGAGTGGTGGCACCATGGTCTGGGTTACCTAGGGAGGTAGTGGAAGCCAAGACAGTTGGAGAATTCAAAAATGCATGGGATAGATGCAAAGGAATTGTAACAGAGGAAGATTGTGGGGGTAGTCCAAAACATGGGCAGACTAGATGGCTCACCAGTCCCCATCTGCCAATACATTCTATATATCTATGTATCCTTCTGCTTGGGGAACTGCTGGGGACCATGAGCCCAAGCCCCCAAGATTGGGGGAGGGGCGTTGTTCAGCTTAAATACAGATATTCACTCCAGCAATTAACTTGATTTAATATAGACTTACTATTCTGAAACAACTGTCACAAACCCACCTAAAATCACGGGGTGGTTGACTGTCTGGATTACTTTATCAATGCTGCTACCAACGTGGTCACAACTCTCACTTGGAACTGCTCTCTTCTCATCCCATGACAGCAATTGCTACACACAGTACAAGGCTTCTTGTGTGTAGGGACCTCTTAGTTGCTCCAAGTACACACCTTACCACTGTTCTGTATCGGACATAGGTTTACTTTTAAGTTGGTACATTCTCTCAGTGGCAAATCCCCAGAATAATCAATAAAATAGATTACCTGTACTTATAAAACACTCTACAGTCATATATATTTAATGAAAATATTACACAATATATACAGAATATAAAGTAAACAGATGGGAAATATAAACACACTAGGAAAGTAAAAGGTAGAGATTTTAAAGTACAAATGGAAAACAATAATTGACTGAACAAACTAAATTCTAAGTTTTATACTAAAATATCTATAGCTTTGTTCTCTCCTGAGTCGAAGCCACTTTATCTGTGCTGGGAATTGCCTTTCATAACTGACTGTAAAAGAATTTGCAACAATACAGCTCTCACCTGATCACACAGCAGCTAAGAATTGGCCCACCTCTTGATGTACACAGACACCATTGTGTGGCGCTGCGCTCTTCTTTCTTTCTTTCTTTCTTTCTTTCTTTCTTTCTTTCTTTCTCTCCAGCTTTGAGAAAAGAAAGGTCCTCCTTCTGCTCCCCAGTTAAAACATGCTGTGTTTTTTCCACAGTGCTATACACTGTCTCATTACCTTCCTTTCTTTGAGATTATTGGATCCTCGCTCCCAGAATTACACTGGGCTACAGTATGTTACAGACTAATCAGTCATTTATCTGAGCCATTTGATAAGTGCTATCCAACCACTACCCTCCCAATCCAGTTTCAACTGGTTCTGGAACTGCTCCTTCAGGAGGTGAACACCTTAGCTACAATACTGCTGGAGCTAGTTAAGCTTCCTCTCTGGCTTTTTGCTGGCAGTTATGCTCCAGAATGCCTTGAATGTGCCCCCGACTCACCTTCGCTGTTCCAGGCCCTCTGGTCCTCACTGCACATTCTTCTGAGGGGCAGGCCTGGGTTCAAGTGGACAATGGTGTACAGGAGTAGAATGGCGCAGTGCCTCCACCTGGGGTGGTGATATGGGACACCAGTGGATAATTCAGCCACCACCCAGGAAAATACAGCAACTGCTCCCACCATACCTTCCCCATACAGTAAATGCATACTTTCCAATAATCAGCAATACTAAATTGTACCATAAACCAACTTTCCATTTTATTACAGGGAGGGATGAACAGGGTAGAAAATAACACAACAAATATAAATGGTGACAACTATACCCCACAGTGTCTCCCTCACCTCCCACCTGCGGTGCACTGGCTTTCCCCCAAACACCCATTAGAAACAGTCAGTTGCGGTGGGTACCTCACCACCAGAGTTTCTTCAAAAGGCAGTTATGCAGTGGGGAATAAACAGTCTTGTAATTGGGAAAAGAATATTTTCGGTGGGGCCAATAATTTGTAACTGATTCAAACTTTAACTTTTTCCACTTGAGTTTGCTTGGCTACTAATAGAGACCCACCCATGTCCTAATCTCCTTTACTAACTAGCTAGCTAGCAAAAGTAGAAGACTCCCAGAGTCGCAGCCCAGATACTTACAGTCTGGTGATCAAGGGGTTCAGCAGACAAATTATTTCAAAAGATACTGTGTTGGTATCAGGAGCTGTTGGTGGTGGACCACAGCAGCCGTTTCCGACAAACAAGCAGCTGGCTGAAGAAATGAAGAATGCTAGTCTTCACCTGTCCGGACCTTCCAAATCTTCACCTCTGAAGCCTTTGTATGTGGTGTTCACCTGACAGGTCTCTCAGTGTCTTCTTCTTCCTCTCTAGCGAGCTCTTTGGTGGTCTAGGGTCTTGGGCTGGCTAGGTGTCCCTTAGGCTTTTTTTTTTTACTTTTGCAGCAGCTTCTGGCAGCACACTGACAGCTGGGCTTTGCCTCAGTCTCAGCCCCATCACTCACAACATCTCTGGCTAGACATAGGAAGCAGGCTCACTCACATCACACTCTGCAGCAAAATCTTTTTCTCACTGCTGCAAAATCTCTTGCTCTAACCTCATGCTGCAAATTAAGTCTCTTGGCTTGGGCATGCAGCTTCCTCTATTCTGCAGGCTGCTTTTCACAAGTTGTAAAACTCACCTATGCTAGTTTGAATCTTGAATCGGGAAATTACCCAGCAGTTCAATTCTTTCCCTCTACTCCATTTCTTGCAGGTGCTCTGCCTGTCATGCACTCTGGTGGCCAGACTAGCCATTGGGCTGAAGCAGCAGCCTTTGGGTGATGCAGCCCACAACAGTCTCTCTAGCCTGATCCTCTGGAATCCCACAGGAATCTCTTCTTTTGGTGGGCTGTCAGTCCTTTTATAATTTTCTGTTTGTCCCCACCTGATTGGCTGCTGCATTCCTGGGCATTTTCTGGTGCCCTTTCACATTTCCCAGTGGCTCCCCTGCTGGAGGAGTCCCATAGAGACCTGCCACATTTATTTTACATTTCGATGCCCTGCACCCAGCCCCACAGTTTTTCATGTTAAGTCCCATACCAGGGCTAAAACTTGTATGTCCTGGCTTTTCTTGCTCTGTGGGAGTCGGTACACTCTTTATTTTGTTTGGAGGGAGTCTCTCTTGCCCACGGATCTCCCTACTACAAATAGTATAACTTTGTGCCTTTCCTTTCCCCCAACAATAGTGGAGCCACAACTCCTTTCAGATTTCTGGCTCACAGCCATGCATGCGATACAGCACATGGCACCATATTTTTATTTACATTCTGCCAGTCTGCTTGGTGGCTCCCTGGACCAGTAAACTGTTCCCCAGTGCACAGAGGTGCAGAAACATCATTATGACCTCAGCCCCTTCTTGCAACAGGGCCGAGAACACACAAAGTTGGCAGCTGCAGGGACCACCTGGGACACCACTGATGGCATGATACCGTGGGGCAATGATGGGGCCACAGCCCTCAGGTAAGCCCACAGGGTGGGTGGGGCTTACATGCTCTCCCCCCAAAAACAAACCTTGGCATCATTGGCAAGCCATTAAAGTTTAATACATATTATGTACAAGTAAGCATGACAATAGACGTAGTGCTAACACCTGGCTCCAGACCATCCGAAATATTTATACTTAGTCACAGTAAATGGCTATTTAGTCAATTGGTATCTGTCTCGTAACAGTGGGTACTGGTAAGCACAAGCACTTTCCACCCTATCCATTTTAATCTTTGAGATTGTGTGTAGGTATCCTTATTTGCCTATGGAGTCCCATCCCGTGGCGTGCAGCACCAAAGAAATATAGAAATACCTAGCATTGCTGTCCTATATAAAACACAGCAAAATTTGAAACCTGTGTAACTCAACACCAAATTACTATATATTCACAAAACCACCAAAAGGTGCACAACAGTGAGAAACCCCTTTGTACCATGAAAATTTGAGCAAAATTGCAAACTGTTTCTCCACAGCAGAGTGACAAAGAAATGACTGTGTACACCTCGCATTACAATGTTATCCTATGGAAATGACGAAATTTAAACCGAAGAACTCCAGAGCAAAGTAATATCTTAAACCAGCAAAAGGCACATCTGTGGGGCACCGCTTTTGTACCCTGAGAACTTCAGGCCAAAAGCACAAACCATTTGATAATCGTGGAGTGACAAACAGCTGTCTTAAAATTCCTTTTTTGCTAATTGCGAGAATGGATCCTGTTCCATGATTCCTTTTCCAATTTGCAAAAGATTTCAGCATAGTGTGTTTTTTTTTTTTTTTTTTTTTTGTTTGTTTTTGTTTTATAATAAAACACTAAGTCACTTATTGAAAAACTAACCCCATAATCTAATTCTATGGGTCCTGATTAGGTAAACACAAATACTGCTCTCTCTAGTAAAGCCCTGTCTGTCTGTGTATATGTGTGTGTGTGTATATATAAACCCCTTGTTACCAGAATCCCAGGAAGACCTAATGGTAGGCAGGGAAGGCAGTTTGTGAAACTCCAGTTAAATGAGTTTCACACTGTCTTCTCTGTTCTCAGTCTCAGCTGAGACTGAGGGATGACAAGCCATAGAACTGTCGCAGCTGCATGAGCCACAATGGAATCTGCAGCAGGGAGCTGGAATAGAATGTTGGGAGGTTTGAACAGTAGTCTGTAGGTCAGCTGGAGTTGGGAGCTTGCTGGGTAGCAACACAGCAGCTCTGTGTAGGCTCTGGGAGCCTCAGCCCTGACATAGGGCTACAGTCAGGAAAAGTGTGTGTTTCCACCTTGAGAGAGACACAGAAGCAGTTTGCAAGTGGTGGAGACTGCTGATTCAGGTCTCAGTGCCCCCTCCCTCCAGGGATGGTGGCAGGAAAAGTTTGTCCTGAATATTCCAGGAGCAATCCCCTGGTTCTGCTACTAGTGGAGAAGCTGCCTATTTGTTCCAGAGTTTTTGGGAAGCGAGAAGATTTGTAAATCGCCTGTGGGGCACCTGCAACCGGAGGGAGAGTTTCTGCTCTTTCTAAAGGGCCTATGTTTTTCACCCTGGGACTTGTGTGATAGTGGGGATTGGACTACTGAAATAGAGGAGGCCTAGAGTAATAGGCTTAGCCAAAGAAAAAGTATGTTCAAGTCCAGCACTTGGTGGAAGTCGAGACATGTAGAAGAGATGTGACATATGTCTACCCAGTAATCTACACTGCCAAGCTTTCAGTAAAAGAGTTGTTTAGTTTCAGAGAAATGGCTGGGTATGGATTGTGGGAGCTGGAGGTGGGAGACCCCCAATCTTTAGTGACCAGGTCCACCTCTGGTTGCTCTGTGGATTTCTACTTTGCCTCATGCACTTGGCCAGTGTTAAGGGAAGTACCCAGGCGATGGGATTGGAAGGAAAATTCCCTCTAGGAGTCGAAGGCTCTAAGGTGGTTAGGGAGCCACAACAGGAAAACTGGTTCATTTCCCAAAATGGGCGGCGGATCAGGTGGCGGCGTGGGAGCCGTGCCAGTGGAGAAAACCCAAGTAGTGTACAAGTCGGGCTGATACCCAAAGCTCGTGCAAGTCCGGGCTGTGTGCCTGTGGGTTCAGAGCCTGAGGCTGGAAATAGTGAAGAAGTGTTCTGTTGTCTCTAATTTGCATTACCTGCAATGTAGCCCCGTGGGAGTCCATCTATGCTTTGTTTGTTCAGCTTGGATGTGAATAAAAGCCACACTGTAGAATCCCATTCCTGGTTTGGACATTAGTTATTGCTTCCTGTGTTCAGATTTACTGGGTGCCCCTGTGCAGAAGCAGCCAAACCTAGCTCCCCCTGTGCCGAGTAACCTCATCCTCCCGAACCCAGTCCCCACCAGGTACTGCTGTCAGCTTCAACAGCATTCCACCTGTCGTTTTGCAAAAAGGCAGGGGTGAGGGTTACGTGTGTGTGTGTGTGTGTGTGTGTGTGTGTGTGTGTGTGTGTATAGCTCATACAAAATACAATATTTTTTTTTGGTAATTTAATCTTGTCACCCTTAACTGAAAACAAGATGGCAGGAGCATGAAAAAGATTTCCCATTTGTGACAAAGGATTACCCATTTGCAACACAGAATAGTTTGTCGAGGCTCACATCTAACAAGCCCCATAGGAAATGGGGAAACTTTGAAATTTAATAACTTTGGAACAGATTGATATTTTTAACCAGATCTTCAAAAGGCACATCTGTGACCAAGGACCTTTCAACCATAAAGATTTAAGACCAAAATTCCAAACCATTTTTGTGTAGTGGTGCGACAAAGAATTTGACCAAAATGGTAATCTGAGATATTGCAATTGTATCCCTCTTTTGCTATGGGAGCACAGGTTCCTGTGCTCCTATCAGTCCATAATAGAATCCATATTTGTGGGTGGGAGTGCAGGGATCTCCAGACCCTGTACTCCCATGTACGTCCCCTTCCATGCATAATTTTTGAGATAGTGTAGTGTAGTGGTATCCTGATTTGCCTATGGGTGTGTAGGGCCCTCTAGGCCCTGCAGTAGGACACTGTGCTCCCATCCATGCATGATTGATGAGATAGTGTGGTGGTATCCTTAATTCCCTATGGGAGTGCAGGGCCCTCTGGGCCTCTTGCTCCCATCCTGTGTAGCGCCAAACAAATACCTCACATTGCAACATTATCCTATATAAAACACAGCAAAATTTGAAACCTGTGTAATTCGACACCAAGATAATATATTTTCACAAAACCACCAAAGACACATTGGTGTGGCAACCTTTCTACCCTGAAAATTTCAGAGCAAAATTGCAAACTGTTTCTTCACAGCAGAGTGACAAAGAAATGACTGTGTGACGCCTCACATTACAATGTTATCCTATGGGAAATGAAGCAAAACTTTAACCCCAAAAACTCCAGAGCAAGATCATAGCTTTTCACCAAACCAGTGAAAAGCATTTGGCACAACACTGTTTTGTACCTTGAAAATTTCAGGCCAACGCACAAACCGCTTATCTGTGTCAAAGAAACAACTCTGCTAAAATTCCTTTTCGAAATTGTGAAAAAATAGATCCTGTTTCATGATTCCTTTTTCACATTTTGTGCTAAAGGAAAACTCCTTTTCACAAATTACGAAAATTGAATCCTGATCCACGAGTCTGCATGTTTAAAAATAAAATTAAATAAAAACATTGCTAAGTCACTTATTGAAACACTAACCCTAGAATCTGATTGAATGGGTCTGAATTAGGTAAACACAACCACTGCTCTCTAGTAAAACCATGTTTTTGTTTTTTTTCTTTTTAATAATTTTATTCTTGTTGTCACTGCTAACTGAAAACAAGATGGAAGCAGCATGAAAAAGATTACCCATTTGCAACAAAGAATACTTTGTCGAGGCTCACATCTAACTAGTCCCATAGGAAATAATGGGAAACTTTGAAATTTAATAACTTTGGAGCGGATTACTACTTTCTCACCAAATCTTGAAAAGGCACATCTGTGACCTTAAGACCATTCTACCCTGAAAATGTCAGACCAAAATGCTGCACCATTTTTGCGCAGCAGCGTGACAAGCAATTTGACCAAAAACACAGTTCTGGCCTTTGTACCTTGAAAATTTCAGCGAGGAAACACAAACCATTTGGTAACTGTGGGTAACGAAGGAAAAGCTGTGTTGAAATTCCTTTTGCAAATTGCTAAAATGGATCCTGTTTTGATTCCTTTTCTTGCAATTTGCAAAAGGACTTCAGCATATTTTTAAAAAAAAAAAAAAAAAAAAAAAAACTACCCCAGAATCTAATTTTATGGGTCCCAATTAGGTAAACACAATTACTGCTCTTTAGTAAAGCTTTGTATTTTTTAGTAATTTAATCTTGTCACGCTTAACTGAAAACAAGATGGCAGCAGCATGAAAAAAGATTTCAAGAAGAAGCAAAAAGGCGGCTAGCTGAAGACCTTACTGGTGCCTTGACGTGATACGTGACATGAAGCAAAGAGAATCTGGCTACTTGGTAAACCGACCAGAAAAAAGACCTGAAGCGTTGGGTCTGGTTAAAATACATTTCAACATCGATGCAAAAAATACAGACAAACAGCACCTGCAGCTGCCAACATTTCATGTCATACTGACTCTTTATCAAGGTGCCTTGATAAAGCATCAGTATGATGTGAAACTATCGGCAGTTGTGGGTGCTGTTTATCTGTACATTTTAGCATTGATATTAAAATGCATTTTAACCAGGCTGAATGCTCAGGTCTTTATTCGAGTCGGTTTACCAAGTAGCCAGATTCTCTGCTTACAAAAAATTTCCCATTTGTGACACAGAATCCTTTGTTGAAGCTCACATCTAACTAGTCCCATAGGAAACAATTGGGAAACTTTGAAAGTTAATAACTTTGGAATGAATTTTATATTTTTCACCAAATCTTCAAAAGCACATCTGTGACCCAAGACCTTTCTATCCTAAAATGTCCGACCAAAATTCCGAACAATTTTGTGCAGTGACAAAGAATTTGACTAAAAATGGTAACGTTCATATTTCTTTACACTCCTGTATGTCTGTACTTTCACATCTGACCAGAATGAAACTTGCCACATCCATAGATTTTTGTTTGTTTTTTCCACTGGTGATGCATGCAAAATTTCATGCAAATCACTTGAATGGTTACAAAGTTATTAAAATGTAAAATTTTGGGTTTAACATAGACATAAAGACTGAACCCTAACCATAGTAGATGCACGACCGTGCCCATAACCTTTTTTTAATTAATATTCTCTGTACTGTGGCCTAGTAATTATTTATTTATTATTATTTTTTTTTTTCAATTTAAAGTGTAAAATGTTATTGGCATTCTGCTGTAAGAGCGTAGCACAATACAGGAAGAAAATTAATCCTATGCATGGTGTATACACTTATCACAAAGTCGCCTATTGACTGTTGTATTACACACATTGTGTCATAGTAAGTGGTCATGCATTGGTATATACACTCTTAGCAAACTTATTTCATGTAAAGCAAGATCTCTGGCCATACCTCCCCAAGTCGAAAAATGTTCAGTTCACGATTAAATGCATTTTACTATACCTTGAGAAATGCCTAATTGCATTGAAACAGTCTGTGACCAGTTTCCCCTCCATGTTTCTTTCTGTTCCACAGATCTCTAGTATGGGATGGAGAATGGAGGGTGGATGTCCTGCTGGCAGCTTTGAAGCAGGCCGAGCAAGGGATCTTGGCTCAACTAGTCCTTACCATCTCTGGGCAGGTAAGCAAGGGATTTATCATGAAAGCGAAAAGCAATTATCACAGCTATAGACATGGTGTCTTTGTTCACAAACCACACGTCTGCAGGGTACCAGTAGCCCTCTCACACCAGTGTGCTACAGAGCTCCACCCTTGTTTGCATTGCTTTGTGTTCTGTGTCTATACTAGCCCCTTTGCATAGCTTGTTTAGGTACTGATTGAAAATTTATCCAGTATGTATAGCTAGAAAATTTCTATTTATGCATAACTGATGTATTTGTATATATTTTAATAAAACGTTTGTACCTATGATTCTGTATTTAGTATGCAACAATAAATGTTATGCATATAACAAGAAAAAAAACCTTGGAAAAAATGTTTTACCACCCCCACCTAGATGGTGCATGACTAAGACTGTAGGATGGTGTCTTGGCAATGTCTTTAAGGCCTTCAGGTGAGCGCACCTGGTTCCAGAGTGTTAGAAGGGAGCGAGGCTGCTGAAGTGCCTTAGAGGCTCCAGCTCCATTTATCTCGATTCTTTTAACTGGGTGGCAGATCGGCCCAAGTATTTTGTTTTACTGTTTATTACATAGGATAGCCCAGCTGAGAGACCACCTTTCATTTCCAGTGTAGTCCTGTTTATACCTTATTCCGGAGCACTGAGAGGTTATGTGACTTGCCCACGGTCACACTGAGTGTTTGGTTCTAGCAGAATTTGAACCTATGACCTCCTGCTTCCCAGGCCAGTTCTCAACTACTCTACCACATGGCACAGGTCATGCTGTTTGTCTGGTGCATTATTAATTAATCGTGATCACGGACAGAAGGAGGCTCACTTTGTTTCTCGTTGTTCTCATCCATTCAGCATGATTCATTCAGGCGTGTATTTCACATCTTTTTGGTTTTGTTTTTAACCAGGTATAGCACACTAAGCTGAAAGCTTTTTACAGGAGCGACCTGGGAGCACAAGGAGGTTGTGACTTGCTCATAGGTCACACAGTATGCAAGTGGAAGCTGTGGGATTCAAACCCAGGTCTGGTCTGCTGGATGTCACCAGATTTGCAGCTCAGAGCCTTAGCCCACTGCGCTATACTGCCTACATCTTGACTCATTGATATCTACCCTGGAGAAAGATCACCTGCCATGTATGAGGTCTGGGTGGACATCATAGCAGCAGGCTTTCCGTTTTAATGTAACTAACCATTAATGACATGCAACAAGGTAATTCTAGTGTAGTTGCATGTTTTTCATTCAACTACATTGCAATTGCAATGCAATTACATTATAGTTATGTAACACTTAAAGTGTAACCACTTTTTTAAATAGGATGTTTTGATCACTCCTGTCCAATGCTTCACTAAAATCTACCAGTGGGATGTGTGTTTTCAATATTCTCATCCACCATAAGTATGTTCTGAAGTAGGTTCGGTAGAAACACTGTGCAGATTTCAGTACTGTGCTGCTTGAGGCTGCCCGAGGGTTTGGTTTGCATCAAATCAGTGAGGGTATTAAACTGAGGGAGACACAGCTGTGGTGCTGGTGAATTGCAGGGAGATGGTATTGGGTTAGGGAGGGAGTAATCACTAGGAATTCATGTCATACTATTGGTAGGGCTGGGCAGACTACATGGGCCACTGTTCAGAACAGATTTAAAAAAAAAACAGCGATACAATCCTGAGCCAGGTAGGGTGCAAACTGGGTAGCCAGCCACAGAACAACAATTAAGAGGTTGCACACACCAACAAACGAAATAATGGCACAGGGCTAGCCTGTTGGTGCAGCGTTGGATTTCTGCTTGCTGGCGCCAGTGACCTGGGTTCAGGAGCGAGCCTGGGAAGCTGGAGGGCCGGCGGGGAGGCTTGGAACATCCTAAGACAGGTTGTCTCCTTCTCCAGGAAAGGAGGGAGAAAGCGTCTTGGTGCTTGACTGGCCCCAGGCAGAGCCTGGGGCACAGCAAGCTGCTGGGGAGCAGGCTCAGTGGGGAAGTACATTGTGGATGTCGATGCTATGCGCCATGACATCATGGCACTCGTGATGCTCATCAGAACAAGGAAAGAAAATGCTGTCCAGGCCCCAGGTAGACAGAGCTCCAGAGCAGACCCTCATGGCTCCCACTTGCCTGGCTGGTCCTGGATCCCAATGAGACGAGGCGTTCGGGGTGTAGCTGCTCCACTTCATTCCTGCCTGGGGGTAGAACTGCGGCTCCATGGGGTTTCCGTGATGGCTAAGGTAGGTGGCTAGAGCAGGCAGACTCACTGGGGCTCCTGAAGGTCTGGGGGCTGAAGAGATGGGAGGAGGGAGAAATAATGGCACAGGCAAAGTATTTGGAAATAAATTTAAAAAAAAAAAAAGTTGGAATTTATTCGCCAAACAAATGCCCCTAAGGAAGACCTGTTGGTCAAAGCGCAGGGGTTTCTGCTGTGGTAAACTGCAGTATCTAGCATTTGTTTGACACATAAATTCCAGCATTTTTTATTGTAAATACTTTGCCTTGTACCATTATTTTGTTTGTTAATGTGTGCAACTTGTTGTTATATGGGCCACTGGGCATTTTTGCTGTTGGTTTCCATGTTTCTACATTTCATTTCATTTTATTTATTTTTCTCCTCCCATCTATATTTTGTCCTCCAGGCATGCCACAGACTGTTTCTCAGCTTTGTCCCTGTCTCCCTCACCCAACAACTGCCTCCCTGGTCAGTCAAGTCCCATAGCCCCATAGATTGCCCCCAAGTTGTACCAGGGAGGGAGGGCCATCCTTTCCTACCCGGAGACCTTGTGTCCAGATTTGTGGGTTGGCGAGACTGGTGACAGCATGGGGCGAGGGCAGGCAAGGCTTCATAGAGCCTGTGACTGCCATTTCTACTTTTCTCTCCCCAGTCCCTGCTATGGCATAAGTGCACGTAGGTGGGCGTACACACCCCTCGACTGCAGCCCTTCTTCATATCACTTGAGCTGCTGACACACGTCTAGACCTCCACCCAGGGGCAGCCAAGGCTGAGTTGACAAGTCGCCCCGGAGAGGAGAGCCATCCTCCATGCACTCGATCCTCTCCTCCATGGCTGACCCCAGTGACACTGGCTCCTTCCCAAATCTGGGTCACTGGCGTGGCGAGAGTCAAGGTGCATAGCACCTCAGTCCTCTGCACCATGGGGACGACCCATGTTTCTACATTTCTATGATTGATTTTGTCTTTAGTACACTGTGTGGTAATTTTGCAAATAACACTCTTCCACACCATGGAGATGACAGGTGTAGGGGGATAGGGCCTGAGATGAGATGTAACATTTAATTATTTGTTAAGTTTGGGTCGGTGTTACATAGGCCCTTTGCAAGGGAAACAGCCCTTCTAACGCTGTGGCATGGCATGGGGTAAATATATGAAGTCATAAACATTGCACTAAGCTTCAAGATCCACGTTGGAATAGTATCTGGACCAATTGCTTTAAGTATTGTATTGAACTTATATAATTTTGATTTCGCATCCTCAATAGTTGTAAGAAATGGAGTCCAGGGCATTGTAGTGAGGAAGTTGCTATAGGGGTTAGACAGTTTGCCACCATACGGATTCTAAGTTGATGCTGTTCCTGAGTGCAGTACCTGGATTCATCAAGATAAGGGTCCTGGAAGAGGTCGGTTGCCTGTGGTTGGGATCAAGAAACTTCTTTATTTGATTCAGTCAGTTTTTTAGTCACTGCACTTTACTTGTTACATTTGTCTAACAATGTCTGTTTCTTATGAAACATAACATTGAAGCGTAGAAGTTGTCAGCAGACTTCTGGTTCGCCTCAGAGCTATATAGCGTGAAGACTTTCTCCGTTATCCCCGATTGATATACCTTCTTAGAATGATTTAAAAAAATTTAGACTTGTTTAAATATGGATAGGAGGGAAATAAAGGAATTGACCCCAGGGCCCAAGAACTGGAGGATATACCAGCAGGCGAAGACTGGTCTGACTGACCATATGGATGCAGATGGCACGGCTTCAATCTATCTTAAATTGACCACAACTATGCAAAATCTCCCAAGGCAAGGAAGCTAGTTAAACTCGACACAATTTATAATGAATTGTGTGCATTTAGAGCCAATATTAAGCAGTTTTATACAGAAATGTGCAGAGACATAACCCAATTGGAACAGAAAGCTGATGACACTGAGAGGCAAGTCACAGCATATGAGAATCATGTAGACTAACTGGAAGGTTTAATCCAACAACTACAAGATCAACAAACAATGTTAGAGGCCAGACAGGAGGCGCTGAGAACAGGTCAAGCGAAAAAATATTCAACTATACTGCATTGCAGAAGGGTCAGAGGGGCAGACCTAAAAGAATTTACCAACTTATTGAAAACATCACTAGATCTGCCATCCGACATGGTTCTGGAGTTTGAATGTATTCACGAGCCTTGGCGCCTAAGCCCACATCTGTTACAGCTAGCCTCGCTCCATTATAGCCTGCTGTAGCAGCTATGCTACTAAGAACAAATACTGCTACTAGCGTGAGTGCAAAAGTGGATCTTCCATGGTTGAAGCGATTTTCTACCTGGATCATTACTATGCACCCAAGACGATGCATTGATGTAGGGCATACCTTCTGCTACTGCCCCAACTGAAAGCTCAAGGAATAAAATTTGTCACTCCATATTCAGCCAGATTAGTAGTTCATCTGCCTGATGGAAAGCAGGAATTTGATACAGCGGAGGAGGGCTCGTGCAGCTCTCACTAAACATGGCCTGACCTTCCTGGATTGCCCAGAGCAGCCTACAGTTCAGAGGCCTCATCCGCCATGCTAGCAGACCCAGGAAGGCCGACTGCGCAACCGCGATGGTAAGAGCTGGGATTACAGACATGAAGCAATGCTTGGCGGAATTCCAAGGATGGAGAACAATAAACAAGATACCTGAATAAAGGGAGATCCTGTACTATGTTACCCACGAGGTATTTTTTTTTTTTCCAGAGGGAGCAGGGGAGGGTTTGGAAATGGGGAGGGCGGAGGTGATTGGGCTAGAACTTGTCTGGCCTGGGACACAGGGCTGGGCCCAACTCTAGGCTGCAGCATTAGATTTATTGTACCCTCTATTATTTGGGTAAGATGTGGCCACTTGTGGTAACCCCTGGTGGCCATTTCCCATCTGGGCCTCTCCACCCCCTTTCCACCCTACCTTCAAATAGTACCTCAAACCTCCTCAATACAACACCTTACTAGGGGTCAATTAAAAGAAATGACTTTAAAAAAAAAAAAAAAAAAAAAAAGTATTACTATCAAGATATGCTGAGGAACCGAGTGCTGAAGTTTCTATATCGAACCTGGTTATGGACTGCATGGGGTTTTAAATGGACTTATACAAAAAGGACTATATAAAGCTATTTGCTTTATGAAGTTGAGCTTTAAGATAATACAGTACTCTCTAAGGAAACTCTGTCTTTGGGCCAGGGACCCTGTAGACCTAAAGAGAGATTTACTATAATTATTTAGTGGGGGAGACTGAATATACGAGGCTGCGCTCTCAGCGTGTTTCAGAGCCGTTTCTCTGGACTACTTTTTGTCATGCCTTTCCCTCTTCTGTTTATTATCCCTATGTTTTACAATATTTTCTTTGGACCCAATTAGTCCACAGAGGGCCCAATACCGAATGAGGTATGGATCTACCCCCTTTCTGGTGTGAAACCCAAGTCCATCCTGATGTTCCCAGAAATGTTAGGAAATGAATTTCCCTGGGAAATCTGGTTAACTGATCTGTTTGGGTTTAATACAAATAATGGGTTGGTTACCATATTAGTTAGTTGTATATAGTTGTTATGAGTTGGCCCATTTGACAACTAAGTTCTTATCTGTTTATTTACAAATGTTGATGCAGCTAGCAGGTATGCAGAGGGTTGTATATGTGAAGTGTCTTGTGCGTACGGAGAGCGGTACTAGTACAAACTATTATATCTAACAATTGGATTTTATTATCTGAGGGAGAGATAGAAGGCCTTACATATATTTAGGGTGGGGCACTGGGACAGAAAGGCTGTATGGGACACTTTGATAGATATACCTGTTTTACATTAGTATGATTAAGCAGGCCTTGATATTATCTTTTAATGTAAACAGTATACCTAACTCGGTCAAGAGGTGACAGTTACTCAATTTTAAGTGTAACCCCACCCTGCTTTTTGCCAAAGCGACAGGTGGCATGCTGTTGGCGCTGGCAGCAATACCTGAGTGGGAACATGGGTTCGGGAGGATGGGGTTACCTGGCACAGGGACCTAGGTTTGGCTACTCTTGCACAGGGGCATCCAAATGGAAATCCTAACACAGGAAGCAATAACTGTAATGTCCAGAACCAGGAATGGGATTTTTCAGTGTGGCTTTTATTCACAACACAACAAAGCATAGATGGACCCCCATGGGGCTATGTTTACTGATAATGCAGATTAGAGACTACAAGGCGGTCCACTTGAAGAATGAACCATTTCTACTGTTTTTAGACTCTGGACCACCAGGCACACAGCCGGACTTGCCGCGATAAGCTGGGTACACAGCCCGACTGGCCCGGCTCCCCTGCCGACCACTTGACTGGCGGTTCATTGGAAGAATTAACCCATTTTACTTGTTTGGCTCTCACACCACTTAGTCTGTGACCCCTAGAGAGATTTCTTCTTACTACTTCTGACTCCCATCTCACAAAGAGAATTCTTTACCCATGTTGTAACTCCCCACACCATAGAGTCTCACGACTCCTAGAGATTTTCCATTGCGACTTCCATCTGGGTACTTCCTCATCATTGGCCAAGCACATGAGGTAAGTAGCAATCACAGCAATCCGTAGAGGTAGACCTGGTTACTAAAGATGGGGGTGTTCCCACCTCCAGCTCCCACAGCCCATACCCGGCCATTTCTCTGAACAAACTGAAACTTGAAATGTAGATTAAGCGGTGGATGAACTGTCGCACCCCTCTACAACATTACTTGAATCCACACAGCACTTTAGCTACTCCATTTGTTTGTCCTAGTACTATAGGCCTCCCAAATAGTAGTTCAAATCCCAGATTTCTTCACATTTCCCAGGCTGAAGAAAGCATTTTGCCCTCTCATATTAGAGCAAACACTCACCCTTTCGTTGCAGGTGCCCCACAGGCGAAGTACAACTCTTTCCACTTTTCAAACTCGACAAACTTCGCAAAAGGCAGCTTTCTCTCTTAGCAGAAATTAGGGATTGCCCTGGAATCTACATGGGGATACTTTACTTCCTCTACTCCCCGGAGAAGAGAGACACTGAGACCTGGACAGCAGTCTCCACCATGAAACTGGACACTGACCTTCTTGCTTCAAAACAAACAGGAGACTGACTTTGAAAACTCCCAACGTTCTATCTCACTCCCTCTGCTGCAGATTCCAATGTGGCTTATGCAGCTCGACAGTTCTATTGGTGATGTCATCTCTCAGTCTCAGCTGAGACTGAGAACAGAGTGAGACAGTATGAAACCCATTTAACTGGAGTTTCACAATCTGCCTTCCTGCCTACCACTAGGTCTTACTGGGATTCTAGTAACCCGGGTAACAAGGGGCTACATAAGCAAGAGAAACCAGATGTAATCCTTTTGAAACACATCTCCCACAAATGGAACATGCTAAATTTAAATCTTGGGGTTTTCAAGTGGTGGTGGTGGTAGTAGCATCTTCGCATGTATCCGGTAGACGGAGGTGCGGCAGTCCTGATACCATGTGGAACTCTCTTCCAACTCGAGTGAGAGATTATTGACATGGAGGGAAGATATGCTATTGCAGTAGGAACACTATGTGGGACTCTGGTCACCCTATCATCTGTATACCTCCCACCAGGTTCAAAATACAAGTAATGGCTAAATTCTTGAATGACCTTCTGCCGCATGCACAAGGTATGTGTATTATTGAGGTGATCTAAATGTTACACTGAACCCGAGGTAGATACTAACTGCCCCTTGCAATATAGGTTCACACTGATCCAAAATATCTAAAGGCCTCCTGATTTAAATTAGGTATGGTAGATATCTGGCGCCATTTCTTTCCCTCTGTACAGACATACACCTACTACTCTCATAAAAGCACACAGCCTCTAGATTGGATTACTTTTTTCCACAATGGAACATTTAGATGCAATTAGAGATATAACAGTTAGCTCCTCGATTCTCTTGGATCCTCCCCTTGTATTTAAGTGGTTGTGTCCTCCCGGAGAAAAACTCCTTTTGGCGCCTAAACTTAATGCACTTACAAGACCCAGAATTTATTAAGTCAATTAAGACACTTATACCGAGAATTTTGGCAGAGAATGCCTCGGGGAGGTCTCATCAGGCATAAAATGGGATACTCTTAAAACTGTACTACATGGGGAAATCATCAGATACTCCACTTGTAAGAAAAAGCTAGGGAAAAATTACAGAGCAAGTTACACAGAGATCTACAAGACTTGCAGCAGAGACAAAATCAGGAGATCGTACACTTAGAGACCAGATAAGTAAAGTTAAACAACTACTACAGAAACTGTTAGACCAGCAGGTGGAGCAACAATTGCTCTATCTAAGGCTGCACTATCAAGAGGGAGGGTCTCGGGAGCCAGGAATCTGGCTAGGTGATTAAGAAGAATGAGAGCTAAAGCGATGGTCACTAAATTGAGACCCAGAAACTGGGCGTATTTTGTTACATCCTAGAGAAATAAGGCAGCGATGGCCACATACTATAGGACTCTGTATCCTGAGGATGCACCCCAGCCCTCAGCAACTGAAAGAGTACCTACAGCAATCGCCTATACCTGAATATCCCAAATACAAGCAATAGAGTTAACTACGCCCATTACACCTGCAGAAATTTGGGAAACTCTTAAATTGACCAAATATCAGAAAGCCCCAGGCCCAGATGACGGCTACCCATGGAATTTTATAGTGTTCCGTAAATTATTGATGCCTCCCTTTACAGACCTATCTAGAAATTCAGAATGAACAACCCCACCTCCTTCATGGAAATATACTGAAATAGTAGCTATCCCTAAACCCGAAAAGATCCTTTTATTGGTGGTGTCTTGTTGGCCTATTTCAAAACTTAACTGTGACTAAAAACTATTAATGTCCATCCTAGCACATAGGATGGCTACCTTCTCCCTGCCTTACTAGATGGAGACCAAGTAGGTTTTATCATGAAAGACAAGCACATGATGTAGTCAGACAGGTATTATTGCTTATGGAATATGCCTCACAGAGACGGATCCTCTTGTCCTTCTCGCCCTAGACGCCGAGAAGGTGTTTGATAGGGTTTCCTGGCCCTGTTTGTGGCCACCTTAGATAGATTTGCATTTCCAGATCAATTCATTAATCAAATCAGAGCCATGTATCAAAGTCCCACAGCCTATCTTAAGCTAGATGGTATGCTTTCTTCCCCTTTTGTTTGGGTAGAGGCACAAGGCAGGGATGCCAATTATCCACACTATTATTTGCACTTTATCTGGAACCATTGGCTGCTAACATTAGGGCACAGCAAACCTAGAAAGGAATCCGGTGGGAGGGAGATCACATAAGCTAACACTGTTTGCTGCTGATATCTTGCTGACCCTCACCTCCCGGAAACTTCAATCCCAGTGGTGTGGGAACAATTGATAAGTTCCAAAGTTGGCAGGATACAAGATTAATGGGAACAAGGGTGAGGTGTTGGCTTATTCCTTTCAACCCACTGGGACCCTTAAAGCAGATTTCCCTTCTGACGGAACAGAGTGGAGATGTGATATTTGGGCATTAAAAGCCCACATAAGTGGATTCATCTGGAACTGATGAACTTTGAGCCCATTACTCAACAAATTACTTCCGATTTGTCCCGCTGGACTTCCCTTCCCTTAGGAATTATACACAATAGAAGTCATACAACAAAATGTATTATCTCTATATCTCTACCTCTACACTCTACCTCTACCTCTACCTCTACCTCTACCTCTATCCTCACCATACTGCTATCAAATACATACTTTCAAGCATGGGATAAATTCATCTAGATTTATCTGGGAGTAAGCCACCTAGGATAAAATATTCTACTCTGCAATTATCTAGGGCCCAGGGAGGCCTTAACCTACCAGTATGAGAAGATAGGCTCAGAGCGGCCCAAATCAGTATATCATTACTTCATTTAGCTACTCAGTATAAAATTTACTGGAAGGAAATTGAGGTCACATTGAATGGGTTAGAAAATTTTCCTCCCTTTATTTTAAGGGGCATGTCAGGAATTATCGCCTCCTGTAAAGATTATGAAATGTACTATAAATTTCTACGAGCTGGCAGCAAATGTGAGACATATTTTGACCCATTCAGAACGAGATATTCTCTAAGATTTAAAATCGGTATTGGGAAAGTTGTGGCCTTCAATGTACTTTTCAATTAATGAGCCCTATTGGACTATATTCTTTGCTACATTGCAATCAAATATGGACGCCTCAAAACCAATATAGTGCATATGTGAGAGTTAGACAAAACCTATTACCTCTTGAAGAGACTCTTTTAGAGGCAGCAGAGTCACCTTCTCCCTAGTTCAAATGGTGATTTATCATCTAAAGGACAGGTACAAAAGCATATTATTGGGGCCCTTTACTCAGCACTCGATCGAATGGTAATGATTCTCTAGACTTACTCAGAATCGGGTGGTCCAGGGATATGGGCCTGACTTAGAGGAAGATCAGTGGCAAGTCTCACAATACTTTACTCCAGGATCTCCCCAACCTGTACTGGAGGAATATCGTGGAAGGCCAAATTAAGATTTTTTGAACACTTGATATAGCAGCACACTTTCATGGGGGAATACAGTTTATGTTGGAGGAATGTGGACAAGAGAAAGAGGGGTTGGGACATATTATATGGTTGTGCCCTCCTATAATAAGTTATTGGCAAGAAATAATACAAGAATTGAATGCAATATATGAGAGACCGGAAATATTGACTCAGACTTTCATATTTACTGCAGTTCCCCTGATGGATCACGTCCGCGGGAAATGCTTTATAGAATGCTGGCACTCTTAGTTTTGGTAGCTAAAAAATAATCACAAGGCTCTGGCTCTCTACACGGTTGCCAACTAAGGAATCCTGGAGAAAGCTATCATACGAAGTCTATGGTCTAGAGAGAATGTCTGCTAGAATAAATAATAGGACCCATAGTTTTGATAATCGTTGGAAAAAATGGACTGTGTACCAACTAGCTCATTATTTAGATTTTGTACCATGACCCTGCAATATAGAAATTGGAAGTCTATGAGAAGGTATGGGAAGGAAAGGGGGAGATAAGAAACAAAACAGATTATCTTAAAGAGGCCTAACCTACTCTGTATAGAATGTATATTAGTAGGATCACCTCGTATAGAAATGTATTATTATATGCCTATATGTGGTGTGTGGTGTGTGTGTATATATGTATATATGATTGTGTGGGTGGGTGGGTGGGGTGGGTGGTTGTGTGTGTGTGTGTGTGTGTGTGTGTGTGTGTGTGTGTGTGTGTGTGGTGTGGTTGTAAGCGTATATATGATTGGGTGGGTGGGTGGGGTGGGTGGGTGTGTGTGGGTGCAAAGCCCAGAGCAAGAAGGCTAGGCTAAGAAACCGATCTGGTTGAGCAAGGAGGTCATGGAAAGGTAAGGAGGAAAAGAGCTGCCTTTAGGAAGTACAAGAAACAGGGAGGGGGGACAGGAGGAGTACTGTGACAGAATCAAGGAGGTGACAAGGGCAGTAAGGAGAGCCAAAGCATCTACGAACTCAGGCTGGCACAAGGCATTAAGAAGGGGAGAAGGACTCAAGTACATCAGGAGAAAAGGAGCTGTAAGGATCACATAGTAAGGATTAGGAAGGAGGGGTGGGGTGGAAGCAGGGTGCGATAAGGGGGAAGCACTAAATGAGTACTTCTGCTCAGTATTTACTAAAGAGAGGGGTGACACCCAAGGTGGGAGAAATGGCAGAAGCAGGGTGGGAAGTGGTGACAGATGGGAAATCATGGAGAGCAGAGTTCGAGAGGGTTTGAAGGCACTGAGGGTGGACAAGGCGCCAGGCCCAGATGGCATCCACCCAGGGTACTGAAGGAGCTGGCAGAGGTCCTTGCAGGACCTTTGGCAGACCTATTTAATGCCTCACTACATTGGGGTATGTACCTCAGGACTGGAGGATGGCTCATGTGGTGCCTCTCCACAAGAGTGGCCCCAAGGATGAACCGGAAACTACAGACCAGTGAGCCTCACATCCATCATGGGTAAGCTAATGGAGACCATCCTGAAGGAGAGGCTGGTGGCCCTCCTAGAGGCCAAAGGACTACAGGACAGCAAACAGCATGGCTTCATCGTGGCAGATCCTGCCAAACCAACCTGGTCGAGTTCTATGACTGGGTAACTAGGCAACTGGACAGGGGCCATGCAGTGGATGTCCTGTATCTAGACTTCAGTAAGGCATTCACTCAGTGCCACATGGAAGGCTGGGAAGGAAGTTCATAGGCACAGGGGCGGGTGCAAAGCTGGTGAGATGGGTAGGAAACTGGCTGCAGGGAAGGCAACAGAGGGTGGTGGTGGTGGGGAGCTCTACACCCAAGGGCAGTGACCAGTGGTGTTCCACAGGGCTGGTGTTGGGACCAGTGTTGTTTGGGATATTCATTGCAGACATATCATGGGACATCAAGAGCAAGATCAGTCTGTTTGCTGATGATACCAAGGTAGGTGCAGGGTGGATGACCTAGGGGATGGCAGGGTTGCAGGATGATCGGGCAAAGCTTGAAACCTGGTCAGACACCTGGCAACTGGGCTTTAATGCCAAAAGTGCAAGATGATGCATTTTGGGATGAAGAACCCAAGGAGGAGTTACCAGCTAGGGGAGTGCAGCAAGCCCAGACAGAGGAGTAGAAGGATCTGGGTGTGCTCATTACAGGGTCAATGAACAACTCGCACAATGTAGGAAGGCAGCTGCAAAGGGCAACAAAATGCTGGGTTGTATTGCAAGGTATATCCTCGAGGAGGGAGGGTGATTCTGCCACTGTATAGGTCATTAGTTAGACCACACCTGGAGTACCGCATGCAGTACTGGCGTCCATATCTGAAGAGGGACATTAAGTTACTGGAGGGGTGCAGCGCAGGCGACAAAAGATGATCAAGGGGCTGGGGGACTTACCACGAGAGAGGAGGTTGAAGGAGTTGAACATGTACTCACTGGAGGAGAGGAGAGACAGGGGTGACATGATTGAAACCTTTAAATACATGAAAGGAATAAACAAGACTGGAACAGAGGGCTGTTCAAAGTAAGGGGAGGGACACCAGGGGCCATGATATGAGACTGGGCGAGGAAGGTTCAGGAGGGAGACGAGGAGACACTTGTTTACAGAGGGTGGTGGCTGGGTGGAATCGTTACCTGCTGAAGTGGTATGCAGTAGAACAGTGGACTGCTTCAAATGAGGATGGGACAGGACAAGGGGAGGGTTAATGAAGGGACGGGTGGAAGGGAGGGGCAACATGAGATAAGGGTGCTAGCTGCACAGTCGAACAGACTTGATAGACCTCTAGGCCTTTATCTGCTGACAAATTTTGTGTATGTTATGTGTGTGTGTGTGTGTGTGTGTGTGTGTGTGTGTGTATGTATGTGTGTGTGTGTGTGTGTGTGTGTGTGTGTGTGTGTGTGTGTGTGTGTGTGTGTGTGTGTGTGTGTGTGTGTGTGTGTGTGTGTGAGATAGAGAGAGAATATCTGGATAAAATCAGTTGTATTCCTGTATCATTTGACCTTTACCTGCTATACAACCCATACTACTTGAATGCTATTATTCTAACATGTTAGCCTTATCTGCATGTACAACCATGTATAACACTAAACTATTAAAATCAATAAAAATATTAAAAAAAAAAAAAAAAAAAAAAAAAAATTTGTCGGCAGATAAGGACCTCTTGGCCCACCCAGTCTACCCTACTATGCCCATCTAAAGTGTTACCTCAAACCCTACTGGTCCTTGGATTTCTCCCATGTTTGCTTCGCTACTAAGATTCCCTTATGCCTATCCCATGCATCCTTGAAACCTGTGACCGTTTTAGCTTCCAACACTTCTGCCGGGAGGCTGTTCCAAGCAGCTACCTCTCTTTCAGTGAAGAACTACCTAACATTCCCTAAGCCCCCCAGTCTCTCATTGTGTGACCCCTTGTTCTCACCATCTTTTTCTCTGGAAAATACTCCCATCCTGTACCTTGTTTTATACATGTGAGATATTTGCATATTTCTGTAATGTCTCCTTCTCTCTTCTAGGGAGTACATGTTTAATCCCTTGAGCCTCCCTTCACAGGGCTTCAGATGCAGGCCCTGCACCATTTTGGCTGCCCTCCTTAGAACTGGTCCACCCTCCCAGTCTATGTTCTTTTGGAGGTGGTGCCTCCAGAACTGTATACAGTACTCCAGGTGGGGTCTCACCAATGATCTATACAGGGCCATTATTACCTCCCTCTTTCTGCTGGTGATCCCTGCCTATGCATCCCAGCATTCTGTTAGCTTTCCCACTGCCCTGTAACACTGCTTAGCCACGTTCCGGTCATTGAAATTATCTCTCCCCCGTCCCTTTCCTGTTTTGTGGCTGTTGGCTCCTCTCCTCCTAGTTGGTACCTAACCACAGGGATCCTCGACCCAGATGCATAATTCTGCAATTTTTTGTATTGAAGCCCAGTTGCCAGACTCATGGCCATTCCTCCAGCTTGCTAAGATCCCTCTCATTTGTTCCAGACCCCAGAGTGTCTACCCAGTTGCAGACTTTGGTATCGTCCGTGAACAGACACACCTTTCCTACCAGTGCCTCTGTGATATCACTGATAAATATACTGAATAGGACTGGGCCTAGCACTGACCCCTGTGGCACCCCACTGCTCACTTTGCCTTCCCAGAGTGGATGCCATTTATCACGCCCTCTGACTCCTATTTTTTTTTTTTTTTTTTTTTTTTTTTTAAGTCGGCTCTCCACCCATCTAACTACCTTAGGGCTCACCGCAAGGCTACCCAGCTTGCTCACTAACCTTCTGTAGGAGAGCGGTGTCAAAGGCCTTGCTGAAATCCAGGTAGGCCCGTCAGCTGCTCCTCCTGATCCACTACCTTGCTCACACACTCAAAGTAGTCGATCGGGTTTGACTGGCAAGACTTCCCTCCTGTGAAGCCATGCTGCCTCTGATCCTGTAGTCCACTGGTCACCAAGTAGTTCACCATACTTTCCTTCCCAGTGATTCTGCTGCCAGGCTGACAGGCCTGTAATTACCTACCTCCTCCTGCTTCCATTTTTGTATAAATTTAACCACTTTTAATCTGTGTGTTTTTAATATTGTTAAGCACTCTGAGCCTCCAGGAAAGAGTGCTATATAAAGTTTCTGTCTCTCTCTCTCTCTCTATATATATATATATATATTCTATCTAATCTCTGCATCTCTCTATTTATTTAGTTTTGTTGACGGGTAAGTGCACTAGACAAATCCTGCCTATTTTCAGGCACGACCCGGGAGGGACACAGATGAATGCCAACTGACCTTGAACCAGATTAAGCTGTTGTAGTTATCTATATATCTATGATAATTCCCTTAGTACTTTTCCGCTGTAAAAGGACTTGTGTCCATCCATTTCCTTTATGCCCTTATCCTTTATCACTGGCTCATTACATGCCTTGCACTGTGAATACTGAACGGAACTACTGTATCTGTTCAGTGTCTGCTTTTGGTGATCCTCCTCACACAAACTTCCCTTTCAGTCTAACTAGCCTCCTTGGCCTTTCTCTTGTCACTTATGTATCTAAAACATGTCTTGTCCCCTTCTTCAATGATTTGTCAGTATTTTCTTCTGTAAGTGCTTTAGCCTTGCCCTTCCTGCATCTTTTGCTTTTCCTGATTGTTCTTTCTGTGTTCCTCCTGTTGTTTTTTTTTTTTTTGGGGTTTGGTTTTGTGTTTGGTTTTGCATCTCCCAAAGGCCCGTTTGTTTTATACTTTTCCACTACCTCTCTTGTGAACCAAGTGGTATCTTTCCTCTTTGCCCTTGCTAACCTGCCTAGTACAGAGATTTGTAGCTTTTTGATACCCTCCATTATTTTTGCCAACTGACTCTTGATTCCCTCAAGTTCCCTATCCCAGCTAGGGCGTCCTTGAGGCATTCTCCCATCACCTCAAAGTTGGCCCTCCTGAAGTCCGTCCAGAACTCCAGTCCTGGTGTAGTTTATTTCTAACCCAGTCTTTATAATAAACCATACTATACAGTGGTCGCTGGTTCCCAGGTGGTTGCCCACTGTGACGTCAGTAACACTTTCCCAATTAGTCAGTACCAGATCCAGTGTTGCCCCTTCATGGGTGGTCTCCCTTACTAGCTGCCTGAGAAGGAACCCTGTATGGAGTTCAGGATGCCCTATTCCTGGTAGTTGCTACTGCAGGCAGGCTCTATCCCGTCTGGTAGATTGAAGTCTTTGACTAGTAAGACCTTCCTTTTTGGAGCCACCCTTTGGTTCTTCTGTGTCATTTCCCATCCACTTCTTCCCCTGTGCTGGACAGAGATGCAGTAAAGTTTAATTTAAGCCAGTGAAATTCCGGCAAAATGTGAATTTCACCATTGAAATATTTTGCTAAACTGATGCATTCTGTGAAATATTTCATGGGTGTGAAATGCAGAATTTTGCCACAAATTGATGGAATCTCACCCATGAGTGTTGAAATTTCACCGTTCATGGGTGAAATTTCACATTCTCAGGTGGAATTTCAGCATTTTGCATCTGCAAAATATATTTTTGTAAATGTGAATTTCACAAAATAGTTTGCATAACGGAATTTGCAGATTCGATCATCTCTAGTGCTGGAGGTCAGTAGATTACCTTGTGTGAATAATGGGCCTTTCCTTTTCTCCAGGGTGACCCAGTGTACCTGGTTTCTCTGCCTACTTTGTGTTTGAGATAGTTTTAAACCGCATACTGGTCATTTTTGTAAGCTGCTTGATTTTTTTTTTTTTTTTTTTTTTTATTTCTTCTGTCTATTGATTAAATGGATGTGTTGCCCATGATTTGTCAGTTTCACAAACATTTCAATACTAAATATTGAGGGCAAGAACAATAGTCATTGAAACCAAATCTTACCATTTTTTTGTTAATACATTAGGAAAAGAAAGTTGGTTTTACCAGCAGCACCCTTACAAGAACTGCCTTTGGATGGAGCCACGAAACAACAGCCTTTTCTGCATGTCGACACCATCTCCCCACTGCTTCCTTCAGAGATCGTTTCAGAGGTGCCAAGTGTCACATGAGAACAGTTTTGCCAAGTCATTTTAAAGGGAATTTGAATGGAAAAAAAAAAGCCCCATGTGTGGGGCGGGTGCCTGAGTAAACGGCACTTTGTTAAATCTACATCATTTTATAAGCAATAACACTAACACATCCTTACTGCCCTTAGATGTGCATTTATCAGAGCATAACCCACACCCTGGAGTGTATTATTACACTTATAAAATGGGTATATGTTAAACTGTAACATTTAACCAAAAAAAAAAATTACTACTAAATAAAAATATTTGGGTTGATGTGAAATTATCCCTCTGCTTTCCTTGGGTTGCTAGGGACGCTGTTTAATAAACTGCTGTCATTAGGGGCACAAAAACAACCACAGAGTCATTACATCAGGCCGTAGGCAAGACCACAGTTTTGTTTTGGTCTTGCCTGGCAACGCTACTCCCACATGGTAACAAGTTCCATGAAAATCCCACCGAGTCACTCTGCTTGGGGCTTTGGAGGAGTTTGGGACTCCGTGAAGCTGCAGGTAAGAAGGTGAGGAGCAGCTTGGGAAGGACAACAAGAGGATTTCAAAGAAAAACAACATTTTGTAAAGTGTTGTAATTGTTTTATTCTACCTTTCTGGCTTCCGATGTCGCTTGGTAAAACTGTTTTTACATATCCTGTTAGCAAGGAATCAAGATGACGATTTTTGAAGGTGAGAAGGGAAGGTGGCACACTACCATTTGAGTGCGTGCTGATTTGGGGACTTTTTTTTTTCGTGTAGTACATGGGGGATGGCTGGCAAGGGGTGCCAGCCAATCAGATTTGCAGACTGTCCCTACCCATTTTATAATTTTAAACATAATATGTAAGACATTGCATACATGTTAGAAGATATCCAATCAGTGACAACTGGGAGGTAAGTGCTGTTGGCCAGCAGATTAGACTAGACTAGTAAAGTATTTCATAGCAAGCACAAACAATTCATTTTAAATGGCCATGAATAAAAATCATAAAAGATCAGAACCACTAAAGGAAGCTTTTGGTTAAACAAAAGGGTGGTATCACTATGGAACTCATCAGAATATATTGTAAAAGTCCAGCGATGGATATATTTAAGGCGTCTCTTGATCCAATGAAAATTGAGTCGATAATGGCTAATGCTTGTAGACTGGATATGATTCCTATGATCTGGTTATTGCCTAATCTCCTGAAAACTGAATTTTTGGAGCTGCAAAATTAGTAATTGGGGGAGATAGCTAGACAACTACGTTACAGAATATATAACATGTCTAACCTCTTCTAACTTGGTCTCACTAAATTAAAACCAAGTGGCAATGTTTAATAAAGTATAGATAAACAATGCTTGGTTAAAAGCTTCAAATATACTGGTCTCACCAATCACTCGGTACAGTTCCTCTCAAATGAAGAGATACACTATTCTACTATTAAAGCAGCAGTTAGTAATCGTATAGTTTTTTTAGCAATAATGTTTTCTGGCAGAAATATCAAGATACACTTTTTTTCCACTTACTTTCATTCCTGACCCAAGATGTGGCATTTTGAAGTTTTGGTTCCTACCCCTATACCACACCGCCATGGAAAAATGAAATATCTTGGTACAGTGTTGTGCCGTTTACCATCAGAAACATGTGGCAACACCATCCTAATAGATCCACAGTATGCATCTAACGTGTACATTCAACAGGTAACCACGACAGAAGAGATTTTTAATTGAGTGGCGGCCATCTTTAATTACATGAGTTATTAATTACAAAATGAGCTGTAAAACTGTTTTAACAGTATCTGAAAACTAAAAATACACTAAAAGCAAATCTTAGGATGTCAAATACATTTCTGCTGACAAAAACTATGAAATTTTTGCCAATTAACAAATACTGCTTTAAATTGGAAAGGTCGAGCTTCAAGATCTTTATCCAAATTAGAGGGATGCTTCCTCTCTAGAAGAGTTCAGGGTTTTAAATAATTGATCAGCAGTTTTTTTTTTTCCTGGGACAATACTAACTGTACAGAAAGTATTTATATAGGTTTTCTAGAAGTGTTATGTTTGTTAAACACAATGAGGCAAGTGCTATGCATTTTACATTTTAGCACTTTTATGAGCAAAACGCTAATCAATTTTAGAGTTAAATAAAACCCTGGAGTCCTGTTTGTATTGAGCCCTAATAAAGAGACCAACTGGTCAACTTTTGAAGAAAATGTACATTTCTCCTTGTCCAGGATTGCATCGAAAGTCCAATGAAGAGAGACTGAGGATCTCAACATGTACACCCGGAAGAGAGTGGATCTGATGGAGGCCTACAGGTGCCTCACCAGGGGGGTGGAGTCTTTTCAAATGAGAAAAAGCCCCAGAACCCGAGTGCATCTGATGAAGCTGGGGGAGGATGTAAAGCAGTACTACTTCACTGAAAGTGGCAGACCCCTGCAACAGTCTGCCAGCAGATATGTTGGAGGCAAATACAGTAGAGGGCTTCAAGCATGCGTGGGATAAAACTAGGGAATATTAGTAAATGGGCAGGGAGAAGGGCGGGTCACAAGAGACTAGTTGGGGTCTGCAGAGACAGACTAAGCAGTGATCATCTGGGCAGACTGGGTGGGCCAAACAGTCCTTTGCCGAACAAATTCTATGTTATTGTTTTTATGTTTCTAAAGGTCATTTTCACCTTAGCCAGTGCCCATAGTTGAAAGTGCCCCAGACTCCATAATTTCCTGGTGATCTGCCAGAAATTTCCTTCTTCATTGTTGATGTTTGGTATGAAAAGTCAGGCTAGATATACAATCAGTGTGTTTTGTAAGTGTCCCTTTAATTCGAGCGAGCTTATCCAGAAGGTCATGGTCTGAATCAAAAGTAAAAATAGTTGATTTCAAGCCAGCTCCAGGGTCTGTTCCAAGAGCACATTTTTATTTTCCATGAATTCCACCAGAATTTTTCTGAGAGTATAGATCTTTTGTGCAATCTAAAGGCTTTAGCAATAAAAGGCAGATTCCCAGAAGGCAGTTCAAAAACTTAAAATCTCCTTTTACCAAATCTCTCACAGATTTGAATGTTTTATCTAAGTTATTGGGTAGGCTGACAATTCTGAGGTCATTTAACAAATCTGATTCTCCACATTTTGTGGAAATTGCAGTTCTCTTTAACAACTGCTGTGTTAGTAGCTACTACCACTTGCAATCTGTTATAAGTGAAGAAAGTTGCTCTGTATTATCTGTGTGAAGTTGCTTTCACTTTTTATGGCTGCAGTGGGTGTAGCCCTGCAGCCATCTTGTGAGCACAGTAGAGAAGGAGCTTACCAGATACTAACGGTCTTTTAATAGTGGAGGTGAATGGCAATAATTGCAGTTCACTGCACTATTTTGTCGGTAGAACACTGCACTGTCCGCTGTGTCCAAGATGTCTGTGGAGTTTTCGCATAAGCAACAGAGTGTACATACACTGAACTCCAGTGTAGTAGCACAGTCTGCCATGTCCAAGATGACTGCGGAGCCCAGTGCACATGCGAGCCATGCATGTGCAGAGAACTCGGTAGCTATCTTGGATATGGCGGACTGTGCCGCCACTTTGCTGGAGTTCGTGCAGGCATGACTGGTCACGCATGCAAAAAATCCTGTGGCCATCTTGAGCATGGTGGACAGTGACCTGCTCTCCACCAGCTTGGCTGCAGCCATACCAGCTCTGGCCAGAATTTTTCGTTACTGTATTTTGGCATCTTTTGCAGGACATCTAATTTAGCACTGAGGACTTCATATTTGCAATTCTGCCTCTCTAATATAGCCAGTAGTCTGTCGATAGACTTGCCAAGGGATTCAGGTGAATATTCTTTAGGCTGGGGATTTCGTAGAGACTGTGCTCCTAATATGTGTGCCCAATATGCTTAGCCACTGATCTGGGGATGTTGGCCATAGCGGAGCTTTTTCATTTTCTCACTTCACAACAAGCTCTGAAAATTGGCTATCTTGGAAGCAGTTTGTAAACTTAATTATAAAATGGCAAGAAAAATTCCTGGCTCTGATTGGTCAGTATTGACCTTCAACAGTGATATTATCCCAGCACAATATCACATCTATTCAAAAGCAACTAAAAATATATTTTAAAATGTGTATTCACTTTTCAAGCCATTTTATAATTGCAATAATGCACTCCAGTGCATGTGTCATGGGATAACATCACTTCTTAGGTGTTGGGCGCTCTCACATTATGGCCCATGGCTAACCATCCAAGCATGATGTTATCCAGCATGACACATGCTCTGTTGTGCATTTTGGCTTAACTCACTGCCACTCGTGACCTCTCTCCTGAAGTGCTGCAGAAAAAGATTGTGAAATTGCAGCTGACCCACTGAGTTTATTTAGTGGACTCAAGTGAGTAAACTTGCTTTCATTCTCTCGTGGAAGGTTGGGTTTCAGTTTTGCCAATGTCTTTGAAGCTGGCTCCATCTTTGATCAGGCGAGAGACTGCCAGTGATGAGGCTGAGCTGGGGCAATCTCAAGATACTGTACATACCATGGCTTCGTCCTGGCTATGTATTATTGCACTTTGTAATAACCATCTCATGGTTGGTTGATCCTGCAGTTCCCCCACTCAGCATTTCATATGAATGGACATTCTGCTGGCTTCTCAGTATCCTTCTTGGCTGACATGTGAGCCAGACAATGGGGCCAGCAATTGGCTGATTCAGTAAAACTCCAAATTGGGGCAACCCAGCAGTGTCCTAGCAGTAGTGCATTGTGCTACCATGTGGCAACCTAGGTTTAGGCAACTCAGGAGCTGGCTTGGGCATCTGAGAAGGTGGGACTGGTGCTGTTTGTATGGCAATGCTCCAGCTGGGGAGGAGTGGCACAAGAGTTCTGTGCCCACAGCAGTGGTGGACCAGCAAGCTTGTTCCTCAGCATGGTAATATCCTGCATGTGCCTCTTGAGGCATGAGGTGGCACTGCATGGGGAGGTGGTGGCTATTGGGGAAGAGGGAGGAAAACAAAGAAAGCCTCCCAAGCATTAATGGTGACAGTTGACTGTTCTCCTGAGCCCTGCACCATGGGGACCTGTGCTGGTTGGATGGTGGGGTAGCAGTTGATGGGGCTTGGAGGTTGGGTTGCTCCACCCTAACTTCCGGATTGGGAGGAAAACTCAGGCAGATTAAAAGCTAGACAGAAACAAAAAAATGCTCCAAATCAAATCCATTGAAACGGAATCTCTTATGGTTGAAGCCTGGCTTTAATGTTGGCCGAGGCAGTCTGTGATGCCTCCACAGTGGCCATGCATATGAAATATCAGTTGGGGAACCTGCAGGATCAACCGGATACAATCTGATTATTATAAAGGTCCATGAGTACAATTTTTATTTTTTTTATGTGCGACCGGGCAGCCCCTCACGATAAGTTTAGGACTTTTCTTCATGAGAGCTCCACTTTAATTGCAGTCATCCTACCAGTAAGTTGGTGGTGGTGTATAGAAGTAGGGACTCTGCTCATCTGTGGATTGATATTTCTCATGCCAGCACAATGGAGATAGAAGAGACCTGCACAATTTTAGGATAAGGAGAGGTATGAGAGGCAGATGCATACAGGTTTGAGTGTTCCTTTACCTCCCCCACCTCCATCCAAATCCACTGTTAATGCTTCCAGCCAGGTAGGGAAATCTATTCAGACTGAGATTCTTACCTTCGAGTAAAGTCAGTCATCCCAATCAATTAAGTACAAGTTGTTCAAGCAGATGTCATTTGAACAACTGGAACAGATTACCACACTGTTCATTTTCCTATATTGAGTCTGTATAAATATAGAATAATACATGGGTGGGTGTGTAACCAGAATTTTGCACTCACCCGAGGTGTGGTATATGCCAGAACCCTGAAGGTGAAGCCTAAGGGTTTATAAATCATCCCACACCAATGTGTGTGTGTGTGTGTGTGTGTGTGTGTGTGTGTGTGTGTGTGTGTAAAATTGGTTTTATACACACGCCATTCATATATTATTTACTTAATTATTGGCCAGAAGGGAAGGATCCAGATTCATTTCAGTGTAGTAACTGCTCATTGCTGTTTTTGTTTGAAACCTAGATTTGTATGCTTGCAGTGGTGCTGTTATTCCTTTGCTGTCTTTACTAGGAATTGCTTTGGGGATGTTGAAAATTTGAAACCTAGTTTGTGTAGTTTTAGTGGTGCTGTTTTCTTTCCTTTACTGTCTTTACTTGCTTCAAATTTTCACCCACCCTCCCTCACCCCCCACTCTTAATAAAATGTCCTGTTAAATCTGATTGATGGGAGCCAAGCACAGGAATAGCAGGGATTGTGGAGTAGGAGGAGCATAAGGGGAAGGAAACCGCTCTCTGCACAAGTGTTTGGACTCATTTTGTTGTAGTTTCCTTCTTTAATAAAAAAAAAAAAAAAAAAAGTGTCTGAGCATGAATGGCAGGAGTATCAGAACAGTAAATTTAATAAAGAGTTAACAACAAGGAGAGCTTCAGTAACAGACAAGTACTGGAACAGTTGTATAAGTGCAGTATAATGTGGGGAGTGGTGCAATGCAGTGGATGCAGGCAGCCGTATTCAGGCATTTCTCTGGATTGTGGGTAGCCAGACTCTGAGCAGAAGTAAACTGGGTCAGTAGTACCTTTGCTCTATCCAGAGACTACCCAGCCCAACACCGCTGCCTCAAAGAATGTCAAGAACAAAGGAGCACTTAGATGACGGTGGGCTCAGGGAGGGTTAGGGCAGTCAGGCAGAGGCACATCCCAGATCCTATTCCACTCCAGAACTCTTATGCCGCACTGGCAAATGGGGAAACCAAACAGAGGTACCCAAAGAAGTGGAAGGGAAGGAGGTGACCTCAGTGGGGAGAGCAGTGGACCACAGAGGAGGAAGAAGTGAATCCTGATGGGGACTCTCAAATGAGGGATCCAGCTAGGAACACACGAGGGAGAGGACAGGGAAGTGAGGTGCCTACCAGGTGCCACGGCATGGCGGGATGGGAGGAAGATCCTGGGGATCACCAGGAAGGCAAGACAGGAGGGTGAGCTGGATGTCATTGTCCACCTAGGTACTAATGACCTGGCAAATGGGGAGCCTGAGGAAGTTCAGGAAGAGTTTAGGAAATTGGGGAGGGGTCTCGAGCAAGTAGCTACATCTGTCACCTTCTCCGACATACTACCTGTGAGAGACGAGGAGAGCGAGGCGATGCACCAGGAACTTTAACACATGGTTGAAGAACTGGTGCTTCGAGGAAGGGTTTGATTCATTGGTGGCTGGGGACCCACCTGGAGGGATGGGGCTTGTTCAAGCCCGATGGCCTGCATCTGTCCTGAAGGGGAATCCAAGCACTCAATGAAACATTTTAAAGCTACATAGATGAACATTTTAAACTAGCCAAGGTGGGTGGCTGGCCTGCAAGGTGGGTACCCATTACCCCCCATAGCTAGCAGTGGAACCAGTGAACAAGACGAAGGGATATTGCTACAAAGCAGTGTGCAAAAGATGGAGATAGGCACCAAGGGGTGATAGGCAGAAAGGGGGAATTTACAGAAGGGCAGACAGCAGGAAGAACCAGGGATACAAGACAACCAGGGAGGGGCTGAGAGAACAGCTAAACAGTCCAGGGAGGTCAAATCATGGAAAGCCATGTAGCAATGCCAGGAGCCTTAGCAACAAGATGGAGGATCTAGAGGCTGCCATGGTGCAGTCAGACCTGGACATTGTGGCCATCACAGACCTGGTGTAATGATAACCTCGACTGGGAGATGGCAATATCTGGCTGACATATGCAGAAGAGACAGGCAGGAAGGAGGAGAAGTGACACTTTATGTGAAAGGTGATGAAGGCCACAGAGATCCAGGAGGAACAAAATGTGGGAGCGATACTGTGGGTTAAGCTGGAAAGGAAAATGGGGTCAGCCATCTGCACAGGAGTGATCTACAGACCACTAGCCCGGGAGGAGGAGGAGACAGATGGGAGTTAATGCTAGCCATCCAAAGGATGGCAGACAAGGGGAGGTGGTGCTGGTTGAGACTTCAGTATTCCAGATGTGGACTGGCCTCCCAGCAGCAGCATCAACCAGGAGCAGATTTATCCTTGACTCACTCTCAAGATGCCTTCCTTAAACAACTGGTCATGGAACCAACTCGACAGAAGGCAGTACTGGACCTCATGCTCACAAACTGGGACAGTGTGTTAGGGTTAACAATGGGGAGCACCTGGGGAACAGTGACCACTGGTCATTGTGGTTTAAAATCACAGAAGGAGCGGAACCAAACCACACAAAAACACGTGTCCTGGATTTTAGGAGGGCAGACTTTGGGGAATATAGGGACATGCTTGAAAGAGGAACTAGTGGGATTGGGGAGGAAATCAGTGGGCAATATTTAGAACGGGGATTACAAGAGCAACAACATTATGCATTAAGCAGGTTAGCAAGGGAAAGGAAGAGAGGGCCATTATGGTTTTCCAAGGAGGTAGCGGAGACTGTGAAAGCCAAAAGATTGTCTAACCACCAGGTGGCGCTATCCCAAGGGCTACTACCCTTGCCTGTTGGGCTACTGACAGGTTGAGGGGCCTAGGTTCTATGACGGGTGCCCCACGCAGAGGTCAGGGTTAGTAGTGGTTAAACTAGCTCAGGTACAGCCCTCTGGGACACTGTAACCCCCTTGTTCCCACTAGTGACCCACACAATACACAGGAGTTACTTTCCCAATACCCCACATGTGCGCACTTTTACACATAGAGATACCACTTACCCTTGAGACTGATTCTGCAGCCTGCCTCGAGGACCCCTGTAAAAAGGTTAAACAACATACACAGTAATTTGCAAATACTGTTCTAGATGCATTAACACCACAGCCAGTATATAGTATAACAACAATAAATCTGGTTTATTCAGGGACAGTAACACAGGAGGGGGTAATCGGGTTGATTAGTTTAGATAAGTTCGAATCACAATACTGTGCACATATATTTAGGGTCCAAATGTCACTCTGGGTACCCAGGATTGGGGGCTAGCCAGGTCTGTTGCCCGGGTTGGCGGCTGGTGCTGCTGCTGGATGGGGCCCTGTATGAAGAAAAAATACATGCACAAACAAATTGTAATCCGGAGCTGGATGGCTCAGTCCACAAACAGAAACACACACACACACACACCAATCAGTTGACACACTTTGATTAAATGAAGGTGAGGGAAGTACTCTATTTGTACTCACAAACCCCAAACTGAGCTGAATTGAGGCGGTAGATCTGGATAACCAGGGTGAGCAGGGCATGGAGATGAGACCCCTGTGACAGGGCCTAACTGGTTCGAAAACAGACGGATGCAGTCCGATTAGCTTTGAGTCCAGCTTCCAACTTCAGCTCAAACTCACAGAACCAGGGAAAAGGTATCGTAATCCCCTACAAACACTAGACACATTTATATGTAAAGAAACTTACTATACCAGGCAGCTGCTTCTTGATCCTGATCGCAATACTGCAAAACCCGAGAACACACGCAGCAACAGAGTCCCCGACAGGCCGATCACACTTCTGCAAATCTTCGGTTCTAGGGCAAGCCTGGATCTGCCCACTTCTTCCTTTTTTTTTTTTTTTTCCTTTCCCACAACTCGGATTCAGTCCGATTCAGCACTCGCCAATGGCTACGGGCCGACTTCAGGACTTTACACGTGCTTCCCGCGCTAACTGCACGCCGCAGCAGAACAGAGCTCCTTCTCTTCTCACAGTCCACTCTCATCTGGATCTCCAGCAACAGTTCAGGGCATTTCTTAGACTCCAACAGGTTCAGTTGGTGCATCCGCTGTCAATCACTGCAGGGCTCCTCTGTTGGTGCAAAAGTCGCCAAGGTCCAAACTACAATTCCCAGAAGCACTAACCATATATTCCCCTTTAGGCAGGCTCCAGGTGAGAGTCCAAGTCCTGGTTGGTCCAAGCAGTCTCCATTTTAGGGCTTCCCTAAACTCAATTGGCCCAGCACAGCAATTCAGGTCCAAAATGGAGGGCACAACACACAGAGTCCCAGCTGCAATAAAGGCAGGTTAGACAAACTGCAATTTTACTAATGCTCTAAATGATTACAGGCAAACAGTTGCATCTTTCAGGTGGGCTCCCTTTACGCTTTCAGCGACTGCAAATGGAGCGATTTACACCACAGCTTGGGCGGATTCGAGCATTAAACACAGTCCCCCCACATAGATTCAATTATGTCTGCAAGCAGACAGCTCTAAAGAGACAGAATGTGGAGGCTGTACAAGCACTCAGTGCCATTCAAATGGCTAAAACGCCAACGCCAGCAGGCAGGGGAACACTTGGGCAAGCCCTGGAGGTTTTTAGGAACCCCCATCTGTAGGGGGTTACAATCGCATTCAGGCAATACAAAAAGACACAGGCAGAAGGGGATAGGGAGACATACCAGGAGAAACAAAGGGAGGCAGAGAGGTTGGTAAGGGAAGTCAAAGCTCAAACAGAAGAGTGCATTGCAAAATCGGTGAGTAGAGGGCCAAAACCATTTACAGTATGTGAAAAAGAAGGCAAAAGGAGAGATGGCAAATGAGGTAGAAATGGATAAACACAGGGAAGACTAGATGGACCTAGTGGTCTCCTTCTGCCGACAACTTTGTTTCTATAAAGGGGAGGACAGGGTCCGTATGGAGGACAACAATAAAGCTGACATACTGAACAGATATTTCTGCTCAGTCTTTACTGAAGAAGAGGTAATGGGCCTGAAGGAAGTATAAGGGTGGAACGAATGTGCAGAATGGACACAAGTCCCTTTACACAGGAAAGGTCCTAAAGGAACTAAAAGAATGAGTCGATAAAGCAATGGGGCCAGATGGGTGCACCCAGGGTCCTAAAGGAACTAAGAAAGGTGGTGGCTGGAACCTCTGGCAATCCTGTTTAGCCGATCGCTGAAACGGGTGAGGTACCCAAAGACTGGATGATCGGCAGATGTAGTCCCCTTATACAAAAGTGGGAACAGAGAGAAAGTGGGAACTACAGACCAGTCTGCTTGACCTCGGTAGTGGGGAAGATCATGGAAGCACTACTGAAGGAGAGATTGGTGAACATCTGGCTGCCAGTGGACTATAGGACCCAAGGCAGCCAGCATGGTTTCACCAGGGGAGGTATGCCAGACCAGCCTCATTGAATTTTTGGACTGGGTGACAAGGGAGGTGGATCAGGGAGGGCAGTGGACGTGGCCTATCTGGACTTCAGCAAGGCCTTTGACACTGTGCCACATAGAAGGCTATTAAACTGGAGAATATGGGAGTGGATAGGACAGTAGTGTAGTGGGTGGATAATTAGCTGAGCAGTAGGACATAGAGGGTGGTGGTAAATGGCTGTCACCCACAGAGGGAAGAGTGACTAGTGGGCACACAAGGATCAGTGCTGGGATCGGTCCTACTCGGTCTTCAGTGACATTGTGCAGAACCTAGAAGGCAGAATTTCCTATTTGCTGATGACATGAAGCTCTGTAAGAGAGTGGACATGCCAGAGGGTGTAGACAGAATGAAGAGGGACCTACAGAAGCTTGAAGAATGGTCAAGGGTTTGGCAGCTGAAATTCAATGCAAAGAAGTGCAAGATAATGCATAAAATAATGCATAAGGGCACAAAACCCTGGAACAACATATTATTTAGAGGGTGAGGATATAGCATGCACCAAGCAGGAAAAGGGACCTTTGGGTTATCATCTCTGATGATCTCAAGGTAGGGAAACAGTGCGACAAGGCAGCAGGTAAGTAGATGCTGGGATGCATGAGGCAGGGGCATCACCAGCAGGACAATGGAAGTCATAATTGCACTCATACAAGACACTAGTGAAGCCCCACCTGGAGTACAGTGTACAGTTCTGAGACTTTGGCCTATGTAAGGACATAGACAGGGCAGAGAAGGTTTAGAGGAGGGCAACAAAGATAGTACAAGGATTGCATCACAAGTCCTATGAGGACAGGTTGAAGGAACTGAACATGTACTCCTGGAGGAGAGGAGGGAGAGAGGGATATGATACAGACATACAAGTACCTTACAGGGAGAAACAGGGAGCAGGAATACACTATTTTCCAGCGAAAAGATGTTCCAGGACAAGAGGGCATGGGATGAAGTTGGAGGGAGGGCAATTCAGAGGAAACGTGAGGAAGAAATTTCTTAACAGAATGGGTGGTGGACAAGTGGAACAACCTGCCAGACTAAGTGGTGGGGCTGAAATAATCATGGGATTTAAGAATGCATGGGATAGACATAAAGGAATTCTGGAGGTCAGGGGTAAGAGGCAACAGTCTTCTAGAATAACGAAAGGGAACTTAAAGGCTGAAATGGGCAGATGCCAACAGTATGTGTCTTGGTTTTTATTTGAGAGAGAGACACACACACACTGCCTGTCTTTCTTTTTAGTACTACTGGTGTGTGTTTTTTTTTTTTTTTAGTTACACTGCCAATTTCATATTTTAAAGAGCAGTGGTGTGGCTTGCCCGCAATGCTTAATGCTGCCTTCCTCCGTGTCTGTGTCTCTGTCTCTCTCATATCCCCTCCCCAGCTTTTACTGGTGGCTCCTCCGCCTCGCTACAGCTTCAGTTCAGGAAGGAGGGGAAGGTGCTTTCACAGGCAGGATCAACCAGATGTATAGAAAAAATTTTACAGTTCGTACTTTGTGTGAGGGAAACATGTGTGCCATGCTCAGTATCTGAGCAATGGAGCAGCCATGTTGGCTGAGATGTTCGCCCGTCCACAGATGATGTAATGGCCAATGAGGTTTTGAAGCGCTTGGTTTGATTGATAGGCACTGATTACAACCACCTGGTTGTAATGCAACATATTAACTGGGTGGTTGTAACATGATTTAAAAGTCTGGTTATCCAGATATAAAAACTAAGGACCAGAACCCCACTTTGGTCCACACAGAGAATCAATAACGCACTCCCAATTCAGACTCGTAGCACCCTCTCCCAGCCTCCTCCCCTTGCCCATCATGCAGACATGTGAAATTTGCTAACTCTTCCCGCTCATCGACTCTCTAAATACCAACCCTCCTACCCCTGGAAGTAAAACTTCAAGGATTTCCTCTTCTTCAACCCTCTCCCCAGGTGCATTAACATTCAGCCCTACAGTGACTGGCGGAAGCTCTCCTCACACACGTGGCCAATCATCATCTTGGAGAACGAGAGAGAGTGGATGCTGGCTCACTCCTTTGTCCTTCATTCGGACAGTGGGAAGTTAAGGTGGTACAGCATGAGGAGGGCCGAGTTCCAGTCCTGTGTGGTCAGGTTCTAGTACATCCCTGGGGAGTGTGGAAGAGGGCCTAAGAGGCTTTGGGGATACTTTCATTTTAGAGGGCTTGTCAGAGGCAGGTCTGTCTCTCAGAGCCAGTTCCAAATGTGTTTTTAATTTAAAAAAAAAAAATTTCAAAACTGCAGCTCTGGATCAATTTCTGAAAGAGGAAATGAAAGTAATACTATACTTAGAAAGCCAAACAGCTGGCAGCTAGTGGTCCTTGATTACAGCTTTATTCCAGTAAATGTGACTTTGTTATAGATTTTAGAATAATATATATACATTCTAGTGTATTTGTATTATGTCTATCAACAGAATTTTTTTTTTTTTTTTTTTTTTAACATGGAATTATATTTCTGGATAGTTGCAATGGTTTAATTTAGTGTATTGCATTTTTTTTTTTTTTTTTGTCTTTGATGGGGCACTACTGACAATCCTGGTAAGCAGTGCTTTTAGGCGTCTCAGTTCAACCCTATTAACATAATAGGCAAAATGTTGTGCATTTTATTTAAGCTGCTGTCAGGACTAAGTTTCGCTTTTGTGTACCATTCAGAGAGTTATTCCAGAAGGTCCTATGTAGGTACCAGTATTTGATTTCTAGTTTAATTGCTTGCTCAGTTTTACTTCACCCAGTATTTGTAATTGAGTGCATTTTCGTGAGCAGCACTGTCAATTTGTATACTGAAAAATATATATAATTATTTTTTTTTTTTTTTTTTACCCAGGGCAAAAAGTTGATTACATTGCAGAAAAAGAGGAGAGGGTCAAATATATATTCTGTGCTTTAATGTAAATGTATGTGATTGGGTGGAACTGTTGGTTTGAGTGTACAATATGGGTGAATGCTTGTTTGTAACAATGTTCTTTAGTATTATATTTTGCATACTGTATAGTTCTTGGTACTCCCTTCTGTGCCTTTGTAATGAAAGTTTTTCCTGATGTGTTCATAATTACCCAGATATAATTCAAAGCCTTTTTGTTTGCATTTGTGTGTGACAAACCATAGATTTGGAAGCTGTTACAATGCTAAGAAATGCAGAAACATAGATTCATAGATAATGATAGCAGAAAAAGACCAGTGGTCCATCAAGTCAGCCCAGGTTACCTATTTAGCCTATGCGACCTACTGTCCCTCTAGAGTCCTAGCCAGTCCCCATCCTCTCCCTCCATTCATTCCACCAGACCATGCAAAATGATCTTTTTAGAGACGGAGCCATTATGCCGATAGAGTCGGGGGGCATATGCCTTCCCAATTCTCATTCAAGTAGTGTATTTTGTGCAGGTGGAAGGCCTTAAAAGTGTAATTTGTGTCTTCCCTTGATTCATTTTAATTGTGTACCCCCTCTGCAAGTATTTTGGTATGGTGTCACTGTTTGGACATGAACTGACAGTATGTTTTTTTTTTTTTTTTTTAAGGTGATTCAAAACTGTTTCCATCAGCATGCTTGGATATGATGGTTTGGAATATAGCTTTGCAATAAGAGAAACTATTGCAGTTTTAAAGTACAACAAGCATTTGTCAATGCCGAACATGTTTGCTTGCATGGTATTGCAGATAATTTCGTATCATAATTCATCATGATTGGGAAATGAAAAGATTCGCACATAATGCTGTGTTTTCTTAGACTGTGACCTTGAAATTTCGAGACAGTAGTTTTATTACCTCAACATTCAAACATGATGGGTGGATTTATCAAATGCTACCCATCCTGATGACTTTGCAGAAGATGTGCAAAACCACATTTGACAGGGGATTTAAAAATCAGATGGGGTAGCAAACATGACTGTGTTAATGTCGGTTCAAAAGTGAAAAAATGACGTTATAAGTAATCATTGAAAAGACAATGTTTGTTCATAACACTGTTGTTTTGATGCAGTTGTGACCCCCATGTTCAATATAGTTTTTTTGTTTGTTTGTTTGTTTTTAAATCACACCACCTTATAAACATGACAAGTCTCATTTATGAAATCCTGCCCACAATGTCGCTTTTGCACAAGTGTGAAAAGATGTTTTGGCAGGATTTGAGAAATGACACGTCTTGTTCAGGAAGTGGAGTAAACCAATGGCTATGTTGAAAATGTTGGGTCAACAGTCTTTTATAGTGTCGCAGTGGTTCCGTGCACAACAGTGGTCCCCAGGAGCCTGTGGAAATCTACCATCCCATTTCCTACTTGTTTCCTTGGCTAAAATATAGGAAAGACTAGTTTACAACCAGCTACAGGAGTATCTTAAACAGTGTCACCTTCTAACAGATGGGCAGCATGGTTTCAGGAAACATCATGGCACAGTCGCTGCATTGATCAGGCTGTCTAATGATATATTGGGGCTATGGACTAAGGGCAATAGACAGGTGCTGTCTTCACAGATCTCACCAAAGCCTTTTATTTGCTGAACCACAGCCTTCTGTTGGCTAAGTTACAACTGCTTGGTCTTGACAGTCTGTCCTGTCAGTGGTTCACTTAACCTGGAGAAGTGGAAAGGCGTCCAGTCTATGTAGAAACACACAATGGATGGTTTTCCCAAGGCTCCATTCTGGGTCCTTTGCTGTTCTTTCTCATTATTAATGATATGCCTGGTAACTGTGATGGGTGCTCTGGTGATGTTGCCCAGATCAGTAGTCTGCTTGCTGGTGTCTTCTGGGAATTAAAAAAAAAAAATGGTTTGCTAGTAACAAGCTAGTCCTAAATACAAAGATCGTTTCTAAATACAAAGGAAACTAGGGTCATCCTGTTTGGTTCTGGACATCTGGGTACTGCTAGACAGCATTCAACTACTGCCATGTCCATTGGAGCTCAAATTGAGGTAGTCAACTCTATTAAATATCCCAGAGCATACATGGCCCAGGAAGTCACCTTTAAGCCCGATACAGATCATGACTTGAAGTCTCTGCACCAGAAAACTGAGTTACTTTACTGTCAAAGTAATTATCTAACTAAGGATTTATGGCAAGCTATTGCTAGCAGTACGCTTGTATGGTATCCTAATTCTGCAGACCTAAGGTGCTTAGAAACTAATAAGCTTAAAGTTTGTACAATAACATTGGTCAATTTGCTTCTGGTGCCCTGCCTTGGGAGCACCATTTTGATGTCTTCACTCCTGAAAGGAAAACTACACCCTCGTATCTTCTAAAATTATTTTCCATGTCAACAGACCACTCTCTTCAAGTAACTGTTAAAGATGTATGCAAATGATTTAGTCTGTTTTCCAGTTCATACTAGGCCCTGTTACTGTCCCGGAGGCTCCATTTCGTGGTTGTTGAAATCTCATTGTCCCAGAGAGGCACATATGAGAACATGATGCATAATCACCCTTTAAATTCCCCAGTATGCCTGTCTGCTTAATTCTTCTTAAAAGAAACAAGCTGCAAGAAGGTGTGACATATCTGTTACCTTCAGTGAGCTTTGCAAACTGAGTTATAATGCAGGTTTTTCCCTTTAAACTTCATTCAGTTTGAGTTTCCAAAGAGATTTTGCAGGGTATTTGTTCTTTCAGCACAGAGATACATGATATAAATGGTTGATCTGACGTACATGTTCTCATATGCTAATGCAGTTCTCATTGACAATGAGATTTCAACAACCATGAAATGGAGAGACTCTGGGCAGTCTTGGGGGCTACTATGAGCAGTGAAAACAAACTAAACCTAACACATATAGTCCTAGCAGCTACAGGAAAGGAGTTGTCTGTTGACATGGAAACAAATTTAAATATGAGGTGTATTTTTCCTTTAAGCTGGCCATCCTTTGAAGGGAGACTTGACTATCCTCTTCTCTGCCTAGCGTTCAAACTAGTCAAAGGTGCTACCCCCCACACACACACCCCTCAGTGATGTGTTGGTTATTAAACCTCTCAGGAGGGAGCTCCAGTTCTCCAGCTGTACCCAACTTGAGATACCAAGAACATGTTCTTGTGCAGGCAAAATATCCTTTGCTAACTCTGCTCCTTCTTCTGTGGAACACCCTCCCTGCAACCCTCCAGACCTGCTTCTCACTTGGAGGCTTCAAGAAGGGGCTTAAGGCATTTATCCTCGAGCACAGTCTGTGCAGTTGCAGTTGTTGACTTGTACTGACCTGGTCTGAATTTTTGTTTAACTGGCATGTACTTGCTGCTCTATAACCTAAGGCTTGTCTCTGTTTTGCTTCTTGTAAATGGACTAATGTTTGCTAACCCTGTAACCCTGTGATTTCATTTGTGTTTCTGTTATAGCTTGTATTGCCTATTAACTTGTAATTTTGTTATGTTTCCATGTAATAATTCTGGGTCACCTTGAAAAGGGACTTTGTCTCAGTGGACCCACCAGATCAACAAAATTCAATAACTAAATAAATAAATTACCCCACCCCATAATCAAGACAAGTGAAATATTTAAATCCCATCTAAAATATGATTTCAGGCTGGCCTGGTGGCGCTGAGGTTGGAGGCGTGACGCCACACCTCACATCACACCGTGACCCAGGTTCGGGGAATGGACTCGGGCCACCAGGGCTGGCAGGGAAAGGAAGGATTGAGTGTCCCAAGGCTGCTGTCCTTCCTCTGGGGCGGGTGGGGACACGCATCCTGCTGCAGTGGTGACTGGCGGAGGCCAGCTGCACTACAGTTGCATGCTAGAAATGGTAGTGCAGTGGGCAACAGCATGGTCGTGCATCTGATGCCATTGCACATCCAGCTCCCAGGAGCAAGAAAATAACGGGTGATCTTGGTGGCTGATGACCATGCCCTGCACCCCAGACACAAGAGGTGCCTTCACCAGGGTGTGGCCGATCTGTGTGCATGGGCGATAAATTTGCATGCCAAACCTGGTGCCGGTGTCCATAGATCGCTGGGTCTGCTCCACAGGGGTGAGAAACAGGAATAATATAAAAATAAAAATATGATTTCACAGAGTGACTGGGAAAATGTTTCAGGGGCATTTGAAAATGTCACCTACCTGGTTTATGAGTTGGGGTAAAGAAAGCAATGTTGAAAATCTGAGGTAAAAATATTACAAAATGATGAACTTATGAGTAAAAGTTCATAAAGATTAGAAAACTGTTAGCCAGACTGGCCTTGTTTTCAGATAGTTTTATGGTCACATGCAGTAGGGGCAGCAGGACATTTGAGAGGCAGTGCTGGACCAGAGGGGTAAGTGAGGGGTCTGGGTGTGTGTAGGTGCTAAGTTGGAGGTTGTGGGCAGGTAGAAGACTTTTCTTTATTTAAGGGTTGTGACAACTTGCAATGTGTTTTGTTTTTGTTATCTATGCCACTATAAAGCATTTCAGCTGAGGTGGGAGGTCTGTTGGAAATTGAAAATCACATTCTTCTGTGGTCCAAGCTGCAGGGAACTCAGCTGTGAGTGGCCTTTATGTAAAAAGCCCTTTGTACTCACAGTACAGACAAGTCTGTGTGGGTAGCAGGAGTCTTTTGATCTAGAAGGCTTTTGTTTTGATTAAATTTCAAGGACTGAGTCCCTTACATGAAAACAAACAAACAAAATACTTGTTTTGAATGTAAACAGTGGCCTAGGGCAAGGCCAGACATTTCCAGCTGGGCAGACAGCAAAAATAACAAAGGACCTGTCTCTAATAAGCAAATCCTAGTTTGGACCTGTCTGGGGGGGTGGGAAGGTGGTTCTCAGAGATAAAAGGAAGGTCCAGGATGTGATGTCAGATAGGTAGTATGTACGAAGATGCCAGCTGAAGGTATTTCTGTTGTATGTTTGCAATGAGAGTTTGTTTTAAACTAGCAATATCATTGGTTCACATCTGCCATAACTCGTCAGTTCCCAGTTGGGGTAAGCTTCTTCTGTTCTACATAGAATCTAGATAGCTTTGAGTTAGGTTTTTTTTTTTCCTGTGTGATCACTATCTTTTCAAAAGTGTTTGTTTATTTTTATCTCTGTAGAAATACTTGTCCTCTTAGTTTTTAGTATGTACTATCCTCTAACATATTTAAATATCGTGGAGTGCTAAATGTTGTTTTATATACTTCATGCTTTCTGTGATGGAGTCCTTTCAGGATAGATTACCAAGGTAAATTGGCCAGTCTGTGAACCATTTCTGAAGAGGCAGGCTACAAAGTTACCATATCTAAACAAAGTCATCCTCTTGGGGAGATCTCCTCCATTGACCCACATCATGGAACTGTAGACCATCGATGTCAGAGCCACCGAAAATGATGCTACCTAGGGCAGCCCACATCGATGTCCACTGTCACCTCTAATACAGTGGGGGCCATAATGCTTTGGTTCCTTCTCCTGCCATCAGCCACTCGTCAGTCCACGATGATGAAAACACTGTTGAACCTTGCAAGTATAGCTAACACGCCTACTTCTGCTTGTTATTTTACATTACTTAAATGTTTATGCTGCCAATGAAAGAAAGAACCACTGTTCTGTTCTGTTTCTGCCATTCTGGTGAAGTTAAGATCTACAAAGATGATGACCATTCCTTGTGCATTTACTGCTTAGGCCTTGCTCACAATATTTTGTCTGCTTGCTTGCTTTTGTTTTGTTTGTTTATTTACGTATTTATTTTTGAAAACTGTAACTGGGAAGGCGACTGAGCCAAGGCTCATTTCAGGTGTGACCCTGGGGAAAGGGAAAAGGAGAAAACAGAAGTACAATGCAAATGAAATTACATGGGTACACAAAATTGATATTAGGGCTGGGAGAACTCTGTGATGTTCTGACCCTTATTAAATAAGAACTGGAACACTAATAAGTTCTGATTTATTGACAAATATTTGAAAACGTAAAAACATGTCCAAAGTCGGTCACATTTGACACAGAGGCCCAAATTTAATGGATTAGTTGCATAAAAATTAATGTAAACTGCTAAATAAAAAGCAATAACTCACTACTAGCCCCTTCATGGCTGGCCTGTAATGTTGGCATATCTTGCTCAGGTCTGTGGAATGAGTGTGCTGGGGCAGAGAGAGAGACAGACATACAAATACCTGTATCATTAGTATTCTAACCAGTAAAACAATTAAGATCCCTCTCACTAATGTGATGTCCTTGTGATGACTTCCAGCCACATCCACAGGCCAGGGACATATTTACGTGACTGTACACAGCACACCGACATCACAGCTGTCCACCACCACTTCCTTCCAAGATTACCTGACTCCTACAGTACAGTTACTGTTATGACCAAATTCAGCAACTAAGTGTGCCTCAGAATTTAAATTGGAGATGCAGACACATCTGGTGCATAGTCACACAGCACAGTCCCACACTGGGGTTGGTTAATGCTTATACATAATGTAACGCGATATACTATAAAACTAATGATAAGGAGAAATAATGGGAATGAGTGGTGGTGACGATGACACTTGTGTGCACAGTAGTTGTACTTTATTTGTGTTGTAGTGTAAATAGCCTGCTACAAGTCACAGTCAGATTTTATCCCTGGCCACCCACAGCCACCAGTACAGGTGCATCAACTTGTATGTTTGTCCAAACAGTATTTCTTTTTAATACATGAAATCATGAATAAATGTTAACAAGTGATCATGACTGGTTGGCACAAGTCAAGAATTTATTTTGCCAGCTTGCTAACTTTGCCCCTATACACACAGCCACACTGAAGCCAGGAAAACATTTTTATTTGGGATTTCTGGGACTTACATTTCTCATGGACCCCTGCAGTCTCCTCTCTCCTCTGGCTGGCACGTTTATTTTGCCCCCCGCTGCCCATGCCCTGTACACACAGCTACACTGAAGCCAGGAAAAAATATTTGGTATTTCTAGGACTGTTACTTTATCATTGGCCACCCTGCAGAGTCTTTCTTTCTCTCTCTCCTCCCAGACAAGATTGGGAATGAATGTTAACAAGGGATTGTGATCTGTGATTGGATGGCACAATTTAAAGAATTATTTTGCCACCCTGCTGCCCTTACCCTGTACACACAGCCACACTGAAGCCAGGAAAAAAAATAGGATTTTATGTAACTGTAAAATTTCTCTTGGACTCCCAGTAGTCTCTCCTCTCTCCTCTGGATCAGGAATGGCACAAGTCAAAGATTTTGGCAACCTGCCCTTTCTCATGTACACAGCTACACTGACTGAGGCCAAGAAAAGAAAAAAACAACTTTTATTTGGGATTTTCTGTAACTGTAAAATGTCTCTTGGGCCCCAGTAGTCTCTCCCTCCTCTCTCCTCTGGATCTGGAATGGCACAAGTCAAAGATTTTGCCAGCCTGCCCTTGCTCATACATACAGTCGCACAGTACTGCCACACTGCCTTAGTTTCACTTGCATCTCCCCACCCGGCAGCTACCCAGGCCACCCTATCTCCCAGTTCAGAGTCCTGACTCCCAGACCCGCCTTTACCCACCCCTGAGGATCGATTATGTCCCTCCTTTCTCTCACTCTCCCTAATTTCTTCTCTTCTCCCTCTGGCTCATATATTTCTGGAATTTTTTTTGCCTTTTTTTGGGGGGTTGGTGCTTTGTCTGGCAACTCTCTCTGCTGGCTGTCTGGCTCTGTTGAGCACAGCTCCTGCTCCTCTGGTCATCCTCGTTCATCTGGGGCTGCATTGCACTCAGCACTTGACCTTCTGTTGCCTGATTGGATGCCACCGGCTGCCTGTACATGCGATGGCATCCCATGGCAATAGACAACAAAATGGTGGAAATAGCATTTCTGCGGACCAGAACTAGACTTCTGGCCGAAGTCTGTATTTATCAGTTCTGTGGATTTGTGAGTTCGAGAACCGGGGGTCCAGATCTTCCACAGAACAGTCCACCCAGCCCTAATTGGTCCAAAAATTGGTGCAAACAATGTGAAGGCCTGCAGCATTTGCCAGGGCTTTAACCAGGCACTCTAATGCGTAAGAAGGCTTGGAACATTTCTCTAAAATGAAGGCTATGGAGGAGAAATGGTGAGCATTGCAGATGACTTTGCCATAGTCTTCTGCGCTGCCTTTCTTAGGTTCGCTGTCAACCCACGGTCTCTGCAGCCTACATGGTTGACTCACGGAGTCCACACAGAAAAATGACAGATCTGCTAAATTGGTGGATAAGCACCACCATGCACTCAAGGACAAGCCAAGATACAGAGAAAAGGATGTCTCCAGACCAGTCCCACTCCTCTTAAGAAAGGTAAGTCCACAGACAAAGACAGATCCTAGGCCGAGGCCTCTGGTTCTGCTGCCCCCCAACCCTGACTGTCTCACAGACACCAAGGTTGTGGTCTGGCAGTGGCTGTAATCTCCACCATAGGATTCACAGTCGATTCCACCGTCTGGGTATAAATCGCTCCTGACCCGTCTGGACGCTGACATGCAGATGCTTTATCATACAATGTCTGAACCCTTTCAAAGTCATCTGCCCTTGATACTGTCAACACTATCCCGCCAATGCCATCTGTGCTGCTACTGTCTACTTGTTGATACAGGGATTCCTTCTGCTGGTCACTGTTCAGTTCGAGTATGGTCCATCTCCTGTTGATACTTGGCCCTGTCAGTTCCTCCTTCACAACCTCCTCCCTCTGACCTGCTGCCAGTGACCACTGATGATGAAGAGGTGCTGGAACACAGTCCAGAGTATATGGAAGAGATGGAGAAGCTCTGAACCCCCTTGATGTGGTGGACTCAAATTCCACTTTATCCTCCTGTAGTGAGGAAATTTTACAAGCACTCCTTGGTCCCCTACTGAAGATACCTCCTTTCAGGCTTTCCTCTGGCAGGTCTTGTCTAAATTGTGATTCATTGTAGAGGAGGAAGATTCCTCTAAGCAAAATCTTTGAATTATTGGATGTGTCTACCTCCCCACCTGTGCTTATTCCTCCTATCCATTTTTTCTGGACCCTCTTATCCATTCTGCTTTGGAGGATGCCATTCTAGCTGGCTGATAGAGGCTTCAGGGTTGGATTGGGATACAGGGGTTCACCTGGAAATTGCAGGGTTTTATTTAACTCCAAAAATTGATTAGCGTTTTGCTCATAAAAGTGCTAAACATTGTGAAAATGCACAGCACTTGCCTCACTGTGTTTAACAAGCATAACACTTTTAGAAAATCTGTATAAATACTTTCTGTACAGTTAGCATTGTCCCAAGAAAAAACTGCTAATCAATTATTTAAAACCCTGAATTGATACGAGGCAATCTGAAAATAAATGACGGGCCCAGGTGACACACTCATCAGTATTCCACTTACTGGTAACTATGATACACTAGCTCTGTTTGTGCATCTTATGTTTACTTGCAGAGCCCAGACTACCCCATTTAGTTAGAAAACAGATGATGAATATGAAGATTTTCAGAGTTTTAAAAGGTGGACGGGTATCAAGGGGCCCATCTGAAAATTTCCAGGTATCCTTCTTGGCCAGTCCAGCTCTCACAGGCCCTGTGCTTTGCCTGCTGTTCCCAGAAGGCAGGTGAATAATATCCTGCACCTTCCGGAAGCCATATTACTCTTCTCAACCAGAGAGCAAGTCCATGGTTATCGTGGCTGCTCATGATCAGTCAAAACCCAAAACATATTGGCTGTTTAAAGAATCCAGGAGGCTTGAAGTCATGGTTAAAAGGACATAATGCTTGGCCTCCCTTGGACTCTAGATTGCCAGTTACCAAGCATATATGATCGAATATCAGAATTGCCTTTGGAGGCCTATGGCTGCAATGACTGACAAGCTGCTGGATGGCCCTGATTAAATAGTGGTCCAGCAGACAGTCAGCAGTGGACTAGAGGGCAGGTAAGCACCTCTCATGGTCTGCCTATAATGCCTCTGATGTGGCTGATCATGCAGTTTCTTCTGGCATATGCCTGTGCCACCACTACTGGTTGCCTGTTGCCAACTTTGCCATTGATGTACAGCAATCTGTCCTTAATGCTTCCTTAGGAGGAAAGCAACTCTTTGGCACTAATGTTGAGTCTGTCCAAAGGACCTCCAGATGTCAAAAATAACCCTTTGGTCCCTGCATATCCTGGATCCTAAGCCTCGGGGTAGGGGCCAGGGTTCCTTTCAAAGGCCTTATGCCACCTCAGTAGGGGTAACTCTAGAGGTCACAGCTGTGGCTCAGTGGCTCCAGGACTCCCCTCAAGTCTATTTGTCTCCCGGTGCCCATGCCAGGCTCACCAAAGGTGCAGGCCCCCAGTGCCTTCTGACTCTCTCCCCCCTTTCCTCTGGCCCTGCAGATCAGGGTATCCTGGTGGCTGAGATCTCCATTTTCCCGCCAAAATGGAGGGAGATTACTATGGACGCTTGGGTACTGGAGCCATTCAGTGAGGACATGCCCTGAACTCCTTTCTGTCCCTCAAGTGCACCTCTCCTGCTAAATCATTATCCCTCCTGTTGAAGGAGGTCCAAACCCTCCTCAGCAAGAGGGCCATAGAGCCCATCCCACTTGCAGAAATGAACCTGAACTGTGATTCCTGGTACTAAAATAGACCAGGGATTTAAGGCTCTTTCTCACCTTCTGAGGCCTCAACTGTTTGTGGAATATAAGAGGTTTCGAATGGTCTCTTCAGTCCCTACAAGGGGATGCGATGGCTGCACTAAATATTTATTAAATAACCAGGTGCATGCACTGATCACAGAGACCATTTTCAGGCATGAATCATAAAGACACACAAGCAAAGTAAAAAAAAAAAAAAAATAAAAAAAAAAAAAGCACAAGTCCTGAGATATAGAGTAAAGTAAGTGGTTACAAAACATTAGATGACACAAAAAACAAAACACAAAATGAACAATTGGGTAAAAGCGGCATTAGTGCAATCAATTATTGTAGTACACAGAGACTTTGTGGCAACACAGTACCTAACAAGAAGGGATGCCTACCTCCATATCAAAATCCACAAGTCTCACGCCAGTACCTGTGGTTTTATGTTCCAGGATATCCGTTTCATGTCTTGCGCTTTGGTTTATCATCTGTAGGTGCACTGTGTCTTTCCCAAATGCTTTTGCAGCAGTTGAAGTCACCCTCAGTAAAGGGGTGGCCTCTGTGTCTTTCCCATGCATTGATGATTGGCTCCTGAAGGCCCAGTCACTGAAGGCTGGTCTTTACACTGTTCTGCACCAGACAAATATCCAAGCAATTGGGAATTCTGGTGAACGAGCCAAAGTCAATTCTTATGCCATGCTAACATCTCCAGTACATTGGAACTGTTCTGGACACTGGGTTGTCGGGCTTTCCTTCCCCAGAGGCTGTGCTACAGTGCTGGTTACCCAGGCTCAGCTGCACTCTTCCAGTGACTAGGTCTCAGCCAGGCTGTTGATCCATATGGACAACATCTCTGATGTACTACACAAACTAAAAGGCGGTGTCTACTCATATCCTCTCTTCAGAGATAATGAGAGTCCAGCACTGGGCCATGGAACACTATATTTTCTTGATGACCTCTTCCTGCATGTTGCCCTCACCATACTTGTGGATCATCTCGGCTGGTTCCAGGTGCTCTGTCACGAATGGGAGCTACTGGACTCCATTGTGGATGACCTCTTCCTAAAGTGGGGTTGCTCAGACATCGATCTTTTGCATCTCCATACAGTGCAAAACTGCTGCATTTCTACTCCATTGCCTGGAGTTTTTGGTGAGACTTATTGTCCTTCTCTTGGAAATGGAGATTAATGTATGCTTTTCCACAGTTCCTTGTCATACAGAGGTTCTGATCAATTTGAAGGTTGAGTCAGCCACCCTAATTCTGGAGGGCCTGTACTAGCCAGACAAATCTGGTTTCCTCTGCTTCAGCAATTGGCAGTGAACCCTTGTCTTGTTCCTCTGTGTGGGAGTTCTGTCACAGGAGCAGGGTGCTCTCACGTCCAAATCTTTGATCCCTGCACCTGCATGCATGACTCCTGAGGATGTAGAGCTCTCCTGCTTTGGGGTTTCCTGTGGTTGCAGCTTTTCACTGGTGGCTTGAAGCAGTTGAGAGACTATGCTTATTCACAAAATGGAGACATTTTACAGTATAGTGTATGCCGATCAGCTGGACTCCTTTATATATCCAGACAGTCCAGGAATGGATTACCTCCTGTTCCTTATAGACCCAAGCCTCTGGTATTCCTCCTTTAAAGTCCACTTGGCCATGGTGTTGGCTTTTCATGCCTCACCAATGGCAAAATGGTGGCTCAACTTGAGGTTTCTCGCAGGTTCCTCGCAGGTATTCTGCTTCTGCGCACCTAGTCCATGATCTGGTTCTGATGTGGGAAGGATAGGATTTTCTTGCATATCAATCCTTGTTTTCTACTGAAGGTCATTTCTGAGCAAACACTAAATGAGATTATTGACTTTCCAGTTTATTTTTGACTTCCATGGCTAGTAGGGAACATAGTTTGTACACATTGACATCCGTTGGACATTGGGTTGGTTCCTTGATCATATTAAAGACTGTAGAAAATCCTTTGAACTATTTGTGGCTTTCATAACCAGGATGGTGGGTTCCCCTATTTCTAAACAGGGCCTTTTCAAATGGTTGGACTGTTGCATTTCTTTCTGTTACCTGAAGTATGGTAAGCAGCTCCTGGTCCTGTGCATGCTCACTGCACTCATGGGTTGGCTACTTCCATGGCTTGTTTCCACAGTGTAGCTGCTGCTGATATATGTGCTAACACTTGATGTACTGTTCGTGGAACTTTACAGTCTGGACATATTCTCTCAGAGAGATGCTGGATTGGTCTTATTGCTCTGCAAGGTCCTTACCCAGGTCCTTGATCCTTCCTTTCTCTGTGCTTTGGTACTGCTTTGGAATCATTCCATGATGTGGCTCAGTGGAGGGAGAGGTCTCAAAGAAGATAGAATACTTTACTACCATAACAGTAATCATTGAGAGACTTCTCCATTGAGCCACAACCTCTCTGCCACTTCCTCCCTTTTCAGGTGATGGGTGGCCATCCTGCCTGCTGGTACACGTGGGTTCTCCTCTTATACCTGAATTTGGCATATTTACAGGCTTTCATATCCTCCTGTGTGCATGGTTTGGTCCTGGTTGCTTGGTCCCTGCCAGTCCAGTGATCTTCCGAGCAAATTTTTCCAGGAGGTCCTGACATTGACGGTTTGCAGTTCCATTATGTGGCTCAATGGAGATTCTTTTCCAAAGCTCTACTGTTATGGTAGGTAACTATTCTTTACTGGTGCCTCAGAAGCCATCTACTCAGCACGCTTTTATTCTATCAACTGGAAATGTTTTACGGTATGATGTACGCCGTTCAGCTTAACCCTTTATGTTTTTGGTGATTACCTCCTGTCCATTACAGACTTGGGCACCAGGTAGTCCTCTGTTAAGATTCACTTGGCTGCAGTGTTGGCATTAAATGCCCTCACCAATGGTGAAAGCGGTGGCCCAGCTTGAGTCTTTTGCAAGTTCCTCAGAGGTATTAAACTGCACCCTTGATCTGTGATCCAGATCCAGTGGGGACTTGGTTTTCTGTTCCTGCCAGTTCAATGATCCTCCAAGTTTGTCTCCAGCGAGGAACTGAAGTACGATGGTGCTGCTCACATTATATGGTGGCAATGAAGCACATTTACATGAGCACCCTATCTAGCAACTTTTCTGGGTGGTCCTGATGCCAGCAGCTTACAGTTCCATGATGTGACTCAATGGAGAGATTCTCTTGAAGAACTGTTGTTACAGTAAGCAAACTATTCCTTCTAGAGCCTTGCTGCAGGCAAGAAGAATCTAAAGTGGGGGTATCTATAGCCTCAGGATACCAGGATGTTCCTTCCCATCTGCCTTGGTAATGAGGGAGATTAATGTTGGGTTTACAATGGATCATACTTTGAGGGTATGTCATTGGCTTGATCAGAGGTCCTTCAGTGGTAGGAGCAGGAGGAGAAGAGATGCCTGCTGCAGTTTGGGGCAAAAATCTGATGTAGACCTCCTAGTGAGAACCATGCAGTGCTCATCCTGGTCCCAGACATCCATTTTATATGAACATATGAAGAAGCCAGCAGAAGAAGGCCATTTGGTCTACCTAGTCTGCTTGTATTGCAGAGTCCAGAGCTTGAGCTACTGACCTTGCCCTTTCCATCCTCCCGTATCCAGGATCCTTACCTTCCCTTTGTTTATCCCAGCCTCTCTTGAAGCTGCCCACCTATCTTGAACAAGGCCATCTCTTTCAGCAGTGCAAATATCCTTAAGAGAGCATTAAGAGAAACTGCTGAGCCACTGGCTGAAGTGATGAAGCCTACATCAGCGGAGGGTTTGTATAGAGGAGAGGCGAGAGGCAAAATATTAGAAGGGAAGAACAAAAGAGAAATGGAATGAATCCCAAAGGCAATTGCTAGAAGTGTGACCATTCACAGACCATGGCTGGCATCTGAGATTGGGTGCTAGTCAAGAGCTCTGAAGGACCCAGTTGAAACTGGCTCACAACTGGGCATGCATGGTTTGCGGACATCATGTTCCCTGTAGGGAGAGATGCCTTCCGGATCATGTGCTAATATAGAGTGCCATAAAGGGTGTCTGGCACTGGCCATGGCCACGTACCTGCTGTATGTTATGCTACAGATGTCTGGGTTGGCCCTGTCTTCTGAGGAAGGTGGAAATGAATACTACAGAGAAGTATTTGGAGAAAGATGTATGTGACTTGACTTGAAAATAAAGATGCCATTTGGTAAATGCCATTCATCTGTGTGGACATTCTAATCGTGTGTAAGCCACTGCTCAGACTCTTACTTCTCTCTCCTGAGTGCCCCGCCTCGTGTGCCCTGATTCAGCAAGGCAGTTTTATTTGTTGAGCTCCCTATCCCAAAGGCTCAGGGTGCTTCTCATATATACATCAATAATCAACAGACAAACTCATGTAACAGTACCACATATTTAAAATACAACTACAGGTACAAATTGGACAGATGAAGAACCCGGATCTTGTGCAAGGTCAAAAATGTAACTTTTCAGGCCCCTTTAAATGCATCCACTAAGAAAGCTCCATCACCAGATTGCTTTAAGTGCAGTCTAAAGATGGCCAGCACAATCCTCAGTGGAACTGCTGGGAGTATACAAACTTAAGAGCAAGGTTCTGCAGGGCTTGTATGTTAGCAAAGCAACCTGAGAGTGGCATGCCTCCTGATTGAAGCCAGTGCAGCTATCCCAGGACAGGTGACGGTGGTGCACAAAACCTCCAGATAACCCTAGGTATAGGGAATTAGGGAATGCTAATGAATGCGGAACTCTGGCTAGCCCTTCAACTAATTGGAGGGCCCCCTGAGTAATCCTACATCCTTGGGGTGGATCTGGTTACAAGCCTTTGCAAGACCTTGGCCACTAAGCCGAGGCTAGCTAGGCTGCAAACAAAACCAGTCCTCAAGACCCTTGATGGCACTCCTCCCCTTAAGAAGAACACACTACAAGCACCTTGTTGTGCGGTTGAACCAAAACCTTGAGTTTTCCTCTCATATTGAAACTATGCATAAAAAGAACTCCACCCAAGCATGACCCGTTGTACCACAACAAAACCTGCCTTTTACTGCCAGGCCACTGTGAAGTTATCAACAACTTTGATTTTGCCAGTGTTTGACTATGCAAATGTACCTAACCCCCACACACAAATGGGGTTCCCGAAAAGTCTTCCTTGGCGTGCCTAAATGCTCACTGCCAGGCTGGTGTTCTGCTTTAGCAGTTTAAATGTATTGCCAGAGAGTGCCTGTATAGCCTTTGTACTGTCTCTTTAAGAGCTGCCTGGATTGCAGTCATAATTCATCTGAGAGGAGTTCTGTTAGAAGATGTACTTGTTTGCTGATCACTTGCTAGAGTAGTAATAATATTGCGGTTTGTTTTAACCTGCCTTCTTTGCAGCATGGACAGTTCTGTTTGCTTCCATCATCTTGGTCTTGGACTGCAGAATGTGCCAATCAGTACATTTGGGACTCTAAAATGGAGCCTGCCTATAGGGGCTTGGTGGGGCCAAAACTTGTAGGAATTGTAGTTTTAGCTTTTGGTGCCTAAAATAACCTGGAGGGAGCCCTTGTTGTGACTGACAGATCAGCCAACCAACCTTTTGGATCTTGGGAAAAGTCCCACACTGCTTGTAGTTTCAGTTAGATCTGAGTTGGGAAGAGAAGAAGTAACAGCTCGAGACAGTTCGAGCAGCAATCCATAGTGGATTCGGGGAGAACTCTGAAAGGCCGAGTTTGGCCTGCATGCCTGCCTGCTGTTCCTGAGAGGGAACTTGTGTGCTTTTTCCGGACTGAACTGAATTTGGAGAGTGAATTAAGCCACTGAATTGTGACCAGGCTTTAACCTGAAGAAGACCGAAGATTTGCTGAATGCGATCAGCCTGTCAGGACTTCCAGCTACCTCTGAACTCCTGGATGATGCAGAGACTCTGTAATTGGACCGAAGAGCCATTTGCCTGGTACAGTGGAATTTCCTTACATGTGAAATGTGCTGTGTGCTTATAGTGGGTCGTGATTTGGTTCCCCACTGTGTGTCTGAACTGTGTTTTGCTTGCTGGAGGCTGTATCCAACTCCACAGACTGAATCTGTATCGATTTCCATTTGTCTGGGCCTTGCTACACTGGCCCAGCCAGAATACCTGCTACACAGAGAAAGTCATTGACTAGAGACCAGCCTGGGGATCAGCCCCTGCTCAACGCCTTGAACAGGAATGACACCTCGGTGATCTGCTTGGCCCTGCTTCTCCAGGCACTCCAGCTCAACAGCCAGCAGTCTCGATTTCGTCCTGCCTATGTCCAGTATTGGGGTAACGGAGTAAACATTAGTGTAGCTCCCTGCAACAGCTAAATCTAAAAGTGTTGTCATCTGATTGTCTTGTTGCCTTTTCTTTCACGAACTGAGCCCTCCGGCTCCGGATTACAAATAGTGTGTGTTGTGCATGTTGTTTTCTTCCTCACAGGGCCCCAACCAGCTGTAACGTTCCTGGCTAGCCGCCATTTTCCTACCTGGTATCCAGACTGTGTGGCTGTGTAGGGACTCTGAACTGCATGCATAACTGTCTGATTAATATAGCTTTTAAACAAATCAACCTGATTACGCCCCTCCCTGTTCAAGTCCCTGAATAAATCAGTTTTAACTTTGTTTGCATTTAACCTGACTGTGGTTCCAGTTTGTGCCAAAAGTATTGTACTGTTGCTATTTGCTGTGCTTAACTTTGTTTTATAAGGGTCCCCAGGGTCAAGCTAGAGGAACCAGCCCGGTGATAAGTGCAAACAGTGTGGGTAATTGCCTGGTAAATAAGGGTCATTGTGAAAGTAATTATTGTATATTGTTCAGGCCACTAGAAGGGGAAAAAGGGGCTGCAGTGCTCGGGAGGCTGTGCCCAGGTTAACTAACCACTAACAACCCTGATCTCTGGGTGGAGGCACCGTTCATTATCAGGCCCCTTAACCTGCTACTAGACAAGCAGGCAGGGTAGTAGCCCTTGGGATAGTGCCACCTAGGGGTTACATCTAGGATGCTCACTGCTGGGATTTGTGCCTTCTAGTGGCCAAAATTACAAATTATTGTTAAAGATTAATGGCTACCCCAGTAGAAATGGCTGTACACTAGTTAGTGGGTGGTGTACTGGGCAGGAGATCAACCCCAAAATGCTCTGCTTATACTGATATTCCTGGCTACCAATAAGGACACTGTAGAGGGAGCACTCTCCAAAGTGGAATGTTTAAAAAACCCTGTGGTGGTGGGTTGACAGGCTGATTTGATCACCCAAACTTTCATAGCCTTGGTAGAGTGTAGTGGCCTCGTGGACAGCTCCTAAGTGCCACAGACTGTTGCCTCAGAAGGAGCCCTATGCCTGAAGAGTGATAACAAAGACAGTAAAGACCCTAGGGAGGATGAGCTCCCACCATTATCTGAGACTTTGAAGGAAATTTGCCAAGTTGTTGCTGGAGGAAGGAAAACTGTAGAGAACTTTAAGAAACTATTCCTGCCACCTGGGAGTGTTTCTTCCCTCAACACCCCTCCCACTACAGCACCTGTTACTGCCCCGCCTTCTGGGCCCGTGCCAATACTGGCCCCTATATCTATAACGCTATTAGTCACGACTCCTATAGAAGGCTGAGAATCTTCTCGGCACCCTCCTCACCCCAGGGGAGATGGACTGGGAGACTTGGATCGACTATGTTGCCCCTTAGTACCGAAAGTGGCAGTGCGCGGAGGCTGAGAAGTGAAAAGAATCATAGAAAGTTTGAGGGCCCCGCCCTTGAAGCCATTAAATTTTTGAGGTCCACGAACCCTGATGCACCTGCTCAGAAGTACCTATCTGTACTTGAAGGCAATTTTGGGAGCACTGAGTCAGGAGACTTTGAGTGGAAATTCCAAGGTACCAAACAATGGAAGGGGAAAAGTTTGTCTGTGTATGTTACTCATATGAAAGAGCTCTGAAGAAAGCTTACCGGAAAGGTGGGGTAGCCGCCAGTGATTTGAACCATGTGAGATTGGGGCACATACTGCAACATGCCAAGCATTCTAAACTGCAGATAATCCAGTTAAGGCTCCAGGATAGAGAGGTAACCCACCTGACTACTGTGACTTGATGAAAGAACTCCGGAGGTGGGAGGTGGAAGGTGAAGAGGAGATTGTAATTATGGGGTGAGTGCAGCCCAAGTGATCATGGCACCGGAAGGCCCTTCGAAATGGAGACCACTACGAGTGTCCCACTGTGGGCTAAGCGGTTGGGGAGGAGTTGCTGAAGGAAGTCAGAAAAGTACAACCTGGTGCGTTCGCTGAGGTATCCCGCTGACAGAGACCCTGGCCCCTGTCAGGCACATGACTGTTGTGGGTGGGGTGCACCTCAGGCATACTCTACTGAGGGTGGCTTCTCGGCTGAGCTCAAGGAATTGACTGCCACCCTAAAGGAACTTTGAGACATGGTACACTATCATCAGAAGTCGGATCACAATCTCCCGTGATGCTCCAGCATCCCCTGCTATGTTTTCCCAAGGATGCCCGAGAGCCTGTCATTTGTCACAATTGTGGCAAGGATGGCCATATGAAGGGGAATGCCAGTCTCAGAAGGACTTGGAGAAAGTGGTGAACCGGCTTCAAGGAAGATCGAGAAATTAGTCTGTGGTCAAGGGGTGCACGAAATGACGCAGTGAAGCCGACCATCGTAACTCAAACCCCTCTGTGGCTAAATCGTCTGTTCAGGCCCTGCTGTTGTCCCTCCAGACTGGTCCAAAATGGTGGGCCCTTCAATGAAGTCTACTGTGGCTGTGAATGGTATTCTACTTTGGCTGTGCTTGACAGTGAGTCAGTGACCATTGTATTTCAGGACTGGTATGACAAACACTTATCTGATGTGCCATTACAATCCCTGGAAGGCCTACATGTGTGGGGCTGGTGACAATTCTTATCCCTACCTAGGATATTTCCACCTGGGTTTCTCTTCCTGCAACTGTGACTGGTGTGAGGAGCAAGTAGAGACGCTGGCCCTAGTGTGTTCCCCCACCAGACTGTATGATGGGGTTCCCTGTTAATTGGAACAAACACCCACATGTTTGGGAGACTAGCACAACTCTGCCATGAGAAACAAGGGCAGATGACTGGATGAGCCCTAAGAATTCCAGCCTTAGTAAAAGGGCATATGACTTACAACAGAAACCCAATGAAGAGGACCCAGATGAGCCAGTGGGGATAGTGTGGAAAAGGAACCTGACTCCTTGGTATTGGCCCCAACACCCAGTGCACAATCCATGGAGAAGTCCACCTAAAGAGAAGCGTAAAGAACAAAATATTAATGTTGGATGCACCAGGTGATGGAAAGTTGCTGAAGGATTATTCGTTAAACCCAGTATCTTGCTCTGCCCGTGCCCATGCCTATGCATGACGAGTGATGGTCCAGTTTCGAAATGTGTCAGACTGGGAGGTCCGAGTGAACAGAGGGTGCACTCTAGCTACAGTACACTGCACAGACACCACAGTATTACCCAAAAACAAGTACTCTGCCAAAAGGAGAGAGTGACCCGGACTTATTTGACTTGGTGATTCCTGCTGCCAGCTGAATGGAAGGCTAGGATTAGCAAACTAGCCAGAGAGACCAAATGTTTTGTTAAAAGAATGGGTCATGGGGTGTGTCCAGGGTGCAAAGCATCATATACGCCTGCATGATGACCGCCATTTTGAGAGAGATCCCACACCTGCCCCAGAGGACATAGATGATGTGAGGAGACACCTGCAGGAAATGCTCGCTGCTGGTGTGATACAGGAATCAAGGAGCCCATATACCTCTCCCATTGTGGTTGTGCGTAAGATGAATAGGTCGGTGAGGATGTGTGTTGATTATCGAACCCTGAACAGTTGGATTGTCCCAGATCAATACAAGATGCCCTGGATTGCTTGAATGGGAGCAAATGGTTCTCAGTATTGGATCTTCAGCGGATATTGCCAGATTCCGATGGCCAAGGAGGACCGTGAGAAACCGCCTTCATCTGTCCTTTGGGGTTCTACAAATTCCTGAGAATGCCACAGGGTATTTCGGCTGCCCCAGCACCTTTCAGCAACTGATGGGAACGTATGGGTGGGAGAAATGAACTTGCTGGAATGCCTAGTGTACCTAGATGATGTAATTGTGTTCGGATGCACATTAGAGGAGCATGAGACCCAACTGTTTAAAGTCCTAGACCGGTCTTCCAGCCTCAAGCTGTCCATTGACAAGTGCCATTTTTTCAAACCTCCGTGAAGTATGTGGGCACATAGTATCTGCAGAAGGGACAGAGACCGACTCAGTAAGGTCAGTCATGCCACTTGGCCCCAGCCCCATAACTTGAAAGAACTACAATGTTTCCTGGGTTCTATGGTTGCTACCGCAGGTTCATAAAGGACTATTCCAAGGTGATTAGCCACTCCTGAATCTCACCCTGGGTTTACCCCCACCAACTGTAAATACATGAAAGAGGCTGTCAGAACCCAAGAAAGTATACTTGAACAGGTGAACCTTTTGGGCCCGCTGGACCCCGAAATGTGAAGCAGCCTTCCGAAGTCATATACCAGCTCACCCATGCCCCATCCTCGCCTATGCTGACTCTACCAAGCCCTATGTGCTGCATATAGACGATAGTCTGCAGGGCCTAGGAGCTGTGTTGTACCAAGACCACGAGGATGGCTTGAAACCAGTGGTTTTGCCAGCAGGAGCTTGACCCCATCAGAACAAAACTATCCTGTGCACAAGCTGGGCTCCTTGCCCTAAAATGGGCCATTGTTGACCAGTTTCATGAGTACCTCTATGGGCAAAGATATTGGTGAAGACCGACAATAACCTGTTAACCTATGTACAGACTTCAGCTGTTGGACACCACTGGGCACTGGTGGCTCTCTGCTTTATCAACCTATGATTATGCTGTCGAATACAGGCCAGAACTGAAACATATTGATGCTGGCCCTGTCACGAAGGCCAGTCTCCAAGAGTGATTGTGTCAGGTTGTCTGACCTTGACATCCGCGCATTGTGCCTAAAGTTTGATAGCGATGATCAGATGTCTACGGACACAGTGGACTGTGCAGTAGATTGCCTGGGCCTCCTGATACCTGCATATCAGCTGCCTATTGCCATTTCTCTCCTCTAGATATTAGTGCACTACCTCAATTTGACAATGACAGCATCCAGTGGGCTCAGTCCCAAGATCCTATGATTCAGCCAGCACTTGATGCCCTGCGTGGGAAAAGATGTGTCCCAGTTCGTTTCCCCAGTTGCGAACTGCCCTATTGTTTAAGAAGGCCCCAGGTTGAAGTTACACATTCATTCTACAGAGAGACAGTGGATTGCAGTAGTTGAGTAGAGCAGGCAGCAATTGGTCCTGCCCGCAGTATTTAAAGATTTGGTACTGAGGTCCCTCCACAATCAAATGGGGCACCTCAGTATTGACAGAATCTCGACCTGGTACAATCTCGATTCTACTGGCCCAAGATGGGGGCCGATGTTGAAACACCATGTAAAGACCTGCAGTCGTTGCCTGCAAAGGAAGCCTGCCCCCTTGTCAATATTACTACCTGCACCCCCATGGAACTGGTCTGCATAGACTTTTTGTGTTTAGAACCTGATCAGCGGAATATTGGCAGTGTGTTAGTGGTTATGGATCATTCACACGGTATGCACAAGCTTTCAACTAAAGATCAAAAGGCCTCACCGCGGCCAGGTGCTAGTGGAAAATGTCTTTGTCCACTATGGTGCCCCCAGCGGATCCACTCTGACCAAGGCAGAGACTTTGAAATTCAGCTAATCAAAGAAATGCTCTCTGTGGGGGGTAGAAGTAAAGAACCTCCTATAACCCGAGGGGAACTCAACCAGAACATTTTAACCACTCCCTTCTAGACATGCTGGGCACCCTCCCACCCAAAAGACAAGCATAAGTGGAGCCAGCAGATTAGCACCTTGGTACACATGTACAATTGCACTAAAAATGATGCTACTGGGTTCTCCCCTACCGCCTCGTGTTTGGGAGGAGGCCCCTGCCAGTTGATGTTTGTTTGGGGTCTCTTCAGATGGGGTCCGAGCTGAAAACTACTTGCAGTATGTACAGAAACTGAAAGCTCAATTAAACCATGCATATCAACTGGCCCAGACAATGGCTGCTAAAAAGAAATCTCGCTAACAAAGAGAGGCACTATAAGAAGTAAAGGCTCAAGAGCTACGGCCCAGAGACCGTGTGTTACGTAATTTGGGACTATACATGGCAAGCACAAAATTGCTGATAGGTGGCACCATCTTCCTCATGTAGTAGTTAGAGTTGGATGATCTACCATTATACAAGGTATGCCCAGAGAATAACTCCATAGCTATCAAGACCATGCACCGTAACCACTTGCTGCCTATTGGACAAGTTATTATTGAAGCTGAACCAGCAGACATTGCCTCCCCTGGGCCAGTGACTCATGCTGCTGCAAAAGGAGACAGTCAACCTACCCAGTAGTTACAGAGTTGAGGTTTCCCAGCAGGCCCAGAATGATGGTGACCGTCAGTCCACCTCTGACAAAGTGAGTGTGACAATGCCTATTACCCTGCTATGAATTGAGTCGGCTGTTTTGAGGTAACCCTATGACTAATTGTGGGGATGAAGCTGGGCCTTCTGGACTGCCTAACCCCCAGTTTCATCCTTGGAGCCAATGCTCCCTGAAAGTGAGTGCAAAGCATCACATCTGAGGTTGCAGACTCGCTGTGTTTTTTGGAACTGTGAATTGACCGAAGAAGGGGCTAATGGTCTGAGTCTCCTTGTGACACACCAGAACTTGAACAACAATATGATAGTGCTGACAGCCCCTTCAGTGCCACAAAGCCTAATTGTGCCAGAACCTTCTCTAAATGAGCCAAGTGTTGTGGAAACTGGGCCTATAAAGCAGAAGCTGATGGTGCTCCCGGTTTGGACATTACCATCCATGCAGAGGCAGCCCTCACAAGTGATGAAAGCTCCAAAGTTAGTGCTGAAAGTACAGAGACTGTGGCTGTCTTCCCAAGCAAGACTGGACTGAGCTGTCAAGCCAGTACTACACTTTAGTTATGATTCCCTGGGAGGCCAGTGGTTGCTCTCAGTGTGGTTCTAAGGGTGTTTATATTTCTCAGAGCTCACTACCCAAACTGAGCTTAATGGCCAATTCCAAGTTAATTATTCTTCCTTCTTAGTATGGTGCCCTGCCCCATCCAGCCCCAAGTTAGCTGATAGGAAGGGCTCCTCCTACATTGTTTAATGTACAGGAAGTTATAACATGAATCAGTATTGTGATGTCACAAGTATGTTAATCATAGTGGAATCAGTATTACCTGTATGAAACGTGCATAAGATGGAGGATAATGTATGGTCCTCTATCGGTAACCAGTTTGTTAACCATCGAGGAAGTCGCCAGGCTGACCGTGTAAACCTCGAGAGTGTTAACAGTAACCAGTTGCTGATAGGACCATGCATTATTTTATAGTGTATGGTCCCAGAAAAATGAAAACCGCTCCTTACTTTTGAAAATATAGTCACCCACAGCCATTGGTCTTTCCCTTACCACTGTATTGCATCCGTCTGTTCCCCAGTGGGGGAAAAAAAGCGCCCACATGCACTGAACAGACTAACAACGGGGATTGATCGATGTGACATAGCATCGATAGGTTAACAACATTTCTGCATCACAACGATGAGATAACAACCTTTAGGAAATGATTTCCTAAGGTTAATACGTTCTACCATACATTATTGTCTTTAGGGATATAGTATCATGAAGTGTACTGAATATGTATAGTAAAGTAATAAGTTTAACTGATGCATGATGGTGCAGACTTGACGCCGACGCCAAGTTTTTCCAGGCAGGGAAGGAGTAACTCTACCAAATGGGGTTCCCAAAAGTCTTCCTTGAGCTTGCCTAAATGCTCACTGCCAGGCTGGTGTTCTGTGTTTTAGCAGTTTAAATGTATTGCCAAAGAGTGCCTGTATAGCCTCTGTGTACTGTCTCTTTAAGAGCTGCCTGGATTGCAGTCATAATTAATCTGAGAGGGAGCTCTGTTAGAAGATGTACTTGTTTGCTGATCACTTGTTAGAGTAGTAATAATATTGCTGTTTGTTCTAACCTGCCTTCTTTGCAGCATGGACAGTTCTGTTTGTTTCTATCATCTTGGTCCTGGACTGCAGAATCGGCAAATCAGTACATTTGGGACTCTAAAATGGAGCCTGCCTACGGGGCTTGGTGGGGCCAAAATTTGTAGGAATTGTAGTTTTGGGCTTTGGCACCTAAAATAACCTGGAGGGAGCCCTTGTTGTGACTGACAGATCAGCCAACCGAACCTTTTGGATCTTGAGGAAAGTCCCACACTGCTTGCCGTTTCAGTTAGATCTGAGTTGGGAAGTGAAGAAGTAACAGCTCGAGATAGTTCGAGCAGCAATCCATAGTGGATTCACGCAGGAGAACTGTGGAAAGGCCTGAGTTTAGCCTGCATGCCTGCCTGCTGTTCCTGAGAGGGAACTTGTACTTTTTTTTTTCAGACTGAATCCAAATTTGGAGAGTGAATTAAGCCACTGAATTGTGACCAGGCTTTAACCTGAAGAAGACCAAAGATTTTCTGAATGTGATTGGCCTGTCAGGACTTCAGCTACCTCTGAACTCCCGGATGATGCAGAGACTCTAATTGTGACGGAGAGCCATTTGCCTGGTACAGTGGAATTTCCTTACATGTGAATGTGCTGTGTGCTTATAGAGGGTCGTGATTTGGTTCCCCACTATGTGTCTGAACTGTGTTTTGCTTGCTGGAGGCTGTATCAGCTCCACGGACTGAATCAGTATCCATTTCTATTTGCCTGGGCCCTGCTACACTGGCCCAGCCAGAATACCTGCTCGCAGAGAAAGTCATCGATAGAGACCGCCTGGGAACAGCTCCCTGCTCAATGCCTTGAACAGGAATGATGCCTCGGTGATTCTTGTGGGCCCTGCTTCTCCGGCACTCCAGCTCAACAGCCTGCAGTCTTGATTTCATCCTGCCTGTGTCCAGTATTGGGTATCATGAGTAAACATCAGGGTAGCTCCCTGCAACAACAGCTAAATCTAAAAGTGTTGTCATCTGATTGTCTTGTTGCCTTTTCTTTCACGAGCTGAGCCCTCTGGCTTTGGATTACAAATGGTGTGTGTTGTGCATGTTGCTTTCTTCCATCACAGGACCCCAGCCAGCTGCAACATTCCTGGCTAGCCCACCATTTTCCTACCTGGTACCCAGAGTGTGTGACTGTGTAGGGACTCTGAACTGCATGCATAACTGTCTGATTTAATATAGCTTTTAAGCAAATCAACCTGATTACGCCCTCCCCTGTTCAAGTCCCTGAATACAGCAAATTTAACTTTGTTTGCATTAAACCTGGCTGTGGTTCTAATTTGTGCCAAAAGTATTGTACTGTTGCTATTTGCTGTGCTTAACCTTGTTTTACAGGGGTTCCCAGGGTCAAGCTAGAGGAACCAGCCCTGTTGGTAAGTGCAAACAGTGTGGGTAATTGCCTGGTGAATAAGGGTCATTGTGAAAGTAATTATTGTATATGGTTCAGACCACTAGAAGGGAAAGAAGGGGTTACAGTGTGCTGGAGGGCTGTGCCCAGGTTAACTTGACCACTAACAACCCTGAGCTCGGGTGGAGGCAAGGCACACATTTCATTACAGGCCCCTTAACCTGCTATAGCTAAGCAGGCAGGGGTAGTAGCCCTCGGATAGCGCCACCTAGGGATTACATGTAGTATACAGTGCAGGCTCCAAAACTGCCCCGGCCGGACTGGATCCCCTTTTGCCACTATTTTGTTTTTCTAAATGCCCTGCCTCTAACCCATCACTGTTCTTTTATCTCACCCTTGCTCTCCCATGCTTGAGTCTCTACTGCTCTTCCTTTCTTGCTAGTACAGTGTCTTCCCTTTTCTTCCTACCTGGCACAGTAGTGCTGGACTTAGGGAGGATGGGGAAGTGGTAAAGGAGCTCCTGGCCAGAATTCAACCTAGTATGGACACTAACTAGAGGTGGGAGTTCATAGTGCTGGGGATAGTGGAGGCAACCAAAACCTGCTGCAAGGCCCAGAGCAGGAAGGCTAGAGCTAAGAAACCAAGCTGGTTAAGCAAGGAGGTCATGGAAAAGTAAGGAGGAAAAGAGCTGCCTTTAGGAGGTACAAGAAAATAGGGAGTGGGGAGGACAGGGAGGAGTACTTAATGGAATCGAAGGAGGTGACATGGGCAGTAAGGGGAGCCAAGGCATCTATGGAGCTCAGGCTGGCACAAGGCATTAAGAAGTGAGAGAAGGACTTCTTTAGGTACATCAGGGAGAAAGGAGCTGTAAGGACCACATAGTAAGGATTCGGAAGGAGGGGTTGGGTGGAAGTAGGTGCGATAAGGCAGAAGTGCTAAATGATTACTTCTGCTTAGTATTTACTAAGGAGGAAGAGGTGGTGACACCCAAAGGGGAGGAACGGCAGAAACAGGGGCAGGGGTGACAGATGGGGAAGTCATGGAGGGCAGAGTTCTGGGAGGGTTTGAAGGCACTGAGGGTGGACAAGGCACCAGGCCCAGATGGCATCCACCCGGTACTGAAGGAGCTGGCAGAGGTCCTTGCAGGACCTTTGGCAGACCTATTTAATGCCTCACTACACTCTGGGTGTGTACCTCAGGACTGGAGGATGGCTCATGTGGTGCCACCTCCACAAGAGTGGCCCCAGGGATGAACCGGGAACTACAGACCGTGAGCCTCACATCCATCATGGGTAAGCTAATAGAGACTATCCTGAAGGAGAGGCTGGTGGCCCTCCTAGAGGCCAAAGGACTACAGGACAGCAGAGAGCATGGCTTCCCGTGGCAGATCCTGCCAAACCAACCTGGTGGAGTTCTATGACTGGGTAACTAGGCAACTGGACAAAGGCCACGCAGTGGATGTCCTGTATCTGGACTTCACTAAGGCATTAAACCTGTGCCACATGGAAGGCTGGGAATTAAGTTAGAAGGCATAGGGTGGGTGCAAAGCTGGTGAGATGGGTAGGGAACTGGCTTCAGGGAAGGCAACAGAAGGTGGTGGTGGGTGGGGAGCTCTCACATCCAAGGGTAGTGACGAGCGATGTTCCACAGGGCTCAGTGTTGGGACCAGTGTTGTTTGGGACATTCATTGCAGACATATGCATACCTCTCAACCTTTTGTCACTGAAATGAGGGACATGGACATTTTGGACATGCAAAATGAGGGACAATCAGGGACAGGCCCTCAGAATGAGGGACATATCCTCAAACATGGTGATACAAGCCCAGAACACTGTGAAACCATAGTGTTTACTTGCACAAAGTTTATTTTGGATTTAGTATTTTAGAATAATAAGAGTTTCTGCTTTAAAGTCTGAATTTACAGCACATTCTTTGTGTAGACAGCACTTTTTCCATGAGGGACGGATGAGAGACGGAGCAATTTTAAGGGGCTAAATGAGGGATGTCCCTCGTAATGAGGGACACTTGAGATGTTGGACATATCATTGGACAGCAAGAGCAAGATCAGTCTGTTTGCTGATGATACCAAGGTAGGAGCGGTGGTGGACGGCCTAGGGGGATGGTAGGGGTTGCAGGATGATCTGGCAAAGCTTGAAACTTGGCAGACACCTGGCAACTGGGGTTTAATGCCAAAAGTGCAAGGTGCTGCATTTTGGGATGAAGACTCCAAGGAGGAGTTACCAGCTGGGGGAGTGCAGCTAGCCTAGACAGAGGCGAAGAAGGATCTGGGGTGCTCATTACAGGGTCAATGAACAACTTGGCACAATACAGGAAGGCAGCTGCAAAGGCCAACAACATGCTGGGTTGCATTGCAAGGAGTATATCCTCAGGAGGGAGGAGGTGATTCTGCCACTGTATAGGTCATTAGTTAGACCACACCTGGAGTACTGCGTGCAGTACTCGCTCATTCTGAAGAGGAACATTAAGTTACTGGAGGCGGTGCAGCGCAGGGCAACAAAGATGATCAAGGGGCTGGGGACTTATCATACAGAGAGGAGGCTTAGGAGTTCAACATGTACTCACTGGAGGAGAGGAGGGATGGGGGGCATGATTGAAACCTTTAAGTACATGAAAGGAATAAACAAGACAGTTACAGAGGGGCTGTTCAAAGTAAGGGAGGGACACCAGGGGCCATGATATGAGACTGGAGGGAGGAAGGTTCAGGAGGAGATGAGACGCTTTTACAGAGAGTGGTAGTTGGGTGGAATGTTGCCTGCAGAAGTGGTATCCAGTAGAACAATGGACTGCTTCAAAAGGGATGGGACAGGACAAGGGGAGGGTCAATGGAGGAGAAGGGTGGAAGGGAGGGGCAGCTGCAGAATAAGGGTGCTAGCTGCATATTCGAACAGACTTGCTAGACCTCTAGGCCTTTATCTGCTGGCAAATGTTGTATGTTCGTACCTTTCTGTTCTCCTCGACCCTTCCATCCCTTCCTCCTATTCCCTTTGCTCCTCTGACATCTGCTTCTTCTCCACCCCAGGCTGCAGGATCTGTGTATGTCCATCTGCTTTCGATCTAGCTCCTGCATGTTTGAAATAAACTTATTCTTCCCATATGTGTTTTCTCCTCAACCTCCTACCACAAGTTCCTTCTCAATTGTCACTTCCATCTCCTGCAGTTAGGGCCTCTGTTTCTCCTCTCCTGTTTTCTCTCCACCCTTTCCTGTTTACCTGCCTCCCTGGTCTGCCATAACCCTCATTTTATTTTCCCACTACCTTTTAATCATCTTTTTTTTTTTTTTCCCCTTCCTACCAGCTTTTTCATTTTATATTTTTGACATATTTCTGTATATTCGCTATTTTATTGCTGACACATATGTCATTGTGTGCAGTCATTTTATAATTCTGCATTCCATGTATTATACATACAGTATTTTGATTCTGGATTTTGGCTGCTCCATATTTTTGTCCTGTGTTGTTCATGCCTGATGTTTCTCCTCCATACCCACCTTCCCCGGATCACACCAGGAAATGGGCCTTGGCTCAGTGAGCCTCTCTAGTCACCATATTTTAAATAAAATAAAATGGGAGGAGGGCACATAGTCGATGAAACTTCCAGGCCAGCTTCTAGACTCCACAGCTCCCAAAAGTGCTGCGGTCAGGGCTACAGAGGTTTCTTTGAGGAATAAACTGTGCACACACCACTTACATTCTGGGCTAGAAATTATTTTGGTACAGCACTTTCAAAGTGCTGGTAAGAAGCTTATGTCGATGGTATCCTGTCAACGCGGCAAAACCATTAGGGCGACCGCAATGTTGGTGCCGCAACTGGTTCAACAGCCATTCTGGTGACTGGATTTCGCAGCGCCCACCATGCTTGCCACCCAGGGGTGTTGCTGTTTGCCCCACTACACCTCTGACATGGAGATTATATAACTTTTCTGGAGGGATTGGGGTGTGGTGGGGGGAAAGCCTCCCCAAAGAGCCTGCATGTGCCCCAGTGTATGGGGCACAACTAGGTCTGGCGCACAATTGCCAGGCATGATGTGCACCATTGGCATTTTGGGTTGCACTAATAACCATCATCCCATTGGGTGTACAACGAAATAGGTAAACCACATATCACCATGCTAAGTGACTTTCTCTGGGGCATTCCCTGAGAAAGCCACTCTAACAAGATGATACATAGGGGTTTCTGAGAAGCACTTTTGAAAGTTTGCACCAAAATAAATTTTCAGCACAGAATATAACTGTGTGTGTGTGTGTGTACATGTACGCACGCTGTTTAAAGTAACCTGCTTTTATACTCTCTGCAAGAGGTGCTGTTATAGCTGCAGTGACCCCTCCCCGAGTACAAGAGCGCTGTCTCCGTAATATTACCTAGACTTGGTTGGTCAAGGGTGGGGACCAGATCTGCAGAGCATACCCAAGATGTCATGCATGGCAGCCCAGTGCACTACCCACAGCACAAGTGGACTAGGTCTAGATTGTTCTCCTTCTCATACTCCAAGATAAAAAAAAAAAAACACGAATAAAATATTAATGTAACCAGTGCATCTTTGCAGTCTTTTTCTTGTTAATGAGATAGCTGTGTTCTGCAGTATGAAAGGGATCATTACATACTGTGCCAAGAAGTGCTTGGCACAGCTGCTCTGTTATTTGGACTGAAGCAGCTGAATACAGGTGGGTGCTCTGGGACCAGGGTCCCAAGGTGTCATATTAATGCTTCAGTAGCTTGTTACTGTAATTTGTGCATATAAAAACATCACTTGTTTGTGTGCTATTTTTGTGTGTTTTGAGCAAGGCAATAAACTGCCTTCTATGTCCCCAGGGCATCCCTCCCAGATCTGTCTGCATCTCCTCCACTTCTCTACTGCTGTCTAGAACCCTCCTACCTCAATGTAAACCTGTGTCATATGTGCTGTTGCCGTGAAATGTTATTTTTAACCTCTCCATCTGTTAACTCCCAACACGCAACATATATATGAATAAATTACAGGACCGAGACAGTAAAGACTCGCCTTTTCTTTCTCTCTCTCTCTCAACAATACAAACAGTAAGTACTTTACTTCAAATATGCATTCTAGAAAATGCAGCAAAATGGAGCAGAATACTGCTGTAACCAGAGCTAATTATCAGCCGCCTGTTTTATTGCTAGATATAGAAGAATTTGCATCTACTGTATATAATGCTTTTTATACTGGACACAGTGTATCCCAAAGTGCTTTACAAGCAGCAGTAAGAGAGGGATGGGTAGTGACGTGACTGTAAATTTTTTGGTACCCAAGTAAGCCCACTGGAACAAGAAGTGCCATTTCAGGGTGACCCAGAATTTGTTACAGGCAGAAATACATGCAGTGTACAGACATTATGGTACGAAATACAAAATGAACTGTATAGGGAGATTAAAAACTGTTGAAACAGATGCAACATCCAGGCTCTACAAAATATCCCATTAGTAGTAACAATACCTAACCTACAAAGTAAAGGGCGAGAGGAGCAGAATTTGAGTTTGGTGAGACAGTCTGGTACATAGTATTACTGTCAGATGGGATGATAAGCAGGTAGAATTGTATATCCTGAGGTCAGCCACACACAGCCGTGGACACTTGCCTGAACCAGTTTTATGGGAAGTGGAATGATGGCCAGGGTACAGGGAACATTTCCTAGTCTTGAGAAAAGTGCCTTGGGTTCTTTGACATCCACTTGAGAGCCACCAGAGGTGGTGACAAGAAATGTTAGTGTAACATCTCAATTGAAAGACCGCCACTCTGACAGTACAGAACCCTAATACTGCACTAAAGTGCAGGCAGTTTTGTTATGAGCCCAAGTCCCAGTGTTGGACTAAGACAGACTAGAACCCATGACCTTAAGACCCAGAGGTAGGTTTGCTACCAACTGAGCCATGCTGACACCTTTTACTGAACTACTGCTCTTTCTATACCTACTGCAAAGGCGTTTGCAGTGCCAGTGGCTGGTTAAGTGGAGTCAGCCAGGATGCAGTGCTCCTATTACAGTTTCTGCCAGTGTTGTGCTGAAGAATCCTGCAGGAACATAAAATGTAATTCAAAGGCAGTTGCTTCAGTTTGTCATGCAGCACAGTGGGATGCTCTTATAATAGAGCATTGTATCCTGTGTAGGTAGGTAGGTACTGCTTGTATCTTGGCGCAATTTAAATGCTCAGAGTGTCAGTACAATACAAGGTGAAACAGTCAGGATTGATTGTCCTACTGCTTTCTATCAGGGCAATACCTTTCCAGCAGATACAACTATAAGAGCTGCAAACCAAAAACTTAATATATAAATGATAGCCCAGGAATTACCCTTGGGGACACAAATGCCTGATGAATTAAAAATTAGCACTATGGCAGCTTCTTAAAACTGCTCATAGTCGGACTCGAATAATTGCCATTTTGAAGCTCACTCCGTAGTGCAGGGCTGTAACAGCAAACACCCTGCTGCATGTAAATTTCAGTCTTGATAGAGGAACATTTTAAAAGCCCCTAACCTGTGGGCGAGTAACTCTTTCTGGTGCAGACGAGGTGTGGGTTCATGGAGATGCAGCAAGGGCCCAGTGCTCCCATCGCCTTCCCTTGTATTTCATGAACACCTCCTCTTGGCTATTCCACGCTTCACTTCTGTCATGAACTGCATTGGGACCCTTTCCATTTTGCCCTTTGATACTCCTCCCAGTGAAGCTTGCTGCTGCCTCTAGCATTCCTTTTAAAATGTGTCCCATTTTTCCTCCACCCTTTTACCTGCCATATTCTCCATGCTTGACCACAACAGCTCTTGCATCCTGTCCGAATTGGACTTCTTGACATCCCATACATTTACTATACTTTCCCTTTTGTTGGCCCCATTTGTATTTCCAACCTCATTGTCTTGTGGTCATTCCTGCACTACCACATTTTGAACCTTCCACTGTTTGTGAGTAGTAGTACCAGATCCAGCAGGGCCCTTTCCTTCTCCGGTCCTAGACCAGTTGTACTAGCAACATCTCCTAGCATGCTTCCACCAGGAGCTGGTCCTTCATACTTGCTGCATCTGGGGCTTTCCAGTCCGCATCCAGCATGTTAAAGTCCCCACTTTACCACTTCCCTAATTTGGCAGTCCTCCTCAGCATCACCCCTTGTTCCCTATCCATATTCTTTGGCTATAGTTTAGATCTCCTCTCCCATGGACATGCTGGCTTCAGCCTTGCCCTCCCCAAGGCTTGCTGTCTTGAGGAGCTTTGTGTCCTCCCTGCCTGGCTGTCCTACCACTTGGCAGTGCTTGAACTGCTTGGGAAGCATCCCATAAATGTAGTTCTATGGTGGGAGATGCCATCAAGAAGACAAGTTACTTACTTACCAGGAACAGTAGGATGTCTGAACAAATCTCCTCCACAGAACCACAGCTCACTCTCCTACTTGGCCCTTCTGTATTTTCAGATGGTATACCATGGAAGAATTGTAGAACCATAAAAAGGAGCCTGGCACCCACTATAGGCCTTGTAGCTATGCACTTAGAAAAACACATTTCATATAATGTCAAACTGGTACCTTGTTTCCAAAACACACGTTTTATAGTTCTACATTTGACTTTACATTGGGCAGGTACTACTAGTCACTGGTTGTGGCCTCAATTGTGCCTTGTCTTTATACCATGGAAGACATGCCTGCTACTGCGCACTACTTGTTCTACGTTTTTGCACCCTTCAAATGGGTTTTCTTTCCAGAACCTCTGCCTCTTCTGTCAGCCTGGTTGGGGTTCTGGTCTCCCATTCCTGTTGGTATGGTGCAACTCTGAACTTGTCTCCGGCAGGAAACACAGGAGGTCTGGGGTCACCAGCATTATGTAGGTGGCACCAACCTACATTAATGCGGTGGCTGCAACTAGGCAAATGTTTCCGGAGGTCCTGATGCTGATGGCTTGCAGTTCAAAATGTGTGACAGTATGGAGGAGATTCTCTCAACAATCTACTTTTGCTACTAAATACGAAGCTTCCTCAGCTATTGGTAGGGACATGGACAGACATGTCGGAGGAAGATGAGAAGTCTTTAAAAAGAATAGATAGAAAAGCTCTCACCAGACTTCTGCCAGTAAGCCGCACCTCATGCCATGAATTTGCCAGATTCTACTTGTGCCTCTAAGAAAGATTTATTCAATGCAAATAACAGTACAAAACTTTATTCAGTACAAATAACAGTACAAAACTTTATTCAGTACAAATAACAGTACAAAACTTCATTCAGTACAAATAACCGTACAAACCACCCACAGCTATTCCTAAACCCAAAACCCAATAGCAAAAATATGTTTAGAAATGTTCTACTGAGTCAGATGCTGCCAGCCGCCACTCACAATGCTACGTAACATTTAGACCCTCCTTTATCTTGGTCATGTGGTTTGCATGTTGAGTCTCTAAAAGCGTATTTATGTCCAAGTTGAATATTGTATCACAATTGCAAGAAACTCGTCACTGTAATCTCTTGCATGAACAGCCCTGTCTTTAACTACAAGTTACGTTTGTCTGTCATCTCCAGCACGTACTGTGCTCTGACTCAGACGGCACTGAAAATAGAAAAATGTTTCTTTCCTGCTTCCACATGTCTTTTAAAGTAACTAAATGAATAAATGATTTTACTTGCCTTGATCTCATTTACCAAGCCATAGTGGTCTGTGGAAATTTTGTTCTATTAAATATATTTATTGTCTCCAGGAACTAGAGTCACCTGACCTTGTGACCCCAAGGAATGAGCAGGCCAAGGGGCGTGATTCAGAAGCCGAGGCCAACTGGCAGATGAAGAGAACACAAGAAGCTCTCCCTTCCAAAGGCTCTTCCTCCCTATACCTGAGGGACCAATATCCAGACAAACCGAATCAAGGAAACCCAGGAGGGAGAAGTCAGTTGCAGCCCAGCTGGAAGGGAGCAGGTCCTCACAAGAGAAAAACTGATAAGGGCAAAAGTTGGATGCTACAGAAAGCTGAAGGTAGTTCAGTTTCTCTCTCCTAGGTATATAATTATATGGTAATCCCTACAGGACCCCTGCTGCCACCTATAATGGGGTCCCATTCTATTATCTGCCTCTTTAATACAAATGCCTTACTAAAGGCTACACCCATGTACGGTTCTGGTACCTATTTTGAAGAAAAAGCTGGTGAACCAACTGAGCTAGTGAGAGCGAGAAACTCAATGCACTGATGGTCTTTTCCCTAAAATATGTATGTATATACGTATCTATGTACATCTGTATGTATGTTCCCTGATTGCCAGCTACAATATGGCCCCATTATATAAGCTGCCTGTGTATAATACATATCCCTCACTATAACATGCAATATGCTGGGTGCCAAAGATGGCCATTACAGCAAACTGTGAGATTGCACTGTGCGTGTGTGTGTGTGCGTGCTCACATACATATGCAGTTCCATGCTGTCCCCTACAAACGGCCAAATGACGGCATGCCACTATGGTTGGGTGGGGTTGTTTGTTGCTGGTCACTTATTGCACCAAGACTGAGGACCAGCATTCAGTGTTAGATCATTGTGCCGGTTGGACTTCTTTTTAGAAGGCGGCGTAGGCCTGCCTGACACAACAGTAGGCCAGATAGGATTCCCTCTGTGACATTTTCATAGTGAGTTGTTAGGCTGAGGGTTTGAGAGGAGAAATGCAGGGGAGTAATACTGTCATCACAGCGACAGAATCTGCTGTTCACTGCAATGGTCCGCTTGTTTCCCAATGCTGCTGTCTCTGGGGAGTTCGCCCTCTCTAACCTACTCAGATTCTGAGTTGGTAATCTATAGTGTGGGGCATGAAGCCCGTTTAATAATAATAATAAAAAATAAAGTGAATTCACAATGCAGTTATTGCCATTGTGCCGTCTCCGTACTGATGGTCGGCACATTTCCTGTCACTGCAGTGATATGGAACCATACTGGCAGATGGGGATTGGCAGGGACTTTTAATTTGACGATGGGGATGCAGGTAGGGTTTATTCCAGGCCCAATCTACAGATAGTTGGTGTATGTGAGATTCACGCAGCTCCACTCCGTGTAGATCATCCCTCTGTGCCCATAGACCCAGCTCACAGGCAGAATTCACACCCTGCCACCCCTTCTGCTGCCATGGAGTTCCTCGCAGGGATGGGTGCAGTTGGGGTTGGCCGTGTTGCCATAGACCTGCTTTCCAAGTGGAAACCCAGGTTTGTCTGGCAAGCGCCCGCTCCTCATGAGCAGGGAATTACAGAGCACTGAGGTCTGACTCGACTCTGTGTCCCCATTTTATTCAGCTTTTATTTATTTAGTTTAATGTCCTGCTGCCCTTCAGCTTTCCATGCTGTTCTGAAAGGCCAAGAAGCACTTTGTGGGGATCCAGTCAGTCTTGGCCCCCAGAGGAGGTAGAAAGTTTGTCAGGTGCCCCCAACATCTGTACCCTACTTGAGCTTAAAGTCTGGTGTAGCCCTGTTCCATGCCTGTTTGCTGACCACCTGTGTAGGTCCACCGGTGGTCCAGGATCAGGTTGGAGGCTGGGAGTGCTAAGGGGAGAGAGGTGAGGGAGGAGGCAGATAGGAATGTGGGAGGGATGGAGGCAGCTAAGTGTGGAAGACAAGGAGGCAGGTGAGTGTGGGATGAAGGGAGGAAGCGAGGCAAAGGGCTTTTCTCTTTCTTCTGAAACATTGGTGGCCAATACACCTCATACTGGGAATCATTTTGGTGGATCTCAAAAACTGAGATCCACCAACAATAAAGTGAACAAAATTACAATAATTACGCTCATCAGCTGTAGGAATGTAACTTTTGTCACATGCAGTCAGCCCTGCTTAATGCCTGTTTAGCTTCCCTTCCCAAGATCCACCAAAACTCTCTTGCAATTCACTAGTGGATGTAGATCCACTTATTGGCCACCACTGCTCTGGAGGCATCTGCATGTGGAGAGAGGGTCCTTTTCACCTAGAGAACTACAGCCTGGCCAGTCTGACATCCATTGTGAATAAATTGACAGAGACCATTCTGAAGGAAAGACAAGACAATTTCCTTGAAGCCAGTGAACTACAGGACGAGAGACAGTATGGGTTCATCTCAGGGAGGTCCTGTCAAACCTACCTGATAAACTTTTTGACTGGGTAACGAAAGTGGTGTACAAAAGTTAGGCAGTTAAAATTCTATATCTGGATTTTAGCAAGGCCTTTGACTCCGTGTCCCACAAAGGTTGATCAAGAAGTTGGAAGATCTAGGGGCAGGGAGCAAATTTAACTAGGTGGGTAGCAAATTGGCTGAGCGGTGGACCCTGATGGTAGTGGTGGTAGAGGAGAGCTGTCAGGAACAAGGGAAGTTACAAAGTGGTATCCTTCAGAGGTCAGTGCCCGCCCAGTGCTGTTCAGCGTGTTCCCTTGTTGACACTGGGGACCCCATTTAAGGTGAGTTCTGCTCTTCGCAGATGACACCAAGCTCTGTGGGAGGGTGGACACAGATGAAGGGTGCAGGACCCAAAGGATGACCTGATGAAGCTGGAGAGGTGGTGGCCAGGTATCTGGCAGCTTGGGTCAGTGTAAAGAAGTGTGAGGTCATGCACATAGGAAGGAAGCACCTAAGAGCCGTGCACAAGTCGGGAGGGGTTAAGGTCACTGGCTTAGAGGAGTAACAAGACTTGGGGATATCCAATACCAGTGACCTTAAACAGGTTATGCAGTGTATGAAGGCAGTGGCCAAATGCTAGGCTGTATTGCTAGAGGGCTCACAAGCAGAAGAGGGAGGTTATACTGCCGCTGTACAGATCCTTTGGTGCATCACACCTAGAGTGTAGCATGCAGTACTGGAGCCCCTACCTGAAAAAGGAGATTAACCAGCTTGAGACGGTTCAGAGGAAGGCAGCAATGATGGTTCATGCAAGGACAGCAGGGCATGGCATACGAGAACAGGCTCAGAGAACTCAATGTTCAGCGAGGAGAGGAGGGAAAGAGGGGCCATGACTGAAACCTTCAAGTACCTGCAAGGTATAAATAACTTGGTAAAGGTGTGCTGTTATAAGCACGGGGAGAAGGAAAGAAGGAGCTCAGGAGACACTTCTTTACAGAGAGGGTTGTGTCAGGGATGAAATGAACTGTCATCGAAGGTTGTCAGTTGAAAGGGGTGGGGGTTTCAAGAGAAGGTGGGACAGGATGAAGGGAGGGTCATAGTTGGTGGGGAGAGTGATAAGACCCACTGTAGTTTCTGAATTAGGGGCACCACAATCGAGCAGACTCAAGAGACCGTAAGGCCTTCCTCAACTGGCTATTTCATACGCTCATACATATGTTTAGCGGCAGAACTGCGCAATACAGCTGTGTGGGGGTGCAGTGGATCAAGTCCTAAATGCCTGTAGAAAAAATTGAGGCAGAGGATTTTATACCTAGCTAGTGTCTGAATATTCAGTTTGGGGGCCTTGGGGAGGGCATTATGAGTAAAACTGGTAGACTGAGCCTCCTCTGGCACCATTTACCTTGAGTGACACAGACCAGCACCACTCTGTTCCCCGTATACAAGGGATGCAGAAAATCTTCCACTTTTTTTGTTTGTTTTGTTTTATCAAAGCACAGCCTCGTGGTTTTGTACAGTTTGGAACCCCAACCAGTGTGCACTTTTAAAGAACTCCATTTTTGTCACAGCCCATTGATTGTTACAAGGAACCTGAACCACAAAAACTGTATAAACATCAGGCTTTTATTTTTTTTTTAAACTTTATTTTTGTTTATATTTTTTATTTTTAACTTGTAACACCCATTTTTAGACATCCAGTTGAATGCGCACTAGGTTAGTGGTGCTTTCGCCAGTATTTCATAGTCAGTAGATCAAGGCAGCTGTGGCACACAGATCCCAAATATACAATGAGACACTGGAGCTACTAAAAACTTATAAACTTTAATCACATATTGGATACACGGCTCCATGCATAGTCTGGACGATTTCGGATTGCTCCTTTATCAAAGACTAAATTTTAAATCTGAAACGTGTCAGACTATGCCTGGAACCAGTGTATCTAATATGCAGTAAAGTTTATAAGTTTTTAGTAGCTCTGGTGTCCGTTGTATATTTGGGATCTGTGTGCCACAGCTGTCCTCGCACTAACACCCCTTTTCCAGTATAATGCAGTAAAACAGTCCTGGGTGTGGTTTTGCTGTGCTTACTAAAGCCCAGGGGTGTACTGTGCTAAACACCCTTCCAGGGGCTATAGTTACTGTACTTGTCCATTAGCCTCGTGCCCATTGCCCCTGGACATGTATCTCAACACAACCACACACACCCCGCTGTGTCTTATTCCCTGCCTCTATAAGGCACATCTGTTTACAGCGGCTTCCTAACGCCTCAAACAATCCCAGCCACAGCCAGCTCAGCAGCATGTGGTGGAGATATGAAGGAAGACCTGGTTTCAGGAACCTCCACAAGTCTCCTGTTCACTTGGTGGATACATAGAAACAATAGCTTGCAGGCAGGAAAAAGCTACCAAGACCATAGTGCCTGCCTATTAGTCTAATATATATATATATATATATATATATATATATATATATATATATATATATATATATATATATATATATATATATATATATATATATATATATATATATATATATATATATATATATATATATATATATATATATATATATATATATATATATATATATTTTTTTTTTTAACTCTTTATCCTCCTCCTTCTCCGACCCCTGGACTCTCTCTGGTGTGGACACATGGCATGATCCTATCCCGCCTGCCGAAAGCCCCAGCCTTATCTTCCAGTGGGGGATCCCGCTTGCTCCTCTGGTCCCTGACCCCTCCCCCAGATCTAAGCCCCACAGGGTGGGACCGCTGACTCCTCTGGTGACCTTTCTGTAAATCTAGACAGGCGGCCAGGGAATGAAGGGAGAACTGGAGGCAGGCTGAAGGACTCTGCACTGGACGTGGAGGTTGGCCACAGGACCCACCATTGCCTACCAAGTGCCGGGACTTTTCCAAGCTTTCTGTAGTCCAGGGGCGTGGACATGCAGTGATGTCCAGCAGAGCATGGGCATGCTCCTGCACCCGCCTGCAGGATGTCCGCTAAGTCCCCATACTCCTGTAGTGTGCACTGCATCAGCCGCATCCCCGGTCACCGCCAGGAGCCACGAGCACATGGTGCATCCAGCCCTCCCTGGAAAAGGAGAGCTGCTTGTCGATGGCTCAATCCAAATCCACCCCCCCCCGGCTGACCCCCTGGCGGCCTGAGTTTCACTCCCGAACCCAGGTCGCTGGCATAGCGTGAGATGTGGCACCAAGCGCCTCAACCCTCTGCAACACCGGCCTGGCTCAAAGCCCTATATCTAATGTCAGACTTGTCATAGAGGGCTAGTGGACTACCTGGAGTAATGGACTCAGTATAGAAAACAGACCTAGTCACCAAGGAGTTATTTTCAGGCAAGCTGATACCATTCTTTGAGTGGGTAACTAGGGCAATAGATAAGGAACAAAGGTGGATTTACTCTGCTTTGATTTTAGGAAAGCATTTTACTCTATGCCACACAGAAGGTTATTGAAGAAACTAGAAGATCTAGGTGCAGTGATGGCCTTATAGTTACTTTGATGGGTTAGTAGTTGATTGGGCGGGACAGCAGCAGAGGGTAGTGGTAAATAGTCAAATCCTAGGACAGAGAGCTCATAAGTGGGGTGCCACATGGTTCAGTTCTGGGTGCAGTCCTTATCAATGTGTTCAGCGACACATGAAAAGGAATGCAGGATGAGATGTGCCTCTTGCAGATGTTACTAGGCTCTGTGGCAGGCTAGACAGTGAGGAGGAGGTAACAAGTTGCAGAGGGCCTCTAAAGGTTGGAGAGGTGGTCCAAGGTCTGGCAGTTGAAGTTTAATGCCAAAATGTGAAAGGTGATGCATATTGGGAACAGAAACCCCAGGATGGAATATTGGATGGGAGGGGTTAAGCTTGACACTGAGGAAAGGGACCTAAAATATCATTAGTGACTCCTTTAAATGATCTAGCCAATTTAACAAGGCCTACAAGACAACAGGATGCTGGAGTGTAGTGGAAGGGATTTGATAGCAGGAGAAAAGATGTATTGCTCCTCTCTATAGATCACTGATAAGGGCACACCTGAATTGAAGAACCGTGCCTGGAGTTCTGGAGCTCTCACTTAAGGGAAGACCAGGATAGGCTGGAGATGGCGAAGCATAGAATAATACAAATGATCCCTGGCCTGCAGGACAGATACTACAATGAATGGCTTAGGTCACTGAACCTGTAATCACTGGAGGCCAGAAGTGAGGCGTGATAAAAGACCTTCAAGTTCCTAAACCGAATGAACATGGTAAACTGAGAGGAACGCTCGAGAGGAATACCGCATCTAGAACTTGGGGACATGAGTGGAAGTTGGAGGGAGGAAAATTTAGGAGGGACATGAGAAGGTTTTTTTTTTTTTAGTACAGCGTCATTGAGCCATGCAACAGCCTGTTGCTCTGTCCCTGTCCCTCCCTCAAATGCAGCCTCCAAATGGCGCACAGAACTCCAGGTGTGAGGATGGACCAGTGATCTATATAGTGGTGAAAACACCTCCCCTCTGGCTGCTGTTTCCCTCCCTTGCACCACAGCATCCTGCTAGCTTTTCCCATTGCTCTGTTGCATTTTGCTGCTCTCCTTGGATTCTGAAATTACTGACCCAAGTCTCTCTCCTCTGTACTTTGCACTTCTGCCTCCCCATTTGGCACTCCTTTGGATTTCTTACCCCAATATGCATTACCTTGTACTTAAATTTTAACTGCCATACTTTGACCATCTCTATAATGTACCCATCTCCTCTTTCATAATTCTGACCCTCCTCACTGTTCAACGAGCAACTGATCTTCGTATCATCCAGTAGACCTATCTCGCCTGTATGCCTACCCCAATGTCACAGATGAAGATGTCGAGCAGGACTATACCAGGACCTGTCCTATGACATACCACTGGTGACCACCCAGTCCCTAAGGATTTCCCATTAATTACCACTCTCTGGGTTCTGCCATTTGGCCAGTTTCCCATCCATCTTGTGTACTTGTCTCCCACCACCAAGGAGGGAGAACTCTACTACTCTCCAGCTCCTGCCCTACAGCTCAGTTTTTAACTGGGGTATGGGTTTTGAGTCCAAAGGAGACACCCTGCCTATATACCCCTACTACCAAGGTCCAGAGTTCTGATGTGGCTAGAGTTGTTGGTTTGAGGCCAGATGATTTGGGGGACATATTTATTTGTGGGGGTGGAGCGACACAAATACTAAAATATATACCACCCATCACCAACTATCATCAATCTGACAAATTATCACCCCTTCCCAAAAAAAAAAAAAAAAAAATTCTGCTAGCCTAGACACCTTTAATTGGACCTGTAGAGTTTATACAGTTTGTAATGCACAAGCCTTTGGGGCCACAGGGGTCGTGTCCACTGACTAATAGACCAGACTGGGTCCAAATGCCAGTGTGTGTGTTACATCTATGTACATTCAGTATGGTGGCCCAGTTAATAGTATTGCACTATAAAAGTCTGGGGTTTTTTGTTTTTGTTTTTTACTTTTTCCTAAGGAGCAGAGCAGCTATGCACTTCCAGATAAACAAAGATGGACTTACTATACAGTAATTAATGCCTTATTGATGTTAAGTGCTGTGTAGCACAATCAGTATGGTTTGATAATCCCACAGATACAATAGCTAGTGATGTTGTTTTATTTTCTTTTTTTTTTTTTTTGTTTAATTTTACAGAAATGGGACTTCCTGCAAGGATCTGCAGGGTAGTTATGGGATCTGGCCCCCGAGACTTGCAGGTAATTTTAACAGTCACACAGGCATTGTTCCTTAAAATGGCTGCCATTGGTTATCCTATCAAGCAGTGCCTTCTCCATTCATTGAAATTGCATGTTTGTAGCAGCGCCAGTGGTAAAAGGGTTGCCATGCCATATGGAGACCCAGTGTTGTTGGGGGTCGCTGAAAGGTCCTGCCACTGCAGGCCCTCTGAGGCTAACACAGTATCAAGTATAGCATATCCTACTTGCGTTTCTTTGGCTTCTTTGCCACCCTTTACCCTCTGCCGCAGAGGGCCTTCTAGTGGTTCCAAGGCCTAGGTTGAAGGCTTCTAAGGACTGAACTTTCATGGTAACTGTCCTAACCCTGTAGAATTCTCTACTTGGAACCTTAAGGAGGCTCCTCGGTGCAGGACATTAAGAGGGGTTTGAAAACATACCTAGTTCGATAAGCATTTGGGGAACATTATTACTCTGCCTGAGCACATCCTAAATTGTTACTCTGTCTGTTTATTGTGTTTGTATAAGTTATATAGGGGATACATCATGGGCAGGAGTCTGATATGGAAAATATTCTCTCCTCCTGCAGAGTGAGCACTGGATACTCAGTGCCGAAGGCACGGTGGCAGTATCCAGAACTCACTCTGCAGGACTGAGAATATTTTCCATATCCCATGATCTGCACATCATGTGTGCGATTTATACACTAGGGGTTTCAGAATGTTTTTTTTTTTTTATTTCACTTTATCTTGTGGAATAAACAAAGACGACAAAAAAGAGAATTTTGCTAAAACAAGCTGAAACACTGTCTTACCATTTGGGATGAAGCAGGCTGTTTTCTTTGGTAGCCGAGGTATTTTTGGAAGTGCAAGGTTTGCTCTCTTTTGGTTTTTGTTTTCCAGTGTGAAACTCGGACTGCTGTGTGCTTGCTTTGGGGCTTTGAGTGCACATGATGAAAGGGAAAGAGGGATGTGCAGGTGTAGGTGTGACAGGTGACCTGCATTCTTGTCATTAACTCCATGAAAGAAAAGCAACTCTTCAGCCCCGTCCACACATTACACCGCTTAAACGCTGTAACGGTTCCACACTGTTACGGATAGTAACCGCTAGTGTGTCCACACTGCCGCAAACGGTCTTGGTAACTGTCTGGAACTGTGACAGCCCGCCTGCATTGTGGATGCCATGGGACCATTACGGACGGCACCCTTATCCCACAATGCAGTGCATTCTGCACTGGGGACAGCTGGAGCAACACGCTCATGCATCCACACTACAACTGGTAATGTTACCGAGGCGTAACCGTTCTATAATCGTTGTTGAAACCACCTCACATGTGGTTTCAACAACGATTACGAAAACGCCTTCTGTAATGTTACAGGTGTAAACACAAACCATTGGTAATTGTTTGGACCCTCTGTAACGATACAGAGGGGTTTTCAGGTGTAGTGGACAGGGCCTTGGGCAGAATCTGGAGTGTGGCTGGGTGACATCACCACAGTTGAAATAAATCAACTGATTATGTAGACACTGTTGGTATAAATGGCAAGAAAATCGGTGTCTACATCAGTCATTTATTTAATGACAGTGAGAATACATGGTTTCATTCATGAAAATAAATCCTCACCCTATTGTATAAATATATTTATTTATTCTTGTGGTTTTTAAGTGGTTGGTTAATTGTATTTCTGTGTTTTTATGTTTTTATGTTTTTTTCTTTTGTCATTTTGTAAGGGTGCCCTGGGCCTCCAGGGAGGGCACCACAAATAGACTGGACTAGACTAGACTACGCTCCACATTACTGGCATTCGGATTAATGCCACCCATGTTAGTTTTAATTTGGTCTCTTTTTTTTTCTTTCAAGTAGGCCGACCACTACTTTCGCAAAAAGAGGAGTGCTACTCCCAAACACAGTTCTCAGATGAACAACAATATGAAGTACGCTCACCTTCCTTAGTGCACACAAACTGCATGAGATACAAATGGAAACCCAGGATGCTGTGTGTCCTTGGACCCAATGTTTCACTCTCGTAATAAGTTTCCTCAGTGGCTAGCACCCTCCGCTTTTTCTCATTCTGAGGTACAACATCCACTCTGAAGACACTGGGCGGATATTCAAACTGTGCCATTCTGAGGCGCAAGCCCTTGCGCGCTACGCGCCAAAATAGTTAGCATGAGGTGTGGCCAGGCGATATTCAAAGGAGTTGCGCTATTGAGCAACCTTTGAATATCACCCCCAGCCACAGCCACTGTGCATGGCGAGTGGAACTTGCGCCACCGAAGTTGTCAGAGTGGAGCATTCAACTTGGTGGGCAAGTACCATTACGCATGCGCAAAATCACGATATTCAAAAGGTGACATGCAAATGGGGCCAATTCATGACGGCACGGGGGGTCCATTTGCATCTGATTATGGCCCCATTTGCATGCCATTAGCATGGTGTGCCGATCCCCGAGGACTGCGCCTGGCGCCTTCCAGGCAGCAGCCGCCGGGACCGGCACCCTGCAGCCGATCGCGGGTTAATGTGGCTCCTCACCTCCTCCTGCACATATCCCTGGTGGTCTAGTGGACTGAAATGCTCATCGCGGGGTGGTAATGAATACTTCTCAACATCTTTGTGTTCTCGGTCGGGCAGTAATAAGCTGAATTTCTACCTCTGTAACATTCTGCAGGTCTAGTGATTGGTTACTGGTCAAGGGCAGAATGTGGGTTGAATTTTCTCTCTGAAACATCTCCCTGGTGGCTAGTGTCCCTCGATTCGTTTCACTTCGACGAAGCCTCACCACCCGCCCCGGTGGGCGGTAGCATCCACCCGGGCCCCGAGCCGACTGCTCGCAGGCTGCGCGCCCGATAGCAGAGCAGCAGAGGCGCAGCCCATAACAGAGATGACAGTCCAGATTTGTGAATGATTCATTCACAAATCTGACTGTCGTACGGTATGGGGCTGCACGCCCATTGGCTCTGCTCTGCATCAGTGGGCGGGCAGCCCTACCGGCAGTCAGTCGGCGGGCGGCAGGCGGTGGATGCTGCCGCTCACCGCCGTCGGGGAGCGGGTGGTGGGCTTCGGGGTGGTGGGGAGACACTAGCCACCAGGAGATGTTTCGGGGGTCCATTTACATTCTGCCCGCGATCGGGATTTCGTCCACTGGACCACCAGGGAGATGTTCGGGTGGGGGGTTCAATTTACTTTCTGCCCGCGATCGGGCACAAGTGGGGCTGTCTGGGGTGTTGCGCTTACTTTCACGCGATCGGGCATTTCTCGTCCACTGGACCACCAGGGATGTGAACGGGAGGTGGGGTTTAAACATAGCGCCTGCGATCGGGCATTTCGGTCCACTGGACCACCAGGGATGTGAACAGAGGGGGAGCGACATTGATGCCCGCGATCGGGCTGGTGGGGAGGTTACTATGCCCACGATCGGGCTGGTGGGGGAGTACACTATGCCTGCGATCGGGCTGTGGGGGCACAGGGACTGAGTTGGGGCCAGCCACAGGTGGCAGCTGCTGCTGCGCCTCCTGCAATACAGCAGCTCACCTGTGGGTGGCCCTCGACTCTAAGCCTTTTTTTTTTTTTTTTTTTTGGCTCAAGGTCCTGCAGGCTCAGGTTGGGGGTTGCGCCTGACAACTCTCGTACAGCCCGGCTGAATATTGGGCTGTGCAGTTTATTCATGGTTCCTCCCTTCCAGTTGAGCATGCATTCATTTGCATTGCGCTGTTGCTCAGCCTGTTTTCAGTGGTGCAACTGCCTCCTGCTGAATATCGCAGAATGGCACAATTTAGGACTTGAGCATGCGAACCCTAGTTGCAGATGGCGAGCCCTTTTGAATATCTGGCCCACAGTGTCCTGGGTTTCATTTGCACCTTACTGTATGCTGTTTGTTTGCCCAAATTTGCATAATAAAACAACCTTTGGTTTACGAGGACTATGGGTACATTTTCTTGGTGCTGTAGATTGCCAGTTGTAGAGACATGAGTGCAGATCACTATTTCCTCCTCCTGAGGGAAACCTCTGTCACAGGTTCAAGAGGAGGAGGCCATGCCAGGCAAGTCTGATCGAATTCTTTGATTGGTTAAGGAAGGCAGCCAATAAATGACAGATGGTTGACCTACTACACCTGGACTTTAGCAAGGCCTTTGACTCTGTCCCCACAGGAGAGTGGTCAAGAAACATGTACTTGCTGGAGACCAGACAGGAGAAGAGAGATATGATAGAGACATTTAAGTCCCTGAAAGGAATAAACTTGGTGAACTATGGAAATTATTTAGCATGAGTAACCTTTTGATGTCACAAGGCCACAGTGGAAATTGAGAAGAGGGTTCTAGAGAAATTATGAGAAAGTATTCTATAGAAACAGTGGTGGAACCTTGGAACAGTCTACCAGCCAAGGTGGTGGGCACAAACACTGTTAATGGTTCAAGCAAGGCTGGCACAGAATGAAGGATATAGTGGTTATTCAGGTGACAGTAACAGAGAGGAGAATAAGGGGTGGATATGGCCACAACCCTGTATGGGACAGTAGGTCCTGAGTTCGATAGGGAACCATGGGCAGACTAGACTGACCATTGGTCTTTTATGACCTCTGTGTCTACATTTCTATGTTTAATCTCGGAATATTTCCAGTGCATGGCTATTCTCTGCATGTGCCCTTCAACCAGATTTTACCTATTGTTACCCTTTCATCTACTCCAAGATCTTGGTTCGCTCCTTTCCACTCCTACCCTCTCCTATGTGCTTTTCTTCCTCTGCTCTCAAAGCCTCACATTCTTTGTTGTGATTTTGAGCTACTCTCTTTTTTCGCTGATTATCATGCTCCATGCAGTTGTAAATACTACTGTGCCTGTATACTGTATTATTTTGTACCTATTGCTCCTATACATCCTGTTCATTGCTGCAACCTTATTGCTTTTTGTGTGTGAGTGAGTTTGTAACTTTGTTTTACCTGTGCTCTTTGATTTTATGTTTTATTGAAATAATGTTCATTGTACACTTTTATGTTGATATTTATTGTATCTCTGTACTTCCCTATGTACCCTACCCCAGGTCACCCTGAAAAGGGACATTCTGTCTCACTGGGCTTACTCGGTTACCAAAATTCAAATAAATAAATATAGTTCAATGCCCTAGGGTGATCCTCGTAAGATCTGCCCTGCTGCCTCTGAATCATCTTCGTCATCATCAAAGAAGCGAAGAGTGTAGGCTGCAGGGTTCAGTCCTGGGGCTTGTTCTCTTAACGATTTTTTATCTTTAGCATTTGTATCATATTCACTTGCACTATAGGGAGATAAGTGTGGGGAAGAGCTGTCTTTTGCAGATTACACTAGGATCTGGGGTGGGGTCAGAACAATGAGGAAGGGCTTGAAAAGGCTCAAATATGGTCCAGGATATAGCGGTTGCAAGGTAATGCCCATTGGGAGCAAAAACTCAATACCTGATTATTTTTTTTTTTGAGGCTGGCAATAGAGCTCCTCCTGAAGAAGAGATTTGGGGTGATGATATCAGAAAGCCTAAAGTGTCTAGCACTGTGCAGACAAAGCAATGAGCAGGGCTACATGGGCTAGGGTATAGGAAGAGAAGTCGGTAGTAGAAGCAGGGAGACGATCCTCTCATGTATAGATACCTGGTTTACCCCATCTGAAGTAAGGTGCAAGGTTCTGGTATGACTGGGTACAGGCACTGCAGAGGAGGGTGACCAAAATAATCCAGGCGCTTTGGGAGAAAACATTTGAGGAAACGTCACAATCTCTACATGTATACCTAGAGACAAGTAGGCAGAGGGAGATCTGATAGAAACATATAAATATCTAAATGGGATAAACAATGGCTATGGACAAACAGGCTGGCAGTATAGCCTAGAGGTTAGAGAATGAGATGTGAATGAGCTTGGGTTTGATTCCCACAACCTCCACTTGCGTACTGTGGGATCTTGAGTAAGTCACTTAACTTTCCCAGTGCTCCTGGGTCACCCTGAAAACAAACATTTGTGCCTTGTGGGCTTACCCAGTTACCACTTGTCTTATCTTAAGTGCAAACACAAGCCCAAGGGTAACTACTGAAGCTGACAAGGAGAAGTTAATGAGGATGCATGGAAATTTTTTCCTGGAAAGTGGTGGATACGTATAACTGACTACTGAAGGAGGTGGTATGTGCCAGAACAGTTAGAAGTCTCGAACACTGGCAGGACAGGCATGAAGCCTGATATAAGAAGGGGATGGCAAAGTAGGGGAGAAATTGTGGGGGTAGATGGTCAGTAGGGCCCTCACACAAGTTATAGGTAGGGTAGGGTACACTGGGGAGCAGATAGACCTTTTCTATTGTCACATTCTGTTTCTATGGCCTCATCTTTCAGCTCCCTGGGGGGCATAAGCCTTCAAATTGAGGGTAGAGTGGGCCCAGTGGCAGGGTGGAAGTGTGCAATGCTGCTTGAAGACTGAGGTTGGTGTTTGAGCCCCAAGTCCCCCTGTTAAGGCCTGCCTGGGGTGGCAAAGGTGGGGTGTGTGTGTGTGTGTGTGTGTGTGTGTGTGTGTGTGTGTGTGTGTGTGTGTGTGTGTGTGGGGCATCAGGATGGTACCACTTCCTGACTTTCCCATGCCACAACCTGCTAGCCAATCATGAGGCACTATTAGTGTTTGCTGTGAAGGCAGCTGCCTGCCGCTGGCCAGACAGAGAGTGCAGCAGTGGTGGATCTAGTTGCTAAGGTAGGAGAGATGGCACAAACCAACCAGTGGTGGAGAGAAAATCAGGGAAGATGATTGAAACTGAGTTGCTCCAAGTGGCAGATGTATTTTCGTGGATTATACGCATCGCGCAAACCAACGATTGTTGCAATATGGGATTTTGGGTATGCGTTGCTGCCGAGCCCATTGTACATAAAACTAGGGTTTGTAATGGGATCAGCAGTTAGCACCAATGACCACTCAGAGTGGTCCTGACGCAAACTTCTGTTAGGTGGGCTGAATGGTCATGCACTTCAAAGGGCTGAAGTCGCTCCAATCAGAGAGGACTTCAGTCATTTGATTACATGATGCCCACGTCTAAGAAACAGTGAAAGGGAAGTCTTGCAACAATGGCTTCTCCTTCCCAGACCAACAGGCCCCCACCCCATCCTCCTCAGTGTGGGACACTGGGTTGCCACCCCAGTATCCCCAGTTTTCCTTCAGCCCAGTATGGATCCCCTCCCCCAGCAGTGTGCCCTCTTCATCTAAGGTTTACCAACAATGGGAAAATCCCCATGTCAACAGTAGCCCCTGCCCCTGACAGTGTGGGACACTGGGTAGCCCACAGTTGTGTACAAAATCCCCATAGTATTGTTGTGGAACAGTGGGAGCCCACTCCCAGTGTTCCCAGTATGCCTCCCCAGCATTGTTGCCGTGTCTCCCCCTCCTTGTCTACTGACAGCGGGTGCCCAATCCCCATCAGCAGTAGCCCTCCCCTGACAGTTTGGGACAGTCCCCAAATGTGTATGTACCTCTTTAAAAAAAAAAAAAAAAAAAAACTGTTCCCTGACATCTTTCTTTCTTTGTTTTTCTTTTTAAACCTGGAAAAGAAAAGGTCCCTCATCATCTCCCTCCCCAATCCCTACCCTTTCTCTGACCACCTCCACACACACACACACACACACACACACACACACACACACACACCTTACCCCATACTTGCCTTGAGTCAGCAGCTGCGATCTTCTCTGGAGCGTGACACTTCTGCACTCTTCAAAGCCAAACCAGGTGGCGCCGTATAATGGCAGTTAATGGGGCTTTCAACTTAATATTGATATCTCAGCCATTTTAGAATTTGACCCCAAATTTTCAACACTGTAGTTCTTGAGACCCCACCTCACGAACACTGACAGTCCTCTTGTTGATTGGTCCCAAAGGTGATTTCACGATCATGCATGGAATCACCTTTTGGGGCTGATTAATGAAATGACAGTGCCTAGTGTTCATGAGGTGGGGTCCCAAGAACCCCATGTTGAAAATGTGGTGCAAAAGTCTCATAACAATCATGCTACTTAGCATGCATTGCACAGTTTATCACGCACACTTGTAACTTCCCTATTTTTTAACGTTTTCACTCAGATTTTCAACATTGCCATTTTTTCACACCTTCTCATGAACAGTATAGCTGTCATTTTGGGCAGGATGGCACGGGTTGCTGTGCAAAATCAACTTTTGGGACAGATTAACGAAATTACAGTGCCAGTGTTCATGAGGGAGGTCTCAAAAAGCCCATGTTGATACTTGGTGAAAAATTCCTGAAAATGCCCAAGTTATGAGTGTCCGTTGAATTTATTCTATGTACACATAACTTTGTGGGATTCTGACCCTGCACTCCCACAGTAAAATAAGAATACTATTATACTATCTCAAAAGAAGGAAATTAATTGCAAAACACTCGTTAATTCTTCAGTTAGGGTTTTTATTAAATGAAATCAAAAGCTGAAATTCGATGTTAGGGTTCCACCCCTACCACCCACCCTCCACACACCAACAGGTGCGGTGTGATGCGATACAGGGCCCAACCTCGCCCCATTCTCCTGTATTGTACCATGTCCGCTTGTTTGCACATGGAATGGGGTGAGAGTTGGACCTGACGACCCATGGCACACCCTGACGCCTGTTGGTGTGTGTGAGGGTGGGTGGCAGGTGGGAACTCAACATCGAATTCCCAGTGTAACCCCCGCTGTATCTGGGGGTTACTAGAATCCCAGTAAGACCTAGTGGTAGGCAGGGAAGGCAGCTTGTGAAACTCCAGTTAAATGGATTTCACACTGTCTCACTCTGTTCTCAGTCTCAACTGAGACTGAGGGACTACATCATTTAGAACTGTCGCAGCTGCATAAGCCACACTGGAATGTTGCAGTTGGAGGTTAGAGTAGAACACTGGGGAATTTTGAAGCAGTTCTGGTTCAGTCTGAGAGAGAGTCTGTAGAGTGCAGTAGAGGTGCTCTACTGAGTGCAGGCCCTCAGAGGTTTAAGCTCTGTTAAGAGCTACTTTTGTTTTGTGTGTTTCACCTGAAGAGGAATGCAGGAACTGATAATTGAAGTGGTGAAAACAGCTCTGAATGGTTCAGAGCCCCATCCCTGTGGGGTGGGGAAAGGTGTCCACTGTTTCCAGGGCAACCCTGGGTCCGGCTAAGGAAAGGAAGCTGCCTGTCTGAGTTGTGCTGAGGCACCAGAATCTCTGAAAGGAGGAAACGCCTGTGGGGCACCTGCAACCAAAGGGTGAGTTAGCTCTGCAAAAGGGCCAAGTGTTTTCACCGAAACAGAAGGAAACTAAAGGGACTGTTATTGTAGGGTCAGGAAAAGACAGCCAAGTACAATGGGAAGATGTGAGGATTGGACTGCTTAACTCTTGGGGAGTCTAGAGCAATGGACAAAGCCACTTATTTTAAGTATTTATTTATTTATTTATTTATTGAAGTAATCAGTTTTACAACCTTGAGTCAGAGACTCGTTTACAAAGGTACCTTGTCATGTGGGTGGGGAGACAACAATAAGTGCAGTTATAGACAGAGGTTACATACAGGTGAGATACATACATACGTTGAGTTACAGATCATTATATACACACAAGTTATTATATACACACAAGTTATTACAGCTGCAGTTGCTACAGTTGCCCAGTCCAGTTCAAGTATGTTCAAGTCCAGCACAAATGGGAAGCAAGACAAGTAGATTGAATGTGAAATACATTTAGCAAGAATCTACACGGCAAAGTGTTAAAGGATGAGGTGTTGCAGTCCAGAGAAATGGTTGGTCATGAATTGTGGGGAGCGAGAGGTGAGACCCTCCCCCATCATTAATAACCAAATTTACCTCTACGGATTTGCTCTGAGACACCTGTTTGTTTCTGTCAGGTACTTGGCCAGTGTCTGAGGAAAGTACCCAGATGTGGGATTAAGAGGAAGATTCCTGATGGAGTCGAGGTGCTCTTAGGTGGTTTAGGAGCCACCAGAAAATGTTTCCATGATATATGGAAAGTGTCCAAGTGGCTGGCAAGGGAGCCGAGCCAGGAAACCCAGAGCAGCATTAAGTTCGGGCTGTGTGCCCAGTGTGTTGTAGAGCCTGAGGGCTAAAGTGATGAGGATGTGTTCTGGGCTCCTTTAATCTGCATTACCAGGAGTGTAGCCCCATGGGGTCCATCTATTCTTTGTTTGTTCTGTTTGGATGTGAATAAAAGACGACTTTAGAATCCCACTTCTGGTACTGGACATTACAGTTATTGCTTCCTTTGTCCGAGTTACTTGGTGCCCTGTCAGAGTAGCCAAACCTAGCCAATGTGCTGGAGTGACATATTCCTCCCTGAACCCAGCCCACCAGGTAGAGCTGTCTGATAGAGACTGCATACTGGTAGGGGTTACACCAGCTTTTGACGCTCTAATAAAACCCTAACTGATGCATTAACAAACTTTTGCAATGTGATCTGCTGGCTGTATTATTGCAACAAGCAGCACGTTTTCATTCATTAGAAGCCAGCGCCGACAGTGGAGGATAGGGTCACCACCTTTGGATGAGGTAAAACCGGATGCTAAACCACACCCCAAACTCCGCCTCTGACTCCACCCCTTTTTAAGACTGGTGAGTTTATCGCCCTCCTCCAAAGTCATTTGTAATGTTGGATAGACATTACTAGTGATGGGAAATCATTTTATACTGTTATTTGATGTATTTATTCAGTTATTTATTTTTATTCTTTGGCAACTCCATAGGCCACATAGCCCATTTACAGGGGTGACCCAGGAGCACAGGAAGGTTAAAATGACTTGCTCAGGGTCACACAGTAAGTAAGTGGAGGCTGTGGAAATCATACTCAGGGCTGCTGGATATGCCAAGCTCATCCACAGCTTATTGCTCAACCCTCTGTTAAACACGCTCTCATTTTTCTTCCCATGTGAGTCATGTATTCCGATGTGTCGACCAATTTTCGACAACTTAATTATCGATGCTTGTGGTACCTTTAATACTGCACTGTGTTCCCTCTACCTCAGCAGCTACTGCTGTTTCTTTTTGTACTTCTAAGACATTCTCGATTTCAGACACACCGTTCCATGCTGTTTTCTGAATGACCTGTAAAAGTGTAGCTAATATCATAGAATGTTCAGGTAATACAAAAAAATTAGAGCAAATATGGTAATAAAAGTTAGATTATCAATTTAACAAAATTGGTCTAAAACATACCAGAATATAGGACAAACAAAAGAAACACTTGAGAGCACATAAAGGTGGTAAGCCGTTTCCTGTCATAGCAGTAAAAGACCATACTTAAAATGCAGAGTTGAAAAGATCAGGTTAATTTACTGCTAATGATCCTAATAGCCATACTTTACACCTCTCAGACAGTCTGGTTTTACAAACAAAGACAGGTCTGAATGACACTGACCTCAGAACTTCTTCATAACCTGGACATGCAATGCAGCCAAAACAGTGAATGATTTGATACATTAGTTTTAGAGTATATGAGTACTCAAATGGCCCAAAACCGACTGCATTTATTAAAACCAGATGACCGGATAAGGACCTTAAAACAGATTATCCGGTTAAAAACCAGATAGGTGGCAACCCTAGAGAGGGTTGGGTTGGGTTGTGCTGGACTGGCGGCAGCAGTGGCAAATGTCTTTTTCTAATAAGGAGAATTGGGTGCTGGGTGTGGGGGTGATGGACAGACGGAGTGGTCAGGTCACTGCTTGCTGCTGGGGGGATTTCTCTGTATTCTTGGCACTGCTGCCTCTAAGCTAAATTTCGGGGATTACTCTCTATTCTTGGCACTGCTACCGCTCACTTTAGTTAGTTTATAAGACGGGAGCCAGGCTGTGGAGGTGGTGCGGTTCTGTTGGTCCCATTCAAAAAGACATTACTGCCTTTAAAGTACATATGTCTATGGGACCAGATGAGGTACACTGCGGGTATAAAGGAGCTCTGGGAAGTGCCAGCGTTGAGCAAGCAACCAACGTTTGGCATTGGCAAATGCTTGTTGTTAATGTTTGTTGACCGGTAAGTGCACCATACAAGACTTTACCTATCTTCAAGTATGACCTGGGAGGTTACAGAACAATAGTACAACAGTAGAATGACACTAGTATACCATACAGTGGATGAAACATAGTAACTTTTTACAATACAATTACAGGAGGAAACAGCATCTCATTGTGAGCACCATTGGTATATCAATGGGATAATAAGATGACCAGTGCAGAAGAGAGTGACAACTAATAATATAGTAAATTGGATGCCAGAGGGGAGACATTTAGAAACACAGAAATTGTCAGCAGATCAGGACCACCAGGCCCATCCAGTCTGCCCGTAGGTCCTATACATTGTATGTGGCCACTGACCCTATGTGATCAATGGCTTTTCACCACTCCCAGCCATTCAAGGTTCTCTTGTGCCTGTCCTAGGCATGATTAAACCCTTCCACTGTGCTTGCCCCCACTACGCCCTGTAGCAGACTATTCCAAACGCAACTACCTTTCTGTTTAGAAAACTTCCTCACATTACCTCTTAATCTACCCCTCCAATTTCATATAATGCCCCTTGTTCTAGTACTTTGTTTTACATTTGAAAAGGTCCCCCACCTGCACCTTGTTTATGCCTTGAGGTACTTGAAAGTTTCAATCATGTCCCCGCTCTTTCCTTCCTCTCCCCTGTGTGTACATACTGAGGTCCCTTAGTCTCTTCTCATATGTTTTGTGGTGAGAGCTCTGCACCATCTTTGTTGCCCCTCTCTGGATAGTTTCCACCTTATCTATGTCCTTGTGCAGGTGTGGTTCCAGAACTGCATGGTACTCCAGGTGAGGTCTTACCAATGTTTTATACAATGGCATCACCACCTCCCACCTCCTGCTAGTGATACCCTGCCTATGCACCCCAGCATGCCACTTGCCCTCCTGCCATCTTTGTGCACTATGATACCTTAAGGCCATCGAGATGATGACCCCTAGGTCCCTTCCTCCTTGGTGACAGTTAGCTCCTCCCTCAACCTGTAGCTCTCCCTAGGGTTCCGTCTACCTAGGTGCATTATTTTGCACTGAACCTCAGTTGCCACATATCCGACCATCTTTCAAGCTTCTCCAGGTCCCTCTTCATTTTCTGCACCCTTCTGGAGTAGACACCCTGTTGCAGATTTTGGTGTCCTCCGAAACAAGCAGACTCTTTCCTTCCAGTCCCTCTGCAATGTCACTAATGAAGACATTGCAAAGGACTGGTCCAGTACTGATCCCTGTGATACCTCGCTGGTGTCGCTTATGGGGTGGTGCAACATGAGCAAACATTTTTCACCTACTCAACAGTACTTGGTGGTGGTTTCTGTGTTGCACAGGTATTTCATTCGGTTGTGTAATTTCTATGTGGATACTATTTTCTATTGAATTCAGGGTTAAAACCATTGCTCGTTTACAATGGTGTCCTGTTAAGCAAAACATCTGAGGCCCAATATTCAAAACTTTGCTCAGCAAAAACATTTTGCCCACACAAACCAGATGTAGTGTGGATGGGCATATTGAAAAGCCCAGTTAGCGTTGGCAAACAGGGTTTTTGCCCGGCAATAGTCAGAGGGGGCACAATGTAAATGAAGGGACAGGGGCCTGAATATTGTTGTAGTCCAATATTCAGAGTACTGCGCTATGCAAGGTGGTTTCGGTGCACGGTGCCCCTGTGTGGACGGCCATCACCAATCGAAACCCCCACTTACTCCTGCGCTGGCAAAGGAAGTGCAGTAGCTCCCCAACCCTGAACACAGTGGTCCCTGTTGTCTAGTATAGCCCCCACCAATCACCATCCCAATGATAAAAAATTACTTTGGTGTCCAGCGGTCCTCACACACCCCACCCCTACTGATTGCTGGCCCGATTTATAAAAATATAATTTCCTGGTGTCTAGTGGTTGTTTTCCTGCTGATAGCCAGCCCGATGCTAAACAAAGCAACATTTCCTTGGTAGCCAGCTATCCCACCCCTGCTGATTGCTGGCCCCATGGTTTGTTTGTTTTATGGTCTCCTCAACCCCTTTCCTTGGCCCAGGTTTGGAGGGGCCCCAGCCCTGCCTCCCGTCGACCACCGGCCGACGCGATCTTCCCTCCGGCTCCTCCCTCGACAGAGTCAGCGGTACCCCAAGCCCCACCAAAGACTGGATCCAGTTCTGGTAGGCGCTGTGGATATTCGGGAGCGGGACCTGCAAGCCCTCCTTCATCTAGCTGGGAGATCCCCCCAACCATTTCTCCCTCTAGGGTGGGGTGTACAATGATGGTGCCGTGCATGCTCCCGTGTGTATCCTGTTTGGTGTCTGCCCCACCTCTGCCCACCAGAGACCGTGTCAGTGTGCCAGTCCCCAGCCTTCACTAGGGGCCAGGGAAGCACCGGAGAAGGAGACCTGTCCCTGGGACACTCTATTCTTCTCCTTTCCAGCCAACCCCGCAACATACTTACACCATGAACACAGTTCGCTGACGAACAGGAGATAAGGCAGGATGCCTCAGCCTCCCTCCATACCACCGGGCCCCAAGATTTAAAAATATCCTGGTGGCTAGTTTCCTTCCTAACCCTGATCCTGTATTTGTGGTAAAACACCTTGTGGTCTAGTGGTCACCCCATCCCAGATCCGCTGGTTTTATAAGTAACCTTCCCTGGTGGTCTAGTGGTCTCCCTCCCTATCCCCATTCTGCCGGTGTTATAACCACCTTCCATGGTGATCTAGCAATCTCTCCCCTTAACCTGACCTGCCCTATAATATAGACCTGTCCCTGGTAGTATAATGGATCCCACTACTATCCCGGCTGTCCCGTATACTAAATCGATCATCCCTGGTGGTCTATTAGATCCCCACCCGCTACCCTCTCCCTCCATCCAGAGCTGATGACTAACACAGGCCACTGCTCTTCACAACGGCCAACTGCTGACTGAGCTGTCAGTGAGCACATACTGTAGACATGGACCCCCATTTAACCGCACTCCAGGTTTTCTGTGCCCTAGGTGCATAATTTTTGCATTTTTCACATTGAAACCCAACTGCCCTACTTGAGACCACTCCTTGAGTCTCTATTCACTCTCTCAACCCCTCTGGAGTATCTACCCTATTGCAGATATTGGTGTCATCTGCAAAGATGCATACCTTCCCTTCCAGCTGTTCTGCAATGTTGCTTATAAAGACATTGAAGAGGACTTGTCCCAGTACCGAGCCCTGAGGTATCCCACGTGGTCACTTCCCCTCATTAGAGTGTGTGCATTTATCACCACTCTGTCACCTGTCCATCAACCAGTTTCATACCCAGTTTACTACCTTGGGTCCCACCCCAAACTGATCACTTTTCTTATAAGCATCCTATGTGGTATGGTGTCAAAGGACATGCTGAAGTCTAAGTGAGCCCGTCCTACCCTTAAAAAAAAAAAAAAAAAAAAAAAAAAAATGTAAGTAGAGCAGTGTGCACCCCGCTTCCTTCTTTCTCCCTGTCCCCATCAGGTCACCTCGCTTGCTCCCACATCATTATACAAAGATTTTAAATGTAAGCAGTCCAGGGTGCCCACCCTGGTACTGCTTCTCTTGACCCCTTCCTTCCAGGTTGCCCGCCCGCTCTCCAACAAGCTCGATACTGGAGTGCTCAATCCCAGTGTTGTAATGTATTTGGAATAAAGAAACCAACCCTCAATGTTGCATTTTTCTGTTTTTTTTTTTTTTTACCTGTAAAATAGAACGGTCCTCACCGATTTGCCCCACACACACACACACACACACACACACACACACACACACACACACACACACACACACACACCACCCTGACCTCTCACCTAGCACCCACTACCTCCATACCCCCACACTCTCTCTCACCTGAACAGGTCACAGGACAAAGATCCACTATCCGACTGGACAGACATCTTTCTGATGGAACGGTCAACTGCAATATGAGAAACTAAGATAAGTGGGGTTCAATGTATTTCAATTGGGTTTTAACTTTGATGCATAACTCTGCCATTTTTGCATAGTTTGGCCCCAAATATTCAATATGGCCTTTTGGGACCCCAACTCATGACCAATGGTGGCGAATTATGCAACCGACCTGATAGGTGATTTCATGGTCGTGTTGTGAAATCACCTTCAGGTGGCATCTGAACATTTTCACCACCTTGTTCATAAGGTGGGGTCATAAAAGGCTATGTTGAAAATCTGAGTCAAAATATTTAAAATGGCAGTTATGTGCATACATTGCAATTTTCTATGCTCGCTCATGACTTTGGTTAATTTTAATATTTTGACCCTAAATTTTAAAATAGCTATTTTTTCACACCACCTCATGAACATGACGGTTGTCATTTTTTCAAATCCTGGCCAAAATGTGTTTTCACACCTGTGGCACAGAATGACGTTTTGGTGGCACAGAATGACGCTTTGGTGAGGATTTGAAACTTTTCACTTACTGGTTAATGAGGTAGCTTAATAAGAAGGCTATGGTGAAAATTTGGTGTACAAATATCTTAATGTCCACGTTATGACTGAACGGTACAGTATTTCAACGTTCACTCAAAACTTTACTAATTTTCAATATTTTGACTCAAACTTTCAACATAGCCATTTTTCCTCACCATCTCATAAACATGACATGTATCATTTTTTAAATCCTGGATGAGATGCATTTTCGCACCTGTGGTGCAAAATGACATTCTAGCCAATGTACTACAGTATAAAAGGTACATGTCATGTTGATAAGGCAAATTGTAAAATTGGTATCTTGAAAAGTCAGAGTCAAATAGAAAAATAAATAGCTTTGTGTGTAGTGCTACTCCTCACCCCAGCAATCATGCTTTGTGATCCTATGCCAGTAAGCTGAGTTCAGGGGTGAGCTCAGTGATTCAGTTGGATGGGGTGAGGTGGAGGAATGGCTGTTATGCAACACCCCCACCAGGAAATTAGGTGCAGGGTTGCCCGCATGTGCCGGTACCATATAGTGAAGACATCTGTCCTCTTGGTATGAGGCCCTGTACCTCTCCAACCTAGGGTGGCAGAATGCCTTGTGCATTGGCTGATGGATGCACTTTTTTTTTTCCCCCTGCTGCCTTTTACATGCAGCCATGTGAAAGTGCAGGAACCATGGAGCCTCAGCGCTTCTGCAGCCAACCAGACGCCCATGAATCTTCACATCCATCGCTGCACAGAATTGCAGGGCCCTTGCACGGAGTCTTCCCTTGGTGTGGTTGTGCACTAGCAGTACCAAACATCTGTATAGCGCATACATGCAAGCAAATGTTCGGCACTGGCAAATGCTTGTTTTTCTCCTGTTTTGCTCACTTCTTTTGTGCAGCGGTTTGTTGCCTTCACTATGCCATTCCTTAATTTGGCCCATTGTTCCTCTACACCACCTTGCCATCCCTCCTGCTAGGTCATCTAGACCTTGCAGTGACCTAATTAGAGATGTGCCCTTTGTTTATCTGTAACCCTTTTACTCCCTCTCTTCCTTTTACACCTCTATGGGAACTTCAAGCAGAGAATTATCCCTTTGTTTATATGTAACCCTTTCATTTTTCAGTCAGTAGGCCCACAAATATGGGTGCTCAACTTATTCGCTCTGAGGCCCCAGCAGCACCCGTCACTACAGGATTATTCTCTTTGCTGTCCAGTCCCCTGATTTCCAGTCATGAAGTGTGGGGACTGGGTAGGCAGCACTACCATCCCATACGTCACTGGAGCATGCTTGATGCACACACTGGTGGAAAAAAAAAGGTTCTGCTGACTGCTCTTTTCTGCAGCCCCCATGACAAAAAAAAATGTACAGGCCCTCCCCTGCAACCACAGTCCTAGCCTCTGGATAGGCACTGGAGCCAGAGCTCAGTATTTTCACCCTCTGTGCGTAATCAAAGGCAGCAGGAACTGCACAGTTACTGATTACAACAAACATGGCGCTGCCATGTGTCCTCTGATCTCATGGGACTGCTGGGAAGAAGTCACAGGCACACAAAGTCTCAGGAACAGACCATACCAGTTATTTCTAGGTGTCTGCATGGCTCATTTGGTATAACATCCACCTCTGGGCAAAAGGTTGTGGGTTCTAATCCCACACCGGGATTAGCTTGATACCATAAATGCTGGCAAGTGAGTGCATGCTGTAATGTCGAGATGTGCAGTCCTTCAGATGGCATGTTAGCCCTTGCTGTGACTATCTGTCCAGAATTCCAGTACATTCTAATTCTGTCGGCAGCCTAAGGACCAAGGCCCTTCTGCCCATCTCTGTTGTTGTCCAGGTAGAAGTAAAGAACCCAAGGCACTTTTCACAAGTATAAGGGATTTTTCCGGTGTCCTGCTCAACATCCCCTTCCATAAAAACTGGTTCATGCATTGTCCAAGGCTGTGAGTGGGTGTTCATTTGCAAAATGATTGCCACTACAAATTTCATCACTTCACTACCAGTCTCTCATTGCTTGAGATAGCGCCCCCCAACCACGCGTCTAGGGGTGTGATGGTGGATCTGTCCGTGGGGAGGGGCAACCACAACTGGAAACTGAGAAGATGACTTGACTTTCATTCCTCAGGACCAGGGCGCAGGCTGCTTCAAGAGGGCGCTGGGCTAGAAGGAAGGTTGATTAAAGGCACATAGAAAAATGTAACAGACAGAAGTAAATCACATCAGATAATAAACAAACTAGGATCCTTTTACTATTAAACATAATACTCAATGAAGGCATGGGATCTGATGACAACATCCACTTGTGGACAACAGTATAGCAAAAGGACCATGGGGTCTGTTGTATCAGTGTCCTTGCATTGTCCATATCAATGTCCATTCTGGTGCGTTGCACTGTAAGCTTAATCAGTGTATCCCCACACTGTTCCCGACAGAAATTAATCATCGCTTTTCCCACTCTCAGTACACTGCTCTGACATGCACTCTAAATGGCAGACAGCTTGCTTTTCCCACTGTACAGTCACTCTCTCCATTGCCTGTACTTCCTGGGCCTCGCACTCTCTCTCTCTCTGTCTCTCTCTCACACACTCTGTCCCTTTTACTCTTTTTCTAGGTCCTTGGAACTAGGATCAGCCTCATACCCAGGTGACCCTGGCCCCTCTTTATCCACCAATGGCCACATCCTCCATGGCTCGCTCAGAGCATCCGTGCTCCCGATAACTTTGGGCAGCATATACCCAACCAGAGCACTCTGCTCAGCACTCCCAAAAGTCTGGTCACTACTTTCCCATCTCGCCCAACAGCTCAAGTTCCCATGCTTCTGTTTGTTGTGAGGCCTTATACTTGTGGCAGATTATACCACCGTGAATGAGGGGTCCAAGTTCACATTTCTACCAATGGAATAGGCAGTCCATTATCCCCAGGTTCGAATGTCACTAATGCCAGCAAGACATTTAGTTTTCTCTCTCTCTGCTTTCTCTCAGGGCAAATCACCCCCAACAGGCTCCTGAGGGTGACTGCCACCGCCACATTTACTCGGGCAGTGTCTCTGGCCACTCTCCCCATGGGAAAACTAGCAGCTCCTGCAGGAACGCAGTACCCCCTCCCACCTCAGGACTGACTCTTTCCATCTGCACTCTCCTTCCTGGGCCAGGTGAGTCCTGCCCTCCTGGGAGCTCCCAGCCAATCCCAGGCAGCCTCCCAGGGGACTAAAATTAGCCCTTTAAAGGTTAGGCCAAAGACCTCCTGAGGGATGACCCTTCTATAATCACAGCTGTTTTTTATCCTCTGCCGGTCAGCCCCCATCTGACCGACCCCCCAAGCCCGTCTCCTGAATAACTGGCTCTTACCTTGCCCAGCCGTGGTGCCTGCAGAAGTCTGTCATCCTCCTGCTGACCGGCATTTTTTCCTTCTCCTATTTTCTCCTGGAGGGCCCCAGGAGTCGGGCAGACATGCGCATAGAGGCGCATGCGCAACGAACAGCCCTGGTAACTGCCTCCTTCCCCACCCCGGCCTATTGCCTTCAGGCACCTCAGGCCTGTGCTTCCCCCAGCCTCCACTGGGGATCACCATCAGCTGAGGGAAGCCACTCTTCCTCCCCGGAGAGGATAGCTCGACTGCCAGCAGCTCTATCCAGCTCCACGCCCCGTGCTGATCTCTGATGCCCCGGCTCATTTCTGAACCTGGGTCGCTGGTGTGGGTTGAGGTAAGGTGCCAACACCTCAGCCCTCTACACCACCAGGCTGGCGTGAGCGATCCCTTCTAAATGTCTTCTATGATTCTACCTCCAAGATAATAAATTTTCTGGCAAAAATCCATTTTAATGCATCAGTTAGGTTGTTACACAATGACAAAAGCGAGAAAATTCAGTGTTAGGTTGAAAGCCCCCTTGTCCCCCAACCGGCATCGGGGTGTGCATTGGGTCATCGACCTAACTCTCACCCCATCACATGTGTGAACAAGCTGAGGTATAGGAGAATGGGTTGAGAGTTGGGATCGACGACCCTGAACGCACACCCCCGATGCTGTGGGGGGGGGCGGCTGAGGGGTGCAAGGGGGCTTTCAACCCTAACACAGAATTCTTGCTTTTGTCGTTGTGGAACAATCCTAACTGATGCATTAAACTGAGTTTTTGCCATGAATTTCTTTCTTTTGAGAATGAGGACTATAAAAAGTAAATGGAATGTAGTGGAGGAGCGGCCCCACCACTTGATTTTTGTGACCTAGTAATGGTAACTGCTATACAAATGCAAGCACTAATGGTTACACACATGATGATGCAAACGTAAATGGTAAAGCAAATGTTACTAGAAATACAAGCGTAAAAATTGACGCCAGCCGAACGGTGACGCAAAACGGAGACGTAAGCGTATATGGAAATGCAACTGGTAACGCACACGGTCACGGTACCGCTACTGTAAATGCAAATGGTAACTGAAACAGCAACAATAATACAAAAGGAAACAGAAATGCAAATGCAAGTGTATGGAAATGCAAAGGGTAACTCAGACGATCACGGTACCACAGTTGCAAATGCAAATGATAACTGTAGCAGCAAAATAATGCCAAAGCAAAGAGAAATGCAAGCCTGTACAGGAGCGCAAACTCGTAACACGCCTGCGGTCATAGTACGCAATTGTAAATGTAAATGAGTGACGTGACCAGCAACAATAACACTAAAGGTAACAGAAATGGAAACTCAAGCACATATGGAATGTGCAACTGTAATGGCGACAGTCACGGTAATCAAGAATTGAAGTCAAATGGTAACTGTACAGCAACGATGACGCCAAATGAAAGACAAACAGAAGGGTGGCTGCAAACAAATGAGAATGCACATGGTGATGCAAATGTAAATGCAAAGACGAACAGAAGTGGAACGCAAATGGTAACCGTAATGCAAGTGCAAACGAAACGCAGGGCAAATACACATAGTGGTAAACGACAATGAAATGCTGAGTTAAACAGTATGGGTACTAGTACGTAAGTGCACACCCTGGTTTTCCCCAACAGCTGCATAGAGAAACACAGTGAGTACAAAGAATATATGCATAATAATGGGGCTCGAGCAGAAAATGAGGATTTGGAATATTAAATTGCTTATCTCAGGAACCGTATTTACATAGAAAAAAATTAAATTTCATATGAATTATGACTTTCCTGGCTAGTTTGTATTTGGCAAGCACTTTTCCGACAAATTCCGTATCTCGCACCATTTCTGAGATACGGGCCCCAAGAGCTGGCGCCGGGCGGACGCCGGTAATGTTATCCCATGGGAAAAACATGACCTTCGGAGTGCCGTGAATTTGCCACCCTGTAATATTTTTTCACCAAGCCACCAAAAGGCACATCTGTGGATGTTGGCTTTCTTTCTCCAAACGCCAGCCCAAAAGACCAAACCGCCTTTGCAGCAGGGTGGCAAAGAATTCCTGTCATTTTGGCCATAGTGTTGAAAAGTAGTGCTGTAATTTCTCAAGAGTGCGACAGTATCACAGTTGTGACACTACTTTCCAAAAATTTGAAAACATATTTCTGGGGTGTTTAACCCCAAAATAAATACATAGTAGCATTCTCAGGGCTCGACTAGGAAAACACAAAAGAATGATGTCCCTAGATGGTCCCAATTTTAAATGCTAAGTATTTCTGTGATCAGTAACTGAAAACAAAATGGTGGATTTGTGACACTACTAGGGTCATTTGCGACACTAAAGTGCATCTGTGACACTGTTGAACTTTTAACTTTTCTTATTGACTATAATGGGAAACTTGTTTTTGATTAACTTTTTGAATCGTTCAATATTTTTTCACGAAATCTTCAAAAGGCACATCGACAACCCCGGACACACGTTCCCTGAAATTTTCAGACCAATCACACAAACCATGCGATCTGTAGGCACGAGCAAAGAATGCACAAAAAAGTAAAAGTCAGGAATGAGACATTAGGTTGAACCCCTAACCCCTCACACAGACCACCCCAATCCTCCACAATCTGACAGATGCCTTGGCGGTCATTGGGGACGTGAGGCCTAAATCTCCCCATTCTCCTTTACTGTAGCATGGCAGCATGCTCGGTCATGGAATATATTATAGGGGCACGGCCAGCCACTGTATTTACAGTTATGAAGCTCTTCTATGTTAAACTCAAAATTTTGCTCGTTAATAACTTTGGACACTTTCAACGGATTTGCATGAAATTTGGTATGTTGTGGGGCATGGTAGAACTCTTGATTTGCCAAATTTAATTTCGGTTGGACTTAGTTTTGTACACCAAAATGCTGAAAATGCACTTTTCGCCAGTTATATGGGCAGCTTTTTATTTTGTCCGAGCTGCGCCGGGCCGTCATGTGGCGGCTGCTCTGCAACTTTGCTCAGCTGAAAGAGCTTGGGTCAAGGAACATGCCACTTTTCATTTGGTGAAAAATATTAATCCATTCAAAAGTTATTAAAGTTTTAATTTCCATTATAAGACAATGGGAAATTTATATGGTTATTTTGTGAAAGAGTGGGGTTTTGGCCATCTAGTCCCACCTCACGAAAGCAAAGAATTTGCAGGCTCACAATCAAAGAATCTTAGATCATGAGGAATTCTTTGATCATGATGGCTACCATCTTGTTTTTAGTTTGCATGTTGGAAAAATTCAAATATCTGCCCAGGGAGACTTCTGAGGTGAAACTATGATGGGTTTTGCTCAGGGTCTTGCCTTTATCGAACCATGCCCGTGGTTTCTTTTCAAAATGGTCAAAAATAGTTTTAACTTTTTTTATTGTTTGATCGTGGCTCGCTAACTATCTTTAATTGTGAGCCTGCAAATTCTTTGATCACTAGATTCTTTGACGCGATCTTTGATTAGAGGGCATGACTAGATGGCCACTTAAAAAAATAAAATAAATTTTCAGCCAGGGTGGCTTATTGAGCCAAATGAGGGTGGGTTTTGCTCAGGAGGCTTGCTCTATTGAGTCACAGCTGTGGTTTCATGTATTTCTGCCTAAGAATTGACTTAACATTCTGTAAAGTTTGATCGTGACCCTGCAAATTCTTTGGTCTCGAGATTCTTTGACCATGATCTTTGATCACGAGGCGCGACTAGATGGCCACATGAAAATTTAATTTTCTCAGTACAGGGTCACTTCTAAAGGCAAACTAGGGTGGGATCTGCTCAGGGGCCTTTGTTCTGTCGAGTCATGACTGTGGTTTCATGTATTTTTCTAAGAATTGATTTTAACATTTTTATTCTTTGACCATGAGCCTGCAAATTTTTTGATCGTGAGATTTTTGATCGCGATCTTTGATCGCGAGGAGGACTAGATAGCCAGATTGGGAGGACCAGATAGCACAATTTTTAACAATTTTCAAATTAAATATCTCGAAACAGTTTGGTCTTTTAACTTGAAATTTGGAGAGTGTTGACGGCATGTCCTGTAGATGGAATTATAGTACTTAGGTGTCAGACAATATTTTTTGTGGAAATATTGCATGAGGCAGTTTGTTTTGTGGACAGTGTTTTCCATGGTGGTGGTGGCATTAAATTACTAGGGTAGCTAGCCTTACTGCCATAGATGTACTTTTCAGTTGTTAGGTGTGTAAATGTTAATAGGTGTAGAATTCTGCCAGAGTGATGAATGAAAACCTGAAACTTTCACATTTTATATCTCTGAAACAGTTTGGTCTTTTACGTTGAAATTTGGAGCATGTTGAGGGATGTGCTGTCCATGTGAATTATGGTGTTTAGGTATTGGAAAATTCATTTCAAACAACATGAAGTCTTGCTATATTATGACATATGCAGTATAACCCCAGGTTAGAACTGCTCCAGAGGTGAAAGAGTTAACTTTCCATGCAGGGCATGGAACCTTGAGCGAGCTCGGTTGAACACTCTGTCTGTTGTAGCTCAAACTTGAACTGTCAGATTCTTTACCTCCTCACTGAACAGTCGCCCAGAGATTTCTCCTGCTGCTCGGTTCGCTTGAGGTTAAAAGTGTAATTTCGGTTTATTTAACAAATTAAACCGCAATTGGTCGGTTCAAGCTCTGTCTGTGGTATGTAAGTAATAGATAGGCTTTTTTTTATTTTCTTCTGTGTGGAACTTGTAGAACGCTTTTTCGGTTCGGTTTGAACCGATCAGATTGAGTTAAATAACTTTCTAGTCCTTTAGAGTGCGGTTCCCGGTTCTATCGTGGTTCAAAAAAAACGGATTTCATTACGTTTTTCCACGACCTGACACGGGTTGGGAACCAATAAGAGAGTCTTGCTTGGCGGATTGCCACTAACGGGCAAGTTTTGGTTAGGCTGGCACTAAGTCTGAGAAACCCAAAAGAAAACCGGACCCACTGGTTTCAGCAGCACTGTGGCTCTGTGGGGAAGCCTTTGCTAAGGCTGACCCACACACCACCTGTGTATATTGTCTGGGGTTTGACCACCCAATGCAGACTGCCAGATTTGTAAGAATTTTCCTGCTGCCACCGTGGAAAGAGAGTTAGTAGGCTCAGGAAAGGAGGCCAAAAGTCCGCTGACCCAGATGGCCAGCCCGGTTCGGTTCCAACCGAACCTGAGGGAGTGCCCTCTGACCAGGGGCTGATACTTTCGGCAAACGAAGAGCCAGCTCTGAGAAGCCGGTTCCAACTAAAAGGGTTAGAAAGTCGCTAGTGTGGAGCCAAAACTTCTTTCTCCAACTGGCTGAGGAAATAGCTAAAGCTATTCAAATTGTCCAGTCTCTTTCTTGGTTCCGTCCGAACCGACATCAGGGAAGCACTCGGTTCGGACGGTTCCACGGTTCAAGATTATGATTTTGAGGATTTTTATGAACCAGAGGAAGGGAGGAGGGTATGAGAGTGAATGATTTTGAAGGTCTGGATGTGTCCATTGAACCGACATCTCTCCAGACAGACCTTCAGGGTTTCTCCCCAGGCTATCTGAGTCCCTTCTCATTTTATGTTCTATAAAAAGTTGCTTGAAACTCCAACTCCCTGTTGAGGAAGCTGCTGTTGACCAAGAAGAGCCTGATTATGTAGAAATGATGGATATTCCAGAGTCTAGGAGACTGTCTCTTCCTTTGCACAAATCCTTTGGGAAACAGACAGTAAAATTTAAAACTCCTCACTCTATCCTTCCTGTTGATAAAAGGATGGACAGGAGGTATACATTATCAGGCTCTGATACGGAGTTCCTCTCTCAGCAATGCAGCCATGTGGGGGTAGTGCAGGCTGCAGCCTGTGACAAGGCTAGTATTCCTCTAGTTCTCACCCTCCTGAAAAGGATTCCAGGAGGATGGATGCCATGGCAAAGAAACCGTACATGGCAGCATCTTTGGGACTCAGACAGGCAAATTATATGAGTTATGCAGCTAGGTACCAGAAACCAGATGGGATACTGTACTGGCCCTAGCAAAACAGGCCCCTGACCAGCTTACCAGGGAGCTGGAGCAGGTGGCTGCGGATGGTATTGAGGCATCCAAGGTGCAATTTCATGCTGCAGTAGACTCTAATGATGTTTCATCAAGAGTCATGGCTACATCTGTGTCTCTTCGCAGAATGGCCTGGCTCAGATGTACTGCCCTGTCACAGGATACTCAGTCTAAGGCTCTGGATTTCCTGTTAGGGCAATTTCTGTTTGGGAGCAGACAGAGAATTATATGAAGAAAATGGATGAGTATAGGACCACCTATAGGAGTGCACAGGCCAAAGAAAGGCACAATCCTCAAAGGCAGCATGTCAGGGCAGGGCAGGCCTTTTCATAGGCCTTTTACTAGCCCAGGCCTCCTCTTCTGCTTATGCCCAGAGGGAGTTCTTTAGAGGAAGAGGCAGAAGGGGTTCTAGTAAGCCTGCTTCTACCCTCAACCCAAAGCCCCTGTAAAACAGGCTCCTGATGGGGTGGCCAGGGTAGATTCTCCACTACCAGTAGGGGCAGGCTGGCTTACTTTGTCCAGGACTGGAAGTCTTTAACATCAGACAAGTGGGTCCTGGAAGTAGTAAGTCAGGACTGGTTCTCAGCTTCAAAAAATTCGAAGATGAGAGCCAGGTCCTTCCACCTGCAAATCCATCAGAGGCACTTGCCCTAGAAACAGAAGTTTCTTCCTCCTGGCTCTCAGAGCTGTGGAAAGGGTTCCACCCCTACACCAGGGCAAAGGGTTGTATTCCAGGTACTTCCTTACCCCAAAAAGACAGGAGAATGGCGGCCCATCCTGGATCTCGGTATCTAAACAAGCACCTTTAAAACCAAAGTTCAAAATGGTGACTCTGGGAATTATTTTACCTCTCTAAGGCCAGGGACTGGCTAGCCTCACTGGACCTCAAGGATGCCTACTTCCATGTTCTCATCAGAAGCTCCCATCAAAGTACCTCAGATTCGAACTGCCCTCAGGCCATTACCAGTTCAGAGCAATGCCCTTCGGCCTCACCTCGGCCCCGAGGGTGTTCACAAAATGCCTAGCAGTAGCAGTTGCCCACTTAAGAAGGCAAAAGATTGCCATCTTTCCTTATCTGGATGACTGGCTCATAGTAGGCCAGTCTCTAGACCAAGTCAAATTACATGTTCAGGTAACTCAGCAACTGCTCACATCTCTAGGTTTCCTTCTCAATCTTCCAAAGTCGTTCTAGAGCCTGTCCAGGTTCTCACCTTCATAGGTGCAGAACTGAACACAAAAGAGGCCAGAGCCTTCCTTCCTTCCTCTGGAAAGAGCAAGGACCCTGGTCTCTCTGGCCTCCTCTTTCACCCTGCAGGTCTCTCGACCAGCAAGGCATTTTCTGTAGCTCCTGGGGCACATGGCTGCTTCTAGCAGTAGTGCAGGAGCAAGATTTCAGATGAGGGACATCCAGTTCCATTTGAGAGCCTTTGGTCTCAAAGGAGAGACCTCTATCCAAATTGATCCCAGTGACTCAACCCTGATCCGAGCTCTTCAGTGGTGGCAGGACTAGAGCACTTGAGACAGGGGTCCCTTCACCCTCAGTCTCATTCCTTGACTCTTACTACAGATGCATCCTCTTGGGGTGGGGAGCTCACATGGGCGACCTCACTACCCAGGGATTGTGGTCCTCTCAGGAATCTCTGCTCCACATCAATCTGTTGGAACTCAGAGCAGTTTTCTAGCACTTCAAGTTTTTCCAAATCTGTTCAGAACAAAGTTGCTCAGGTCAGAACAGACAATACCACCACAATGTGGTACATCAACAAGCAAGGGGCACTGGTTCTATGGCCTTGTGCAATCAAGCAATGAAGTTGTGGTCTCTGGCTTACTTCCTGAACACCTTCCTTATTGCAGTTCACCTCCCAGGCAAGGACAATGTCCTGGCAGATGCTCTCAGCAGGGTTTCCCAGGGCCATCACGAGTGGTCACTGGATCCCCTAGTACTGGAGGTAGTATTTGCCAGATGGGGCACCCGCAGATAGATCTTTTGCAGCCCCAGACAATCACCAACTTCCCTTTTTGCTGCAGGCCCCAGTGTTGGGCTCAGTCCCTCTGGATGCCTTCCTACTCAGTTGGGAAGGGAAGTTTTCTATGCTTTTCCCCTTCCCTCTTCCCTTCAAGGTGCTAGTCAAAATCAGATCTCAACCCTGCAAGATGATCCTGATTGCTCCAGATTGGGCCAGGCAGCCCTGGTATCCACTCCTCATGTCCTTAGCAGTCCACCTTCCCTGTGTCTTCCCAGGAATCACAACCTGTTAATCTGTGCCCAGGGAGAGTTTGGTATCCGAACCTCAAATCTCTCAATCTCAAGGCATGGCTCTTGAAGAGTTAGAGTTTGCTGACCTACACCTTTCCCAAGGTGTATTGGATATCTTGAAGGCCTCTAGGAAGCCTTCCACCAGGGCTACTTATAATTCAAATGGAAAAGATTTTCCATATGGTGTGCTGGTAAGATATTTCCCCAGAATCTGCTGACGTGCTACGATCCTGGATTATTTGGTGCATTTGAATTCTTTGGGACTGAGACCAGCTACCTAAAAGTGCACTTGGCAGCCGTGTCTGTCTTCTTATCAGCAGGTAAGCCCTCTTCTTTTCAGCTCACCCTGTGTTCTCCAGTTTTTAAGGGTTGCTTCACACCAACCTCTGTTCAGGGACCCTGCCCTGCTTGGGATCTTAATATTTGCATTGCCCAGCTTATGCAACCTCCTTTTGAGCCATTGTCTTCAGCAGAGCTTAAGTACTTGACTTGGAAAACTGTGTTTTTGGTAGCCATTACCCTCTGCCAGGCGCATAAGTGAGCTGCAAGCATTGTCAGTGGAGCCTGATTTTATCTCCTTTCACAGAGATAAGGTGGTCCTCAGGACTAACAGGAAGTTTTTGCCTAAGGTGGTTTCAGACTCCACCTTAATCAATCCATGTCTCTTCCTGTGTACTTCACTGACCATTCCTCCTCTGGCAAGAGGAGATTGCACAGTTTAGATGTCAAAAGAGCCCTTAGTTACTATATAGAACGCACTAAGGGTCACAGGTTTGAATCCTCCAATTGTTCCTCACTTATGGTGAGGTTGGTAAAGGTAAACCTGCCACTAAAAGATCCATTGCCAGGTGGATTGTCTCTTGTGTCCAATTGTGCTATGAACAACTGGGTAAGATTCCTCCCTCAGGCCTGAGGGCTCACTCTACCAGAGGTACAGCTGCGTCTCTGGCTGCTGCCAGGGACATCCCTATCCTAGAGATATGTCAAGCAGCTACCTGGAAAACAGTTCACACTTTTACTAAGCATTACTCCTGGATATCCAGGCTAGGAGTGATGCTCGATTTCTTCACAGCTGTGCTTCAGAGCCTGTTTCCTAAGTAGGTTCTGTCCCTTCTCCATGGAGGTACTGCTGTGTAATCTGCATATGTCATAATATAGCAAGACTTCATGTTGTTTGAAGAAAAATTATTCACCTTAGTAATGTTGTTTCTTCTAATGGAGTCTTGCTATATTATGACCTCCCCCAGTCTGCCCTCTCAGAACCTCTACTTTGGGATGTGGGTGGGCAGTGCAATGTTGGCACTTCATAGATGCCCACTTTATTTTCACCCTTTCTTAGGGTGCTTAGCTGTTATGTTTATTTTTCTTTCTTGAATCCCTGACTTGAGTCTTTGTTTTGGGATCAAGAACAAAATATATGTTTTTGTAGTTAGTAGCCAGTGGCTAGTGTAGGTTTACGGCTTCCACACAGAACCTTAGTGAGTTTTTGCTCATAAAGATCTGACAGTTTAAGTTTGAGCTACAACAGACAGTGTTCAACCGAGCTCAGCTAAGGTTCCATGCCCTGCATGGAAAGTTGACTCTTTCACCTCCGAGCAGTTCTAACCCAGGGTTATACTGCATATGTCATAATATAGCAAGACTCCATTAGAAGAAACAACATTACTAAGGTGAGTAATTTTTCTTGCTGCACCCATATTGCGTGACACACTGTATGTTTTGCATATGGTATTTTCCACTGTGGTACTGGCTTCACATTTATAGGTGCCTAGCGTTACTGGAGGTCATTTGTAGTAGTTAGGTGTCTGACATGTAAACAGGTGTTGAATTATGCCACTCTGATGACTGACACTTTGCTTTCTTTCAAGGTGGTGGGCCCACACTCCCAACCATATGCCCTGCCAGCAATACATATGATATTCAGTACTTGAACTCTTATCTTATGCAGGAATTTACAAGTTGGTGGGAGCATGGGGCCAAAAGGGCTGCGCTCCCACTAACTTGTGCAATTTTCTGCTTTTCTATTCTTTCTCAAAAGTAAGGAAATTCTATGCAAAAACTTTTTAATGCATCATTTGAGGTTAAAACACAAAAAGTCAGAATGCAACTTTTAGGGTTGCCCATTCTCGGGATTTCGCATCATCCATGTTGGACAGTTGATTTGTAGTATATTGTTAGAGGTTTAAATGTCACCCCATTCCTCTTACTGTGGCTTGTGAATATGATTACAGATGGAATGGTGACATTTAGGGCCTCACAACCCCAATGACACCCAGTCAGCTGTCAATCTTGGGATGATGGGCAGATCCACGAGGAGAGGGGGCAACCCTAAAGGTCTCATTTCCAGACTTTGTGTTTTAACCCTAAATGATGCATTAATATATTTTTGCATAGAATGAATATATGAATCTATATCTATATCTATATCATGCTTTAATTTTACCTTCCTTCCTACCTAACAGGCACTCTCTCTGACCTTAACTGCTACTGCCCAGTTTCTAATTCTGCCTGCTGACAATTCTGAAAACTGTATCCAACTACTGCATTATTTGAACTCCAGCAAGCTACTGTCACAATATCAGAGGGATTTAGACCAGGTTACAGTATTACTTGTGCAGTTACTAAAGCTGTGAATGATAGTCTCATCTTGTTTTAAAAGGAGATGTTCCCAGTTATATTTCTCAACCTCACGAAAGCATCTGACGCTGACCGTAATATCCTGATCAACAGATTGGTCCCCATGTCTGGCCAGCAGCTGTGGAAGTAGGGCAATGCCATGGCATTGTATAGATGGGAGAGCAGGGCCAATGTTAGAGGTGGGGCAGGTCATCACAGCTTTGTTTGTTGACAGCTGCCATTCTTCCATTTTTCCTACCCTTTTCAAGAGAGATCATGATGCACCTGTCCTGAAGCATTGCCCGTGTTTTTCCTAGTTGGTGGTTGCAGCAACTGCAGCAGAAACATGGTCCTGCCATGGCAACAAGCCTCCGCCATAGAAACCACATGTTTTGGTGCAGTAAAGATGGCTGCCATCACTGAAACCCCCAAACTAAATGACTAAGATGATTTGTGAAGCAAGCCTAAAATGACATTAGTATGAGTTTCTTGGCAGCTCCATGGTACATCTCTTCCCCGCCCGCCCCCAACCAGTTTGCAGCAATCAGTAGGGCGACGAACCTTTCCAACTCCTTGGCACTGCGCTCAAAGTTTATGGCCATCATTGCCTTCTACAAACACTGTAGAAACTTCAGGAAGTCTGTTTCATTATTAAAAAAATAAATAAAAGTGGCTCTGTTTTGATTTGATTTACCTTTAGAATGTCATGTTTGTTGTTTATACAACGTATCAAGTGGTATGCTTTGCAATAAAGAATAAATCAACAGCTGGGATGTTAGGCCAGAAAGATGGTAAATGACAAATACCAGCTAAATTAAGATTATTGGTAGAATGACTAGCATTGTCAAATAACCTGATCTTTAGATAGCTTATATTTAAAGCAATAAGGCACGACAAGGTGTGTGTTATCGTATAATAACATCACTCCTGGGGTGGGTTGAAGCAGAAGAAGCAGTGCCTCCACCACCCCAGGAGTGACGTTATTACACAACACACACCTTGGAGGGCCTTATTGCAAGTATACAATGGCTCGATGTTATAAAAATAAACAAAACATTAAAATGTTTTTAGTAGATTTTGTATTTCTGAAGAGAAAAAAGTGGTCAATCTAATGGTCAACCTGGCCCGTAAATCCATACAGTGATGTTATTGTGTAATAAGCCACGAGGGGGTGTGGGTTATCGGGGATTTACATGGCTGGAGTGGTTTGCCCACGAGGGGCAGCCGAGTGGGTAAATCCGCACCAGCCATGGTAAACTCCGATAACCCACACCCCTTGTGGCTTATTGCGATTATGCCATCAGTTAAATATTTAATTGATTTAAAAAATGCATCTTTTAAAAAAAAAACCACTATAAAGCTGTTTTTATTATAAATAACCTTGCACAGTAAAAAACAAAAAATAGTCCTGGCCAAGCTGGTATGAGGAGGACTGCAGAGTTTGAGTTTTATACTGCTGGTGAAGGTTACCTTCGTCGGCTTGGATCGCATCGGTGTTGGCAGGCTGAGGGGACGGAGACGCAGGAGCAGTTTGTTGAAGTAAGTGCTCTGCGACCTGAGTGCTGCTTTGTGGTTCGGTTCGGGAACAGACTGAGATATTTATTTAATTTTGGCTGGGGCAATCGGGTTGAATGATGCATCTTACTTTTTTGGTAACTGGGAGGCATGAGCGAGGAGTTGGGAGACTGGAAGCATACTTGTGGTGTGAGAGAGCGATGGAATTCTGAGGGAGCGGTTATAGGAACATTTTTCAAATGGTTTGTCACGTTTTTAGGCTGCAGTTTCTTTTCGGAGAAATGCAAGCATGGAATTAGTGTTTATGCCAGGCAGTTTTTAAAATGTTTCGTGAGCTGGGGAGGAGGCTGGGAGGGTGCCGTGCTGATTTGCGCTAGCGAGAAACGAAGATGGCGGCTCGGAATGATTTTAAAATTTGTTTTAGTTGTTGTTGAGATGCGGCTGGCTGGCACCTTTTGCGGTGATTATCAGAGGATTTACAATGGAGGTAAGGTGCCAGCCTGCCATTTTCATTGGTCGGTGTCCGAGGCCCATGGTATAATGTATAATAACATCACTGTCTCAGGCACCCACTGACCAAACAGAACACAGGAAATTTTCTTGCCATTGTATAATTAAAATTACCCAAGTGTTCAAAGATGGTTGGGCAAACAGCTTTCTATTATAGAGTTGGCACTTTTGGAATTCTTTACCTTTATCCATAAACATTAGCTAATTACAAATCTTTTGTTACAGCTTTAAGAAGTGTTACTGGTGCCACGGACATTTGTAATGGGCATTAAATGGTGCTCTGCTTTATGTATGAAAATGTGATTCCTGTACTATATATTTTATTGTTTGTATATGTGGTCTTGTATTTTATACTCTGTTGTTTGTACCATGACTACGGCTGCCTATGAAAATGGGCATTTATTGTTCATAGGCTCTCGTTTTAAGAATGAATGAATTTGCTGATTGCAGGGTGGCTTTGTGGGCTTGTCTAATGTAAAATGGTCCAGCTGCCTCTAGCCTTGCAGTAAATTTTTATAGGATGGAGGAGATGATGATGTGGGAGCCCAGTGCCATTGATGCAAACCCACCACCAGTGATGATGTGGGGAGCAGGAGGAAACAGCTGGAGCAGTGTTACAGTGCAAACAGGCACCACCAGGCTCCAAGCAAGTGGGTGGAGCCGCTTGAGCAGCATTGCGCTGCAACCTGGTAGTACTAGTCTTCAAGCATGTGAACAAGTGGAGGGAGCCATGGGACAATAAAACAGATTGCAGTAAAACATAATTCTTCAATTCCCCATGCCTACCGCCAGTCAAACCATGGTGCCAGAATGACGTTGCATTGCCTTGCCTGTGCATCTGCTGAACTGCCCCAGGCTGCCTTTTCTGGGTATTCTTTCCAGGCAACTACATTTCATTTTGAGGCTCATCTGTGTTGCCGCAGTATACAAGTCCATCACAGAATGGCTACAGAATCGCTCATAGTCTGGCTGCAGCGAGCATGAGGTCCCGCCACAGAATGTAGGTCCACTTTGCTGCAGTGTACTTGGGGTCCTGTCCTGAAGCACCAGCTTCGCATGCTCCTCCTCCTCGAATGTGCTGATTGAGTCCTAACTGCACCATTTGTAGTCAGCCAATGGTGGTAGAGCAGTGGACAATGCTGCTACCCTTCTCGAAGGAGGAGGCGAATCTAGGGATGCTCCATTCTCCTCCCTCCCTCCCAGCCCTGCAGCATACCTGGTCACGAGGTGGGAACCCAGGTTGCAGGCATTACAAGTGGCTGCTCTTTAGGGACAGTTATGTGAGAGACGGATCTGAAGTGCTTCAGGAAGAGAGAATACGTATGGCATATGCCCTGGATGTGTTTTAGATTTATTCATTGTTCCAGGATTTTTCTTTATTACATTATATTACCAAAGCAGTGCATCACTGCTCCGATTTACATTGCACCTACTAGAAGTTAATCTGCACTGGATTATGTACACCCAGTTAAACCCATACTCCATTTGAATCCAGAACCAACTTGACTGCCAGCACCACTTTGTGTGAATTAGTGTGTGTTCATGCGTGTATGTGTGTGTGTATTATACTGTTTATATGTGCCACGCACACCAGCAGTTTTGAGTAGGACAGTTCAGGGGTTGGGATACTTGGTAGGTTGCCCTCTGAAGCTAATGCAAAATGCCATGCGGAGGTCTTTCCATTCAAATTTCTCTGGCATCTCTAAAGTCTATGCCATCCAGCTGGAGAAAATTCAGCAAATGGGCCCTTCTGCACCTCCAGCAAGCCAATGATCGCATGTTTCCCACCATGAGTTATTTTCCACTGCCTCGAGTCTTTCTCTCAGCTGCAAATTCTCCTTCGGCCAGCAAGGCGCGTGGCCTGGGTCGAGCAGTGTATAGTTTGTCGACATCTGCAGCCAGATCTTTTACTGCTGCCACCACAGTCTCTTGTGTTTCCAGTTTACCCAAAGTTTTTTCTATTTTAGCATCCATGGGCCTTACTGAATTTAAAATGGTCTGCCATGGGGTTCCTGGGTTGTACAGTTTGAGGAAGGCCCAGGATTTTCTGTCTCCTCGCTTACTTGGGTTCTGCATGCTGTGGGTTTCTGATTACCCGCTGTTTGCTGTTGAGTATTCTTGCACCCTTATCAAATTTGGCATCTGTTTGATGCTGTTGTCCTCAAGAGTTGAACAACTTCACAGACTTTGGTCAAAATGCCTTTTTCCTGGTTTATTTAAATTTATTGAAGCTCTTTGTGAGGAGCTGCAAAAGATACGTCTTGCCTGAAGTTGGCTGTCTGGTCCCCTGAAGATGTTTTCAAATGCTGGTCCACATTCTGTTAATGTTTCACATCTATGGGACTTTTAGTGATCTGTGTGTTTCTGATATGTGACATTTTAGATCTTATGATGTGGTTGAAAGGGATAAACTACAGAGTTCTAGCAGAACACAGATGCAGTGTGGCAACCGTGTAAAAACTCAAGAAGGCATTAATGCATCGTACAGTTTTAAAGCCCGGTTTACACAGCCACACTTCTTTGCTGTGGTCCACTTCTGTCCTACCTCCTCCTCTGATTACACTGCTGAGGTGCATTTACACTACACCTCTCCGTGCCGATACAAACAACACTGAGCGTCTAGGGTGTGGGCACCGTTCAGTACAGCAGTCTAGCATGTGGACTGATGACACCCTATGCAGTATTATTTAGGATGGTTTAGAACTTACTCCAAAAGGAATTGGTTTGGATGGCAGAAAGCACACCCACATAGTCTTGGGTAGCAATATCTGCTTGGCAACAAAAATGCATTCTGATAAAGGTAGCTCAACTTCTGGTTAATTTATTTAGCAATGAATTCAAAATAAGAGATATAGCCTGAATTTTAGTCCAGAAATACTTCCAAATATTTAAAACAAATTACTTTGGCTATTACACAACAACAAATAAAACAAGGTCCCTGATTCAACAAATCTCTTAAGTCAGCCCTACACAAAAGATGCCCTCTGGAAAAAGGCCCACAAAACTAGATCTCCAGCCAACTGGGCTGCTTTTAAACCTCCAGGAACACCACTGTACAAAGCTAATCAGAGCTGAAAAGCCAAATACTTTGGACAGCCCTGGACCAACATTCTAACAACCCGAACAAATTTTGCATGACTCTGAGAGAAATACAAGGACACCCCTCCCCTCCCTCCCTGCAAAGATCTCCTCCAACAGAATCACAACCACTAGTAAAAAGGATACCCTCAACTTTTAAATAACTACTTTGCCATGGCGGTCTCGCCTTAGACTCATCCTGCAAGTATGTTACGATCTTCTCTTAATGCTGACATTTCTCCTCCCCTATCAGGGCCCAGTCCCATGCAAATTCTTTGTTTTAACCCAATCACCTTTAAACAGATGGAAGACCTTTGTTAGTCCTTAATGTCTCGAAGAGTGCGGAGATGATCAAGTTGACCCCTATGTCCTGAAACTTGGTTATCATGTGCTGACCGCCCCATCAGTCACCATTTAATAAATCCCTAACTGAAGGAGGAATCCTGCAGGAATGGAAAGTAACCAACGTCATCCACTCCTCAAATCTGGTGACCCGAATAATTACAGGCCCATATCCTGTTTACCATCCCTCCAAATTACTTGAAAAATTAGTCGATTCCCAAATCAGAGATTACCCTCGAAACATACAATATGCTGAATCCCTTGCAGTCTGGCTTCAGACCCAAACACAGCACCATAACTGCATTAGCCAAAGTAACCAATGATTGGCAAACAATGCTCAATGCTAAGAACCATATCTGTGCTTTATTTTTAGACCCAAGTAAAGCGTTCGACACGGTAGACCATACGCTCCTCCTGTGCATGCTGAGAAACATTGGGCTAAATGATACTGCCCTCAAATGGTTCACTTCTTACCTAGTCAGTCAACAACATAATAAAGCTCAGTGTGAGCTCTCCCGCTAAAAACTCTTGTGCGAGAGTTCCGTGAGGGTTCCATTCTCAGACCCATCTTGTTTGCGATATACATAAATGACATAGACCTCAACATCTCTTCAGCAAACGTACATCTATTCTCAGATGATACCGTTCTTTATATTGCCAAACCATCCCTTGAACTAGCCTGCTCAGGCCTACAACAAGAATTTTGCCTGCTACAACATAACATTTTGCACCTCAAGCTGCTGCACAGTGCAAAAACAAAGTTCTGCTCCTTTCCCTCAGACTAACTCTGCTTCCCTCTATTCAGGAAGCTAGGCCCCAAATCACAACTCTCCTTGGTGAAACCCTAGAGCCGTAGATAAATTCAAATACCTAGGATTCTGGTTAGATGGCAGGCTTTCCTTCTCTCCTCATGTCGAAGAATTGGCCAAAAGCTTAGACAAAGACTTGGATTTTATACCATATCAAGCACCTTCTCACCTATGAGGCTAAAATTAGGCTAGTTCAAACAACATTCCTTCTGCTCCTGGACTACGCCAACCTCATCTACAGTCATTTCCCTGTCGCCTCACTCTCTAAACTTGATACCCTGTATCACAGAGCCCTCAGATTTATCACTAACGCTCCATACAATGCACATCACTGCTCCCTCTATGCACTTCTTGGTTGGCATTCACTAAAAATGAAGAGACGAAAAATGTTGTAATCTGGATCTACAGAGCTATTACGGCAAACTCCCCAAATACATTTCCCATCTCCTTGTTTGCTCCAAGGGTTCCTATTCCCTCAGAAGATACCCTTGCTTCTCCTCGATATCCCCAGAGTCAGAACTTGGCATGGCCTCTCTTCTTTAAGCTACTCACTTCCCTCTATTTGGAATTGTATCCAAAAATCCCTAAAGCTTTCGTAACTTATCAATATGGCTGCCTTCAAAACGCTGTCTCCTCTTGAAAGAAGCTTGCAACTGCTTCCATAAGCCATAGTATTCAAATCCAACCTCTCCCATCTACTCTAATTTCCTTTTACCCATCTTGTATCATCGACTAAGCCCATCCTCCTCCAACCTAGAAGGTAGGGCGGAGCTCCACGTAGCTTTCCTCTTCCCTTCTCGCATGTTGCTGCCCCTCTCCTTCTCTTCCCCCCTTCTTCCCCATTCCTCCCCTCCTTGCCTCCTCTCTCCCTTCTGTGTCCCATTCTGCCTCCTCTTCCTCTTCTCCCCAATGCATCTCCTGTTCCCTCCCTTCCTCTCTTCCCCATGTCTTACCCACCTTCCTAAATTGTATTTATTTATTGTATGTATTATCCATCAATATTGTATACCATTGTAAAATACCACGCTTGTTTTCCGTTCATTGTATTTTATTTTAGAATTTTATGTATTGTGTCTGCTTGTTTTCCATTGTATTTATCTTGTCTGCCCAGGAGCATCTTGCAAATGAGGTTTCTCAATGATGTTTCTTCTGGTTAAATAAAGATTGATTGATTGATTGATTGATACAACCATTCCTTCCATTCATGTATTGATCATCTGTCACTCTGGTTAATCTTCCAAACAAACAGCATTAGAGTTTTGTTTTAGATTCATTTAACCTCTGGCTGGCAGTATAGCCTAGTGGTTAGAGTAATGAGCTGTGAATGAGCTTGGTACATCCAATAGACCTGGGTCTGATTCTCACAGCCTCACTTGCATATTGTGTGACTCTGACCATGTCACTTAACCAACCCAAAGCTCCCGGTCACCCTGAAAACAGGTACTTGTGCTTAGGGGCCTTACCCAGTTACCAATGAATGAATTAATGACTAAACAAATCTCAGCCTATTCAAATCCAGCCTTTATTTTAACCTGTCATACCCAATTGGATATCTGACTGGGAGGAACTGAGTTAAGGACCTTTGCAACGCCCGTGCAAATGGGAGTTCTTAAAAATGCAAGCCTGGGCCTACTTAGTTGCCCTTCTGCTCTGTCCTCCTCCTGCTGTCTCCCAGGCTTCACCCAATATCCTGCCATCAAGTTTCTGGTCCCCAGGTCTGCTTTGCTCCTCTAGAGTCCCAGTCTGCAGCCCAATTGAAGATCCAGCCCCTGAGGCTTAAAAACACCACACTCCAGTACCATTGTAAAAGTGCTGCCTTCAGGGCAGCGAAAATAACATTAGCGAAACCACCTTCAAAATGAACTGCTTCATTTTTTCAGTCACCTCTGGGACTGTGCTGGGTCCCAGGATCCCTTCCACCTAATTGAGACCAGGTGACCACGGACAGCCTGCTGGGGACACTCATTTAAAGAGTTTGAAGCATGCCTGAGCAGGGCTCTGGTCATCTGAATGAAGCATAACAAGTGTCTTGCTGCCCCAGGGTAGCCATAATCTGCTTTATCTGAAAAGGGAAGACAATGTAAGTTTTTTTTTTTTATTTATTGTAACCTGTTGCTACATAGTGGGGATGTATTATGCTGGGAGGGAGTGTTTAATAAATGAATAAGCGCTTTATTTCCTGGATTCACCAGTACTTTGGGACTCTAAGTGTCAGCCTGTCAGCTGCTGCAGGGGGAGCTTGTATATGTGCAGTAGCGACAGGAAACCCAGTGGAGCCACACCTTCATCTGTGTAGCGACTGCAAGTGCACCATCTAGGCTACAGAACTGTGGGGCCTTAGAGCAAATAATTATTTCTTTCTGGCTGCCCGGACATTTTTCAGGACTGTATCTGATTTGCTATAAGGGACAGTGGGGTAAGCAGCCATTGCCAGCAGTCACAGCCAATTGGAAAGCCAGGAATAGAAAGCCAGGACTTGTAGGACATTCACTATACCTCACAGGTAAACACCCAAGTGCTCATAGGGATTTACAAGGACATAATTTTAGGTGCCAGTTCACCAAACCAAATGTGCCTCGAGTATTCTGATTGACTGGTCCTCAGCCATTTGAGACCTGTCACTCCATCTCTGCTGCCAATCAGGAATCATAAAAGGATCTGAGATCTGCCAGAGTGAGGAGAGAGAGCAGGCTTCAGCCTGCTGGGAGCCCAAAGGGGTGGAGGCTCAGGCCCTGCTATGCTTCAGGCCTGGGCCACTTAGCTAAGCCCTCTAGTCATCAGGGGCATTTGTTATTTTCTAGTTACAGTTCAAAGTTAAAATAAATGTAGTGTTCTGCAACTGCTAGTCTGGAGGTTGCCAGAAATGTCCTCCACATGCTAGCCCTCACTCCCACGTCGGGAATATGTGGAAAGAGACCATCTAACCATGCCTCAGTTGTGACAGAGCTGAAGGAAAACATCAGGATGCCTTCGATTTCGGATGCGACCATGGAGGACCTGAGTAATTACCCTCATACCCCTGCCATCAAGTTTCTGGTGTCCCAGTCTGCAGCCCGATTGAAGATCCAGGAGAAGCTTCAAAAGTAATCTTTGAGGGGCCTCAAGCCCGCTACCAGATATTTTCTGCTGTGAGATAAGATCTTTGAGTTATCAGTCTGGGACGATAAGCTCCTACAGAAACTCTTGTTTAAAATTAGCGTGGCTGCATCTTGTCTGCAGCTTAAATAGGTGCATCGAGATGTCTTGATAGTGAATCATATAAATGTGTTGTAATTTGTCATTGTCCTATGGGTTGGTGTCCTGCCTTCGTGGAGCTGATGGCCAATCCGTGTTTGCCACTTCATGAGACAGGAGGCCCTAGTGCATATTATGTTTGATTTATTTTTGGAGAGAACTTACTTCTGTCTTAGCGGACTTAGTCTAGATATTAGCAAAAAAGTGTATGATATTTTGGCGTGCTGGATGAGACTTTGTCTATAGATGCTTTACTTGGTGATTAAATGTACTGGATGTGACTTCATGCAAAATTAATATGGATGCTTGACATAAGTCACCTTCTGCTGTTACTGTATGGATGCCAGTTTGGTATTTAAATGTACTGGATGTGACCTGTTTCAAGGGAATTCGGATGCTTGATAAAAGTATCGCTTTCTAACTATACTGGATGGAACTTTGAATTATTGTGCTGAATGTTCAGGATGTAAAGTCCAAGATCTAGCCATGTAGCTGGTCCTGGAATATTCAGTGTGTAATGTGCAGGGCAATCCCTGGCTTTCTGTGACCAGCAGGGTCATTCCTGCTAATTCTGCTAAAATGCAGGGCAATCCCTACCTACGTCTTGCTATATGTCTACAGCCATTGTAGGAATCATTCTCCAAGTTTGCCCCTTCCTTCAAATCAAAAGCCAGCCAACTCAACCAACTGCAACGTCCACCAGGCCTGCAGCATCTAGGACTGTGATAGCTGGGTATCCAGTATGGTATGAGATTGCAGGGTTTCTGCTGTATCTGGTACTGGTACCAGTGCGGGTAATTAAGTTATTTATGTAACATCTGATTAGTCAGCTGACTCAGATAGCCAGGGCTCTGGGTATCGTGTACTGAATTGAGAAATGTGATTTGCCTGTAGTCTGTTAGTATGTAGCCACCTAACTGGAGGGTTCTCCAGCAAAACACCAATCAGACCTGTACATATGGTACCTGTCATACGTATATAGTAATCAAATAACCTCTACTCCACATCCCTGTTCCCAACTCCTTATACCCTAAATAAATATCTTGTTACTGTTTTGAAACGCTGATGTGAGCATATTATTAGAGAGAGTCATTAAATGCAAAGTATTGAAATGTTGGGAAATGTTTATTGGGGTATGTCTGGGTAAGGTAACTGGTTATCGTGGGGTCGAGTAGCATCTCAGGGGGCTATATCTATTACCAGCTCACCCACATAAAGCACCCTGAGTGGTGGCGCTGCGCAAAGTTTTAAAATGGTTATCTGTTCGAAACTCAAACCCCTCAGCCTGGCATAGTAGTAGGTAGGTGTAACTCCTTGGGATAGCGCTATACCCAGGGGTTACACCTTCATGTGGTTCCAGCTTACAGCAGCTTTTGGGCATTGGAAAAAACGAGAATGCCCTCATATTTGTGATGTATCGTATTGGTGCCAGATGATGGCTCTTTGTTTGTTTTCCAGTGTGTCCCAGCCCACGATGGAGCCATGTCCTGTGCCTGAGTGACCCTGATACAGCTGTTCTGGTTGGGGAGAGGGCAGAGACCATCAGTACTGCAAGGATGCCCTGTGGAAACTAGAAATTGGTAAGAGGTGCATATTTCCCTTTATTGTTTTAACATCTCCTCACATTTCCCCTTTTATAAGCGCCTGCTCTGATGATTGTGTGTCACCATGGCAACACCCTTCCTCTGGATAAATGATCAGATGACCAACTGCCTTCACGGATGGTGACAACGATGCTGCTTGGTCGGCTCATCAGGGCATATGAATGACAAGTGGTTCGTGACCTCTCCTCTCTCTTCTGCAAATCAAATGCCTTATTTCACCTCTGCACTCTGCTCCCAGTTGATGCCAGCATAGGGTTCTAGGGTCCCCATAGAAGCCTGGGTCTCCACATAGCAATGCAGTGTGTTGCCTGCACACAACTGGACCAGTTGAGGAGAGGATGTTTTTGTTTATCATCTCTTTCTGTGCCTGTGACCTCACTAGCCCCATGGGGACCTAACCCCCCCTGAACAAATCTGCCTCATCTGGGACTTACTCCACCACTCTGCCAATACCACTGTGTGGTGGGTGCCTTGGTCAGAAGTGTGGGGCCTGCACAGTCTTCATTATCCTGCCAGCTGAGGTAATTAATCTACTTACTTCTCCCTTCGGTTCTGCCTGGGCTGAGTTGCCTGCAGTGACTCGTGTGCACACACTTGTGGTACAGATCTCTGCATCAGGTCACCTTCTCTCGCTGATCGCCTATACCACCTAACCTCTGCTAGGTCTTAGTAGTGCAGTAAGCGCACTAACCCCTCCCGAAGGAAGAGAGCAGTCAGTGGGATGCTCAATCCTCCTTCCCCTGACCAGCCCCTGAGCTACCTTGGTCTGTTTCAAACCCAGCTTGCTGGTGCAGCAGGTGGCAAGGCCAACCAGCACCTTGCCTGCCACTCCACTGGGCCAGCTCTTAAGTGAGGATTTTAACTAGCTGACTCAAGGTTTGGTCCTGGAGCAGTATCCAAAATCCAAGTAGAGCAGTAGGGCTCCTTCCCTAAAGTCATTGGGATGCTTAAAATCCCTTTTTCAGCCTTCCTAGAGGAGACTGAGATTTAGTCAGAATTGAGTTGCTAAACCTGCTGGGACCTATGTGTGGAGGGGGGAGGTCTGGCTGCATTCCTCAGTTGAGGTGTTTAACCTCAGTGCAGCTTGTGTGGGGTCATGATGACACATTCCAGTTTGGTGACAGATGGGGAGGTGGGAGGCGCAGCCACTGTAACTGTTCCTTACAGAACTGTTGATCTTAGTTTTGGGGCGGGTTAGGAGTGAAGTCGGGAAGCACTTCTTCACAGAAAGGGTGGTGGTCACTTGAAATGTGCTGCTGGAAGGGGTGGGCTCATGGGGCAGCTTCAAGAAAGGCTGCGATAAGCATTGGGGAAGGTAGGGGTCATGGGTAGAGAGGATGGGAGGAGTTGGTGGCAGGATCAGTAGCTTAAGGCGTGGACCCTGCATTATGAGCAGACTAGATAGACCAAATGGCCTTCTTCTACTGAGCTTGTTGTGTTCGTATGTATGTTTGTTTGTTCTCCACCCTGTCATTCAAAAGCAAGATCACAAACCTGGTGTGTGCACACAAGTTCAGATCTGGAGCTCTCCATCACCTCTGGTGGTCTTATCATGTAACATGCAAGAGGTAATGAAATGAAGATGGTATTGGAGGTCGGGTTGCAGCACATGTTATGTGACTGCCATCTAGTGGCTTGCATATTACGGCAGAAGTGTTGCCTGCTTTTTGCTCAGAAATACAGTATAGACATAACTTGGAGTGGTTTTTTTTTTTTTCAGTATATTGATTTTTCTCCTCATGGATCCATCCACCAAGACCTTGAGCCATTGCTATGGAGACCTCCCAACACCAACTACCAGTATCACCACTGGATGAGTCCTGTAGGGGTCCACACAGCAGGGGCCCAAGAGTGCCAGCAGCCATCATCTAGATAGACTGGTGGTTACTACCCCCTATTTTCTGTCCTACCCTTTGAGCTTCCCCACCTCCCTCATGGTGTGGGTGCTGCCTCTATTGACCTCATGCATGCAAAGTAAGCCCTTATGCAGAAGAGCAAGCTCCTCAACCCACCACAGGGACTCGTTTATTGTTTTCTGCCCCTTGCTTCTCTGGCACCCACTTTCCAAATTCCTGCAGCCCACCCTGGCTCACTCATGTCTTAACATCATTAGCCAGCCCTTTCAAGGAGCCTTGGCTTTGCTCCCCAGGTGGGGCTAGAGGGGGATACACCTCTGAGTACTCTAGCAGCTGTGTACAACAGAAACATGGGGCCCGAATGTACAGGGTCCTTCACATAGTGTGCCAGGGGCTGCCTTTTCCTCCTAGTTTCACCCCTAGCCATCCGCTTGCGTGGGGCTCAGTGGTGTGCTGTATACAAGCCCAGCAGATGGATGCCTAACCTGCTTGCTTCCGCTGTGATGCAACCCATACATAGGTGCCGGAAGATAGTAAAAGCTGAGGGGCTGAGTATCGGAAAGGCACTTATTGGGGTACAAAGGGCACTTTTTCTAAACCATTTTTGCCATACGAAATACAATAAATGAACATTTATGATGATGATCATAATGTTAAGAATGCACTTATACCTTATAGGAATATTTAATACAGTATATTAAAGCTCACCTGTCACCCTACTTCTTCCAATAGCTCCATCAGAATTCTGAACCATCCATTCGTGACCTGATACAATCGCTGCTCAGGTGAAAATGAAATATGACATTATAACATTTGTATTATCAGCCTCTAGCATAGACATCACACAAATGGGTTAGGAGTTTTTGGTTCTACTAACTTCCGGATAGAAAATAGTAGGTAAGCCCAACCACCAGTGACAAGGTAAACCCCTGAGGTTGGAGAAATAATGACACAGAAGCCATTGACTTTATACAGAGCTTATTTATTAATGAATCGGTGTACAATGTCAAGTGTATTTATTCATGAATCACAGTGTACAATGAGTAAACAATATTAATTTACAACAATATGGGTACAACAGAAAACAATGTACAACTATAATTGCTGGAGCCAGAGAGTTGGTCTGCCAAAACTGCACTTGCTGGCATGGGGACTACACAGAGCACCTGGATAGAGGTCCTTTGGAAGACTGACTCAGTCTGGAGCTCAGTACTCATCGTAGCTCAGGCCCAACCCAGTATAGTCCATGGCATGGCCTTTAATCTTCTCCCATACTCCTGCTCACATTGTGTGTTATATTAGAACAATAAAATGGTGTATTACAGTGTTGAACAGTAAAGATAGAAAAGTCCTTTCTTTGACCCACCTTTGATACTCCAGCCTGCATCACAGAGGCTCATTAGAAGAGCAGTGCCTTTACTTCATGAAGAAGCAAGCTCCGCCAACTCCAGTGCTCCTCTGGTCACATCCAGTTGTTATAGCAAAGTCTGGAGGTAGGAATAGGATATACCTGGAAGTGAGCCAGTATTCCATGAGAATTCAGTAGTAGCTAGCCATTTGCTAATTCCTGTACTGTTGCCACTACATACCACAGACTCTGCCAATAAACCAATTTACAATGACCACCATATCTATAAGTCTGCCATGAATGAATCCTATAGATGAACTGGTCACCACTTCAGGCTGCTATGCCTGTACAAGGCATTCCTCAGACCCAGCACAAGGCATTCGATGCAGACCTTGAGTGCCACAGACTCACCCAGTTTGCCACCATATCTGTACTTCTGCCATGAAGGAATCAGACAGATGCTCTGGTCACCAATTCAGGCTGGTATGTCCACACAGGCATTCCAAGGCCCTGCAGTCCACAAACTCAGAAAACAACCAAGTAAACACCATATCTATATGCCTGGTCACCACTTCAGACTGGTATGTCCTGACAGGCATTTCCAGGCCCTAGTGGTGTCCACAAACTCATCAAATCAACCAATTTACCACCATATCATTTTTCCCTCAAGTACAGGTTTGCAGTATCAGTTTTCCCAAAACAGTTGCATAGTCTTTCATTTTGTTTGCACAAAGTCCCATACAATTTGTCAGATCCAACTTGTCTGTTCTCTCCTTGTGAATATTCAACACCGTTACGTGATTGTACCTCTTCTCCATCATGGTGCTTAAGTAAGTAAGACTTGATTCTCTGTTGTGTTTAAAATAATCTCTCCCCAGTAGCTGTACTCATTGGGACAAGAAAGTACATTTGAATGAACTTCATTACTTCTGAGTACAGTGTCTGCTGCTGGCAGTCTTTTCCCACTGAGGCATCAATAATGGTGTTGATTGTTGTTACTGCCTTCACCTCTGGCAAAACTTGCAGCACAAGTTCTGGGAGCCACTTCAGTTGGGCATTCAAATTATCAATGTCCAAGTCTTTTCTCCATACAACTCTGTGACCAGAGGAGGTACTGAAAATGACTTTGCATTAGGTGCTTGAAGCAATAAATTCTCCATGGATGACAGCAAAGCATATGTTTCTTGATCAAAACATCGGTCTAGTTCACAAGACAAGCATCAATGGCTTCATAATACATCTGTCGATACCAGTCCTTGGCAGATTCAGGATGGTAATGAGGTGCACTACCATGTTGCAGCCTTGCTGGGACAAAGTGCTATCTGGGAGTTTGGGCTCTTTCACAATTTCCAGCAGTTGTGCTTTCTCTTTGATGTCTTCGTAGACCTGGTCAAAGTCATTGTGCTGACTTTGTAAATTTTGCTTCAGAGTTTACATTCCTCATTGCATTTTCTGCTGTCAGCATTTTTGTTTGCAAGATTGCAGCCACTCGTTCTGATGCACTGAATATGTTATATGATACAACAAGTCCCAAATAGGTCAGAAACATTTTCATCATTGACAACAGGCCCTGACTTTACTTTGTACATTAGCAGATCTGTCTTGTTCTAACTCTTGTAAGGTTTCATAAAGTGCCCGATGGTTTGTAAGAACTGACTTGATGCTCTTTGTTCTTGCTGTCCATCTTGTTGGACAAAGTGCAGCCTTCTATCATCATGTAAGGATCCTCGCTGTCATTTGCTGCAATATTTTATAAAGAGCTAATCTCTGTGGTGAAGCATGAATCAACACACTTGCCTCCTGTACAAATGTGAGGGCATCTTCGATGGCCAGTGCCTGTTTTGCAACACCAGGTCTAAGGGATGATTTGCACAATGGACATTCAGTGCTGGTGGATTTTCTCTCTAATTCTGGCTGCAGTTCAGAAATATATCCACTCATATTTGCAGCTCCATCATATGCCTGTCCTCTCATGTTGTTGATTGGTAAATTCGTCTCAGTAAAATATCTTTAATGGAACTGGTGATGGATTCAGCATCTGTCTTTGCCATTTCATACATCTCAATAAAATTTTCATGTATAACAAAATAGGGCAGGACACCCATCATATACCAAATCATCTGTTCATGTTTGGCTGATATTCATCATCTGTAACTGCATACAGCTTGGATTCCTGCATATCTCTTCCACTAGGTTCCTTAGGAGCTGATGGGCCATGAGTTCCACAATTTAATTTACAATATAGGAACTCTGATATTTCCCTCCTTGGATCCATTTCGTTAGTTCAGGTACATCTGCCTTACTCTGTATCAGCTGCCTCAGGTTGCTTTCCTCTTCTTATGGCCATGAATTGCTAGTCCTTGCCGAACTAGAAACTGTATTGCATTTAGTTGTTTCATGAACATTTCTTGGTTTCTCACCTGTTCCTGTGCAAGATGCGGACTGAACTGAGCACCAGCTCTCATCCTTGTGTTGTTCAATGCACTATACTTCTCAACAACTTCACGGTGGAATAGAAATGCCTGATGTTTCTCAAATTTGACAATTGCTTTCCTATAGTCACTGAATCCTGATGAAGTGAAGGTTGGTTCACCACACCGACTGCCTGTGATGAGTTTTCTTTCTGCTGCCCGACAGTAGTAGCAGAATACACATCCTTTGGAAACACAATATGTTAGCCAGCTGAAAATTAAAAACCACTGTGTTTGAATTCTAGTTTCAGTTCTCCCATTAGTTCTTGGAATGACTTGTTTGATGGTCGTGTCTGTCACACTGCTTGGCTGAAAAAAAAACACTTAATATTGTGGCAACAAACAGAAGAGCAGGAGGGAGAGAAAAAGAGACAGCTGTTTCAGACACTGGTTCAACTGAGTGACCCAGGTATTCTCAGAACAGGAGGGAGAGACAGAGACAGCAAGTTCAGACACTGGGTCAACTGCAGTGACCTGGGTATTCACAGAGGCGTGCGTGATGTTGCCATCACCATTGCTGTTCATGGGGACTGGCTCTGTTTTCTGTATCGAGCAAGCCTTGCCATCCAGGGCACTGGAATAGCAGCTGCAGGACAATCGACGTCAGCCAAGGAACATGTCAGTTCTGGCACTGATGCAACATTTGGAACAAAGCGTGGCTGCATCTGACTCTGTAAAGCCATTGGCAGCAAAGCTGTATGAACAGTTACATTGTCACTGACAGCTGCAGTGCTTGTGGCACCTTTGGGAAGCAGTATAGTGCAGTGGTTTAAGGCTCTGAGCTGCAAATCTGGTGACATCCAGCAGACCAGACCTGGGTTTGAATCCCACAGCTTCCACTTGCATACTGTGTGACCCTGAGCAAGTCACTAAACTTCCCTGTGCTCCCAGGTCACTCCTGTTAAAAAGCTTTCAGCTAGTGTGCTACTCCTGATTAAACAAATTAAAAAAAAAAAAAAAAAAAAAAGTGTCAGTGGTATTGTTCTTAGCACTTGTGTCACCTGCAGGTGCTGACGCTGTTGGTATCTAGGCACTCCCAAACCAATAGTTTCGTTTTCTGGGCATGTTGGCAGCAATATCAGCCAGCTGTTTCTCCATCTGTTTTTTCGTCCCTCAGACCTTGGCATATTTGAATGTAGTATCGTGGAGAGTGCAGGATCTAAGAATGAATTTTGTGTTTTTAAAAAAAAAAAAAGTGAAACCATTAGCTTCCCATCTTCCAACAAGGCACTGCTGCATGAACATTATAAGCTAGTAATGAAGTGGTATGGCAAAATGAAAATTATTTCTTTATATCTTGCCATGTCTGTTACCCGCTGTCTTTGTCAATAGTTAAAATTTATCCTCAATTACTGCACCTGCTTTGATTGGCATTATGTTTTGGCTGGTGACCCGTGCCTCAAAATGCGTGTACTGCACCACTATTGTACGACATGTGGGGCCAGTAACATTTATAGTACACGATTTGTATGCCATAATGTTTGCTTATTCCTGCAGCAGGCCTTTGCTTTCTCACCTGCCCAACAATTACTGAGGGAGGCTTTTGCCCATGATGCAATGTTGGGAAATTTGACTCTTCCCTAGTCCACATAAGCCAGCCTGTTCCAGCAACTGCCAGTCACAGACTTTTCAAATGTCGCCTGCCTCCCCAACTCTTCCTTCTTTGGCGCTCTTTCTCTCCCTTTCTGCTGGGTCATCTGTTCCTGTCACTGCCCGGCTCCTCTGCCAGGGGTGGGAACAGAAAAAGGCCAAAGTTAAATAATACACACCGTACTAGACACTATTCACCTAACATTGAATTGTTTTACTATAAGGAGCACATCTATCCTCAGTTTTCATGAACAATTGCCCACAGGGAGGCTTTGACATAGTGGCACTGCTGTTTGCAAACACTCCTATACAACCACTCACAGTGGTTCATCTCACCAAGACATGCAAACTGCCTGCTTCGTTTACCACCCCAACACATCAGTGCCAAGGTCCAGTCCAACCTACAGTACAGATTCCATGCCATTACCTGACACTACAAACAAGCACCACGCTATGTAAATAAAAACCCATGTGAGTATAACGACAATAATACCAGACTTGGCTACATAAGTTAGAGTAATGTCACTAAGCTAAAACCTTAAAATGAAACCGTGTTTTGCTCTCAGGAACCTACTGGGATAGGAAGCACCCTGACTACATTGTATTTTGCCCAACAATAAGCAGACTTAAATTTTACAGTGGCACTTACGGATAAGTAATGAATCCTATGGCTTCATGGCCTATTGTACCCTAGTTGAGCCTATCTGAGGCTCATTACTTTGAACAGATCATTTCACTTAATTTAAAAGTTCATGCAAGCCTGGTGATATCTAGGGCAGATGGGTGCATATCACTCTAGTCATCCTAATTCAGGCATCTTTATCACAGATTTGAAACCAGAGCAGACCTGTTACATTGATGTAGAGACAGAGTTAAGTAGAAGTGGTGGGACTCAAACCTGAGTCCCTTGGTTCACAGCTATGCTCCAACCACTAGACTAAACAGCCTTGTACTGATAACATACTGTACTGTATCCCAGGCAGGCTTTTTTTTTTAAACTTTTTTATTTATAGCGTTTAGTACATATTCATACCAAATACATAATTACTGAGCAGGTATAACATCAGATGAGAGCAGGATTACATTACTAAGGATTATGACATCTGTTCATTTGGTACAGCACTGAAGGTTTTCTTCAACTTATATAGTTAGAAATTTGTGTTCTCATTTCAGGAGCTAATAAGCAGCCACTGCCCTACTTATATTCTTTAGGCATCGTTTAGGAAAACTGTTTCTAAACCGACCTATTAAAGTCTATTATGTTCAGTAACAACATTTAGTATTCCAAGAAAATCTACATTCCATTCCAGAACCCCCTTTAAACCTATAATGGGGAGTAGATGATATTAACAACAGTGCCCAAAGAAGGAGCCCTCCTGACAGACTTCCAAGGTTATAACAAATACAGTAGGTACTTTAACAGAACTTGTTTTATCCATGGATTGGTAGTAGTGATGGAAAGCTACTACAGTACAAAAGTCCAGTCTGCCTGTGTACTCCTTCACATTTGGGCTAATTATAAAGCAACAAATACTTTTTCCCCACCATATTCTCTACTTACACATCAAAATAAGAGTTAAATCTAATAACTTTTCAACATATTTTATGTGTTGATATCCACAGTAGTACTCAGCATGTGAAGAACTCAACAAAAACAAGCATTTCCTCTGTTTATATAGTCAGAGCAATCCTTCCTCTGCAGTAAATGAAGTTAACATGCATCAATTATTGGTCAGAGGTTACTTGTTAGTCTGTAAGGTTGGGTCCAGTATTCTGCCATGAAGCCAATAAGCCTCTTCTAGGAGAAACCAAGAATTTTACCCTTTAAAAGTCAGTCCTGGGCACGGTCAGTCTCCATCAGACTCTGCTTCTGAGAGATCGCTCCTCTAGATTGTCAAGCTTCAGGCTGTCGCTCAATACAAGCCCTGCTTCCTTCAGATCAGAAAAAGCGGTATTGTCACCGACCCACAGTAAAAACACAGCTGTACCAGAACGCCAAAGTAAATGAAATGTCCAGTTCTCTCAAGCGTTCTTTAATTCCATCGAGCGCCTTCCTCCTCATCCGAGTAGCGTAGGAAGTATCCGGAAAAACAGGATTTTAGCCTCCTCCAAGTACACTGGGCCCTTCCTTCTCAGCGCTCCAAGCATCGTGTCCCTGTCCCCAGATGATCGAGGGTGAATAGGACTGTTCTAGGGTTGAAATCCCTCTGACGCACGTCCGGGGTAATCCGGTGAGGCTTTCACAATTTTAAAGTCTAGATTTCTATCAGTTCTTCCAGCCAGGTCTGTAGGTAGGTTTCTAGCGACTCTCTTTCAGTTGTTTGGAAGCCCCAGAACCCGCACATTAGCGGCTCTCACAGTGTTTTCGAGCTGTTCCAGCAGCTTCTCAACGCGGCCTGTTCTTTCAGTGACATTGCTGTAGCCATAGGCTTTCTCTGCAGTGGCCTCTGTAGTTTTTGTGATTTCCCCATTGCGTCTAGCCTATTTTCCATTACTAGGAATTTCTCATGACCCCATCAAGCTTTTGGTCCATTTGCTGAACTGTTTTCGTCAGAGTTTACTGCGGCCTGGAGGGAGGAAAGGGTTGCTTCCGATGTAGCCGTGCTCGAGGAGGTAGCTTGGCCCGTTGCATCCTCAGGTGGTTTAGCCGTGGAGTAGCGGGGAGAAAAAGTCTTGCTTTGCTGACTCATGCGACCCATTTTTCAGTTTGACTGGTTTTCCCAGTGCAGAATCTTTTCTCTTATCTGGCTTAAGTATTTAGGTTCGGTTCCAGTACTTTAATAATACTTTTAATACCAAAATAAAACTCAGTATAAGGAGCTCCAGGAATTGCTGCTGCTACGCAGGCAAGCTCCACCCCCACCCCCACCCCCCAAGGCAGGCTTTAATATATTGTTTCTTCTCTTGGTTAACAGTTAAACACTGAAGAGTTTGCTGCCTTCACCTTCACACTATTTTGTATTGAGCCGGGCCCCAGCTACCATCCAAGGAGTAGACATTGATAGGCTGAGTTGAACTGATTGCAACAAACTGTTTAAACCACACCAGGTTATTTAAACCACAACCACTATATACTGTAGCAGCCTATTTCTAAGAAGGAGTCAAATTCACAAACAATAAAATCACACCAGACTATTTTAACTGCTATATACTGTACTTGTAGCAGCCTTTTCTAAGAAGAAGACTAAGAAAATAAATTAATGAAAGCACACACAAAGAACTGGGTTTAATTAGGAACACTTGTTTTTCCCCGAAGAGACAATGTTGCATTTTTGGCTTGGCTGCCACATGTTAAGCATGGCAATGAAGGCTGAAAACTGGTACTCGTGCTTAACTAATTATGCACAGTTATAATACACTGTAAAGAATGGCATTCCATGCAAGGCCTGGGGTCTGGAAACGTTGATAAAGTAACTCTGATCTGATCATGTACAGAATAAAAAAAAAAAACATCCAGCTAGCTCATAGTCTGAATGAATCCCCTCATTGAACGAGCTAGACACCCTCCAACTACAACAGTCTACACATTATTTATTCGCCAGCCTTCACGGCACTGCTTCTGGAACCCAGTAGGCCAATAGGAGTTTCAAAGCCCATCCCATCTACAGAGTGGAAGAGAAGCATTTGTTTTATTTTATTCTAAGAACTACAAGCCTATATTTTCTTACTCTTTGCATGGCAGAAGCAGCAAACAAGCATTCAAGAATACCTCTCCGATGTCTCGTATGCATACCTCTCAATCTTTGTCACTGAAATGAGGGACATGGACATTTTGGACACTCAAAATGAGGAACAATGAAGGACACAGACCCTCAGAATGAGGACACATCCTTGAACATGGAGCTACAAGCTCAGAACACTGAAAACCCTAGTGTTTACGTGTACAAAGTTTATTTTGGATTTAGTATTCTAGAATATTAAGAGTTTCTGCTTTAAAATCTGAATTTACAGCACATTCTCTGTGTGGGCAGCACCTTTTTCATGATGGACGGATGAGGACAGAGCAATTTTAAGGGGAAAATGAGGGATGTCCCTCGTAATGAGGATACTTGAGGTATGCTCGTATGATGCCCATCAAAATCAAAAGAAAGTGCCCAGTCCCACAGTAGGAAGCTGCTGTAAACCTGGACCATAAAGCAGAAATTGTTCACATTATACAATGGTAAAGTAACATGAACTTTGAGCTGCTATAAGCACTGAAACAGAATACCATACTGAATCTTTTGTCTCTGAAGTGAGGGACAGAGACGAATGCTGAAGACACCAACAGGCTGTTCTGTGTGCAGAAATGCAGTGTCCCTGACTCACTGCCCCAACTCCCATAACGGCTCTTACTAGTTCACAGTTTATATCAAGGAACTGAATAAAGGGTATGCAGAAAATGGGGCTCGCTTGTTTTCAATTGACACCGAGGTTAGGATGCAACAGACAAAGAGAACGCTACTAAAAGTATAATAGAGATTTGGACACAATAGTCGAGCTGGGAAAGTTGTGGGACATGAAGTTTTATGACAGTAAATGCACACTGCTGCTGCTGCTAGGAAAGAACGACACTAAGGCCAGCTATTATTTAAATGATACTGAACTAAGAGATTAATTAAGAGGGATTTCAGTTATAGAACAGCAGATTTAAAACAAGTGCATTGCGTGTAGAGATACTGTAGCTTGTCAAAGGCAACACAGGTACTATACTGGTTTTAAACTTTGCAAGCTGGGCAAGGAAAGCAATGGCACCGCTTGTATGGGGCATACATGTGAGGCTTCCATTACAGCAAGCTTGGAAACTCTTATCGCAGCAGGAGTAAGGACATAAACTAGGAAAAATTCAAAAGTAGAGTAGGTCAAATAAAGTGTCAGCCAGCACCATCCATAACCATTTCCCACCATGACATCCTACAGCGAGTTTATAGTATTCGCCTCTTCCATTCCAATTCATTGGAAAAAGGACATATCCATGACCTGCTGTGGCTACTAGATTCTGCAGTACTACAGCATTTATTGTGCACATGTCTGCTACTGCTTGCTGCATGGACTCTTTAGAAAAAACACACTTTCTCAATTCCTACAGTGTCCTTCATTTCAATATCAAGCAGCTGAAAGGTAATGTACTGCACAGCCCCATATAAACAGGTTTGGTTTCATGAGAACCAAATACAACTGTTCCCCATGTGGCACTCCATAGTTCCCACCTCTGAACAGTACTCTTTCACACACAACCACCAGAAATACAGCCTGAGCAGAGGTCAATACCCACCACCCCAATGGTTCACAAAAGTGTGTGTAGGAGAGGTAGATAAGTACTGATCAAACACCCCTAGCAGGCCTCACCCTCTTAGGAAGGGACCTGATTTTGAACACCAGCTATGGGCTTCGTTCTTCTCTAATGTCTGGCATCCTGCTTCTTGCTCAGTACGAGATTAATAGTGTGTCAACTGATGGGAAGGTATACTGTAGTTGTGCCAATGCCAAATGGTATATTGGTAAAGTTTTACTGCAAATGGAATCCATTCGATAATGATCACCCCAGCAACCCATAGTGTGTGATTAGCAAGGTGGACTCTGATACAGTATAAATGAAAAGTTTTATAAACTAAGTACTGCATTATCGCTTCACAATTTAGTTTGCCAAGCTCTAACAAGTCACCACTTCACTTAAGCCCCCCACAATGGCCAACCCACAATGCTCCCTCACTAGCCCAATATACTGTAAACTAGTGTGGTAATTGTGTGTAATGCTGTGATATTAATATCATCTGGTATTGGGCGGATGCTGCACATTATAGACTCTATACCAATACCAGATGCAGTGGTGCGGAGCGGTTTGAAAAAGTGGTAGGGCCAAGGACGTAGCGGGTAAATTTTCCCATTAAATATATTACCATGATAGCAAAAGTGCTAGGGCCACTTATGAAAGTGGTAGGGCCATGGCCCTAGTGCCCCCGGTTCCGCACCTATGAGCAGATGAATAGTATAGAGGGAAGCCCATTAGTCTGCTCCTCCCAGGTAACCCATCTCTGGAGAAAAAGCAGCCTGCCTGCCTCCTGGATCAGTCTGTCCACTGAGTCCCACCACCTAGACCTGACTGCCTAGGCTTCTTGCTTAACCAAACTACCTCCACAACATAATAAAAATTAATTTTTAAACAAAATCAACGTGTACCAAAATCAGCCTGCCTCCTGGATCAGTCTGTCCACTGAGTCCGACCGACCACCCAGACCTGACCTTCTTAGCTAACCTACCCAACTACGTGCTGGCTCCACAACATAATAAAAAATAAAAAAAAAAAAAAAAGTCAATCTGTACCTGTTTGGTTGATGGCAGTGGCAAATGAGCAGTAGTAGTGGGAGAAGCGGCAGGCAAGCAGCAGCTATACAGACAGTAGAGTCCTCTTTGGTTCTCAGGGTGTTACAGCTGTGTTCTTAGCTTTGGACTGCTTGACTTTGCTTCAGGGACCGGGTGTCCCGACCAACCCATAAACAGTGCAGCTGTCCCATCCAAGGGCAAGAACTAGTTGGCAAGAAGCAACAACTTGCACTGCAAGCAAACCGGTCTGGACAGTCACAAGGAACCGATGGTACTACGAGCCTATACCTGGGCCACCCACACCGGACACGGACTGGTCTAATGGTTGAGTGGACAGGACAGTAGTCTATATCTATGCACATCACATGCAGCTAGTGCTGGAACTTTATTTATTTGTATTTCAGATGACACCTTTGAGCCGAGGGCTCTTTACAAAGGTTCCATGTCAAGGCAATAAGGACAATAAGGTACAAACACATAACATGATCATTACAATGAAACTTACAAAAAAGACAAGGGTACAATAATGGCAATAAAGGCATTATTGTCAAGGAATTGTGTTGCAGTTAATTATACAGTACAAGCCATAGGCAGCTCAGTGAAGCTTTGTTAGGAGTGGGTTAGTGGAAAAGAGAAAGCGAAAGAAGAGTGGTGGTGAGGGGTGGTATGGGAGAGAGGAGGGGAGAAATGGGGAGAGCATTGCGTTTGGTATGTGGTAGATGGGAAACAGCAAGTGAGGAGGAATGGGGATGAAAAGGAAGAGGAGACAGTCATCCTATACCCAGTAATGGGGTGGGAGAGGAGGAGGAGGAACTGAGGCAGTGAGGAGGGATGCTTGAGGGTAGTATGCCTGGAAGGGATTATAAGAAGCAATTGGAGAACCGGACCATCCTGACGGTGACCAATCAGTGCTTAATTTAATTACCACAAATGCTGGCAGGCAAGCAAGTGTGACTGGCTCGGGCATGCAGGCTCAGCTCCGCTAGTCACGCTGTGAGGCTACCAGGAGGACATACTGAATCTGGCTCTGCTCTGGCCTGAGGGCTGCCTATCATGAGGCAGTCAGACTCGCAGCAAGCAGCACCACTCACTCACACAGGGGTCCTGGTCCTGGCAGCTGTCGCGCGGTGGGTGCAGTGGGCAGGGGAAATTAATATCACTGCCTACGATTTTGCACATCTCGGCTGAGTAGCAAAAGAAATGCTTGAAAATATATTTTAAAGCAGCCAGCCACAGCCTGGAGATGTGGGATGATGCTAGATGGATCGACCAGAGCCCCTCGGATAGTTCAAGTAGTTGTGGCGCAACAGGCCAGAGGGAGGGCAGTCACAGGCCAGTAAGCAATGAAGAGAGACTAATCCACCAAGTCTGTTTGAGTCCAACTCGAACAACCTTACAAACAGAACTAATACCAAAGTCAGTTGTTACAAGGAAGTCAGGAGCAAATGGGATCGGTGCAGTGATGAGGGGCTAGCTATATACCCCTGCCCTGGCCTCTCTGTCAGAACTTCACACCAGTAGTGCATTTCAAATTAAATTTATTTATTTCCTCAGTTGTTGTTGCTGCAGAGGGATACAGACCAGAAGGCTCCAGCAAATGCAGGAGGACAAGCTAGGTGTCATGTCCTGAATCCAGGGAACAAGATTTGTTAGGGCACTGCTGTTGGATCTTATGGATGGCCTCCTTGGATGAGATAAATGTTCCACCAGAGTTGTAAATTGAGCCATTATCAACCAGCTTTGCAGTCATGTAAGAGATACCGACTCTACTTTACAACACTACTGGGACTGGGAGGCACTAACAATCACACTCTGTCCCTGTCCACTACACCACTCCGGCCCGGTAGCGGATGCAATCCGTTATAGCCGAGAGGTGGTGCAGATAACGTCCACACCACAGCGGTGTCAGTTATGGGACCAGCACTGGCGGTCCACACTTGAGAGCTGGGCAACCGTTACAGCGGTGCCGATCCCACAATGCAGCCTCGTGCTGTGCCCGTGCCTGCAGGAACCGTTACCGCCCGTCCACACTACTGCCGATAATGTTACCAAGGCGGGACGGTTTCATAACCATTGTTGAAACCACCTCCATAATGGTTTCAACAACGGTTACAAAACTCCTTCTGTAACGTTACAGGTGTAAACGCAAACCGTTGCGGTAATGGTTTGGGCACTCTAACGTTACAGAGGCGTGGTGTGGACAGGGCCTCAGAGAATGACAACACCAGCTTGAAGCAGATGTTGCCCATTAATTATCTCGTCTTCTGCTGTGTTTAGTGTGGGGGCACGACTGAGCTGCGGCGGTAGATGAAAGGCAAGGAGGTCAGGAGAAGACGAGCTCTGCAAAATGTCAGGCGCTGATGCAAGCAGTGAAAAACTGAATAAATACAAAAATAAATTGAAAAGGGCAATATTTTCAGCCCCAAAAGTGGAGATGCACCCCTCCTGTTTCTGGTGCCCTTGAACCCATGGCCACCTAGGTGGCAGCACTGTGGCACAGGCAGCCACCCTCCCTCCCTGGAAAAGCAAAGCATCTTCTAGGACACTTGAACCACCTCCACCCATCTGGCCACAAACAACCCAGGCTCACTGCCAAACTTGGGTCGCCAGCGTGTGAGTGGTAGTGCTACCACTGCACCAATGAGCTGGCCCAGCTTGGACATCTTTAAAGAAAGATTCACGTGTCTCTCATTTTTCTCCTACATATGTAACATTTGTTAAAATATTTCCTTTATACCCTGGGTTCTGTCCTCTGCTGCCAGCTGCAGTGAACCCTTACCACAGTGGCTCCCCAGCATCTTTCCTTCCTCCTATGAACCCCTTAAGCTTACTTCCACCCACCCAACCCCCCAATGGGGCAAACTCACCAGGATCTAATATATAGTGGGGGGCATAGTGCACCTGTCATACTGCTTGTGTTACTCCAGCACCTCCACTGGTATAGCCTCCTGTTTTGCAGTACTGTATATTTCAAGGCAACACAAGTACATGTGCTTGGGGGTCAGGTGCTGAGCCAGGAAAGGAAAAAAAAGTAAAGCACTCTTCAGGAACAAAATGAAGAAAGTACTCACTTGAAATCCATAAAGTTGTTCCAACTGAAAAGTTTATAGTAGAGATGAAAATGCAACGTAAAGATGAAGGTCACACTAAGGATGAGAATCGCGAGGTTTAGAGTTGTATTTTCATCTCTTGTGGATTAAACCTTTGGGTGGCATAACTTCATGGATTTCACGAGCACTTTTCTTTTTGTTCCTGAAGAGTGCTGCTCGTCTGTGCTTTACCGATTTTCTCAAGGCCTGTGAGTCCAGCAGTAAGACAGATGGTAGAAAGAGCAAGTCCCCTTTCCAGTAGAAGATCAAGTATGACGGTACTGGAAGAAGCACTAGGGCCTTGATTTTGTATCACGTCTGTTAAAGTGGAACTGTGTGGAACCTGCAAGTCTCTTTCCCAGAAGCTGCTTTTCCAGTTCCCATTCTGTTGTTTCAGTCTTTATTGGCCTTTTAGTAAATTGAGTGGCCATTTACACAATCGTCAGGAAGATGTACTATTTTAGAATTGTATGATGTAGTTCTTGTTAGCAATAACATATAACGGGTGTGCATTAAAACATTTAAAGGACACTGTCAGACCCTAACCCTGTAAATGTGAGCCTACCTTTGTTGAACCTCTTGCCGTCTCTGAAGGACTGCTGGAATGCCCCTGTGCATCTGTGGCTCAAGTTCAAGTTTATTGCAGGAAAACTCCATTGAGCAAACTCATTCACAGGAGGTCCTGTGACATGTACACTTATAGAACATACATAAGAAAAATAAAAATAAATGGAATTAAATGATAGACAGTAATATAACATGCGCATGTAATCGTATAATACAAGCAAGTTAATACATATGAGAACACCACATTGGATGATGAGTATCAATTGGTATAAAATGATGAGCATTTCTAGGTAGTATACTAACAATGCAAGACATAGTAACCAGTATTTGCAATACATACATTTTAGAAAATTGAGCAGCAACAGAAAAATATATGGTAGGTAAGGTAGAGGGAGCAGGAGTGGGATTGCTGCAGTAAAGGTCAGAAGCGGAGAATGAAATAGTGTCTTAGTTTAAATGATAGTGCGACAATAAGCAGTTAACTCGCGCAAAGCAAATTATGGTCTTGCGCAGAATGTGCAAGCCACGGATGGATAAGAAGGGGCTTAATGACAGTTGCAGCTGTCTTTATCTTGGCTGCACTTAGCACTTTATAGAAGTTAATTGAAACTGTGCTAGTTAGTTTCAGCACGGTTTGCAGTTGGTCTCCAAATAGAGAAGGGCATGCACAATAGCACGTTTACCAAAGGAGGTCCGTGTCCTAGGTATGTTGAGCAGTATGAAATCAGATTTCCTTAGAGAGTATGCACTATGCAAAATACTAATGAGATGAAGGATAACTCAGTAGTTTGTGCAGGAGTAGCTTAAGGTCCTCCTGCACAAACTACTGAGTTTGACAGTTTGATTTCTGTTTTTTATTTTACAGCCATAACTTGATTTTGATGCAGCTTGTTTGAGCTGCATGGTCTGCTCAAGTTTCTGCCCCGAGGGGTGCTTGTGCATCTGCTATTGGTCGGCTCTCATGCAGCGCATTTGCTCCGTGCGCATGCTCCAGGTTCTCGAGGTAAAAAGGCTGCTTGCAATCCCATGGCGCTATAGATGTTCTCACATAATCTCCGCAGCCAGCTGTTTGGAGCTATTTACTGGATTTGTGCTGTAGTGTGAGACTGAAGTTTCGATCCCACACATTTCTGATCCTTCTCTGAACCCCTTTTTACAGTTGCAGTTTGTGGCAGTGTCCTCCACTGTTTGGCTAAGCCCAAACCTTTTGGAAATGCAGGAGCGCCCGTGTCACCCCCAGTGTACCATTTTATGCCAGCGCTTTGTATCTCTGCCTTCTGTCTGCTTTTATAACACAATTCAGGCATGTATTACTCCAAGTCCAATAGTGAGCTCCAAACAGCTAGCTGTGGGAGAGTGTGTGTAAGCACCAGTGACAGCCATGGGACTGCAATCAACCTTTTTTTGAGAGCCAGAAGCATTACATGGGAGGCGTGTGTACACAAAAAAAGAGCGATTCCACAAGGTTGACGAAGGACCAGATGAGCAAGCCCCCACACAGGTGAGGAACTCGGGTGGACTGCAGTGGTTCAAGCAAGCTGTATCAAAATAAGGATTAGGGCTATAAAATAAAAACTGAACTCCAACTGAGCCACAGATGCATGGGGCATTCCAGCAGACCTTCAGAGACAGCAAGGGTTCAACAAAGGTAGGCTCACATTTACAGGGTTTACATCGCAGTGTCCTTTTAATACATCTACGAGGGGTAAGGAAGAGGCACAGCAGAGTGCCTTACACTCCCTGGGAACTGCATGAAAATGATTTAGTGCACACCCTGCAGTGTGTATCCCACTTATAAAATGGCCTACTATATAAAACAAAGTTTAACTATAAAATGAGAGCAACACTCTGGGTGTGCATTAAAGCATTTGAATGTTTGGTCATGCGACTTTTCAGCCAATCGTCAATGTTTTCCAATGCCATTTTATAAGTCCCTTTCAACCAAGAGGTCTATAGCAGAACACACATTCATTGTGACAACACTGCAGGAGCTTACTTAACAAGAAAATAAAGCACATTGTACAGTTCTGAAAGGGTTCAGACCACCAGTGTGTAAATAGGAAACACCCTGAATTTACTAAAAGGCTAGGAGGGATGGATCAATAGTGGAATATACATAGTATTTAAAATGCATCCCTTCTACAAAAAAAATACAGGTACCCAGGTTTAAGGCGGTTTTCCTAAATCTCTGAAAAGACTGTTGTATACAGAATGTGAAAGGGTACTGGGTGTACCATGAAATAAAACATTAGTTTTGGTTATTTTATTTGTTTTTAAGTAGCGTGCTTGAGTGAGGCTGTTGATCCAGCTTCCAAGCAGAGGAGTTCAGAAACAGAAAGTCCTTGGTTAAACTGAGATCCATAGCAATGAGCTGCCAGTGGATCCCAAAGCACTTTGTTAGAGTATCTTTAGGGACATCTGCAGCAGTTGAATGCAGATCTCTGAGCAATTCATCGACAGTGTTTGTAAAGGTGAAAAACAAAAAAATCAGGACCACGCAACAGGTAGTGCTTGTAGAAGTTGGGGAGGTGGAATTGTCTCGATATGGAGTAATTGCCAGTGGTGGTGATAGGCAGTCACAATTTCTAGGAAATGCACACCTCTTTGTAGGATTTTTAGTATGGCCACACCTGCAGTGCTGACCCTTTCATACAATTGTGCAGCATAGGCACCTGAAACATATTGTCCAAATGGCCACTTAAACATAATTTTTAGTATCCATGGATTTTCAGTGGCAAATTGCCACCTAGCTACTGGATTTTGTTTACACCTTTCATACCCCATTGCTTACTCTCTGTGGCAGAGGCTCTAGAGGAAGGGTCATCCTCCCTCTAAGGCAGTCCCCTGTGGACTAGGATCCAGTGCTGGAAGGCATGAGGGGGCTCCGAGCTGCTGAGGCCCAGACTGTCACTAGGACAGAAGTGGTATTTTCTTCCTTTTTGGTCCCTCCTTCCTCCGCAGTGTGAGTATAGCTTATGACCTCGCACACTCACAGCAGACCTTGTGGAAGAAGCAAGCTCCTGGCCCAGCTGCAGGGGCCAGAGGCATCAGAGCTCACCGCTGGCCCTCCTCAGTTGAGGCACGCTACACAGCAGCTGCCTCAGCCCACCCTTACTCACGCTGGCACTGAATTTCAACTGAGGTTGCCTCTGACAAAGCTCTGGTCGAGAGCCATGTGTTCACAGTTTGGTGCAAGTACATAGTGTGGTTTGGGAGATTTGTCTGCATTTTAAGAATTGTATTCACACTGGAGCATTGTATTGCATTGTATGATAGAATAGTTTGGGTTTGTACCCCATGTCATGCAAGCTGTCAGCATGGCACAGTTGGTAGGACATCCGCTGGGCCAGAAGGTTTTAGGTTCTAGTCCCACACCAGGATTGGGTGTGTATCAGAAACACGACCCCGAGGGCACTACTAAGAGGATGCTGCATTATCGAGGTGTGCCATCCTTCAGATGAGACATTAACTCAAGGTCCTTGCCTGCTTGCTCTGGTGATTGTTCACGTGGACGCAAAGATCCCATGGCACTTCCCTCGAAAAGAATAGGGATTTTTTTTTTTTTTGAAAAATAGGACTACGAACAACATAGAAACATAGAGGTTGATGGCAGACAAGGACCGCATTGCCCATCCAGTCTGTCCATTTCTTTTTCTACCTTATGAATGTGCCATCAGCGTTTGCTCTGTCAATGGCCTATCTATTCATACTCATCTGTGTTGCTCCCTTATGCCTATCCCATGCCTGTTTGAAGCCCTGCATTGTATTCATATCCACCACTTCCTGAGGTTCCATGCATCCACCACCCTTTCTGTGAAAAGAACTTCCTCACATTACCCTTAATTGGCCTCCTCTAATCTCATGATGTGTCCGCTTGTCCTGCTATTTTTCTTGTATTGAAACATGTTAGACTCTTTCACCTTGTTAATGCCCTTAAGGTGTTTGAATGTTTCGATCATATTACCTCTCTTCCTCATTTGCTCTAGGGTATACATATTGAGCTCTGTTAATCTGTCGTCATGCGTTTTCTGATGCAGTCCCCATCATTTTGGTTGTCCTTCTCTGGACTGCCTCAATTTGGTTAATGTCCTTGTGAAGGTGTGGCCTCCAGTACTGCATGCAGTACTCAGATGGGGCCTAACTAGTGTCTTGTAAAGAGGGATAATTACCTCCTCTTATGACTTGTGATACCCCTACTAATACACACCAACATCCCCTAGCTTTACCTACTGCTTTAGTAGTCTGCTTGGATGATTTCAGGTCATCTGTGATGATGATGCCAAAGTCTTTCTTCCCTTGTGACTGCCAGCAACTCCGCTCCTAGCATATAGGTGGCTTCAGGTTTCTCTTCCTTATGTGCATGATCTTGCACTTCTTGCGTTAAACCCAGTTGCCACTCTTCCGACCATTTTGCCAGTTTATCCAGATCTCTTCTCATTCTGCCCACCCCATCTGGATCATCTACTGTGTTGCAGATCTTGGTGTCATCTGCAAACAGACAAACCTTACCTCCAGTCCATCTGCAATGTCACTGCTGAAGATATTGAAGAGGACTGGCCCAGGACAGATCCCTGAGGTACCCCACTTATAACTTGCATCTCTTCTGACTGTATACAGTTTACCACCACTCTCTGTTTTCTTCCCGTCAACCAGTTTTCCACCCAGTTGACCAACTTCTGACCCACCCCAAGCCTACCCAGCTTATTAATCAATCTTCTATGTGGAACAGTATCGAAAGCTTTGCTGAAGTCAAGATAGGCGACATCAACTGCTCCCCTTGGTCCACCACTCTGGTTACCCAGTCAAAGAAATCTATGAAATTAGTTTGACAGGACCTTCCTGTTGTAAACCCATGCAGTCTTGGATCCTGAGCTCCTATGGATTCCAGGTCTTGCACTATCCTTTCCTTAAGTAGTGCCTCCATAATCTTGCCACTACTGAGGTAAGACTGACTGGTCTGTAGTTCCCTGCCTCCTCCCTGCTACCACTCTTGTGGAGTGGGGATCACATGAGCCCTTCTCCAGTCTTCTGAGACCTCTCCTGTACTCAGAGACTCACTAAACAGTTCTGATAATGGCTCTGCTAGTTCCACCCTTAGCTCCTTTAGTACCCTGGGATGTATGCCATCAGGTCCCATTGCCTTGTCCACCTGAGCTATTGAGGTCTTGTAGGACCTTTTCTTTGTTGAGGGACTAGTACACCTCCCTCCTCCCTGTGTCCATGGTGCTGAGCTGTGGGCCCTGCCCTGTCTTCTTCTCGTAAATACTGAGCAGAAGTATCTATTTAGGATAGATGCTTTTACATGGTCCTCCTCTCACACACCCTCTTCTCCCTTTGATCTTTGCAGTACCCACTCTGGACTTTTCCTTTCACTAATGTATCTATAGAAAGTCATGTCCCTTCTTTTACTGTTTGTGCTAGTGTTTCCTTGGTTTGGGCCTTTGCCTGCCTTACTGCCTTCCTGCTTCCTTTAGGGAAGTTTGGTGTGTCTCTCTCTTCATCCCGCTATGCTTCCTTATTTCCTGAAGGCCAGCCTTTTGGCTCTGACCTTTTCTGCTACGGATTTTGAGAACAAAGTGGTTTCCTTCTTCTTTTGCACATCCTTTTCTCACTAACACAATGGGATGTTGCTTCAAGTATTGCATCCTTAATGCTTACCCCGTCACCTGTATTTCTTTTGCCAGGGTTAGCTTCACTCTGTTGGCCATCTTAACAAAGTCCACTCCTCTGAAGTCCCATATTTTTGCTTTGGAATGGGATGATTTAGTTGTAGTGGCCAAACTGAACCATACCATGTGATGGTCACTGGTCCCCAGGTGACCTTCTAACTGGAGATCTGTGATCCTTTCCTGTTAGTCAGTACTAGATCTAGGATAGCCCTGTCTCTTGTGGGTTGTTGTACCAGTTGTTTGAGGCCCTCCCTGCAAGGAATCCACTATGTGTCTAGTTCTGGCAGATGTTCCTGCTGGTATTGACCAATCTGTTTCTGGCATGTTTAAGTCTCCCATTATCAGAACCTCCCTTTAGCTGTCATGTTTTGTATATCTTCTAACAGTAATGTGTCTGTGTCCTCCCCTGGTCTGGGGGCCTGTAGACAACCCCAGTTCTTATGGCTGTCCCATTTCCTGTTTCCAGGGTGACCCACAGTTCTTCTGGCTCCTTGTGTATATTCTGAATTTCTGTAGCTTTGATATTTTCATTGACATAAGGGCCACGCCAACTCCTTTTGCACCTCGGTCTCTTCTGAACAGTACATAGCCAGGTACTGAAGTCTCCTAAGTGTGGTTACTGGTAAACCATGTCTCACTAATGGCTACTATGTCCAGTTTAGCCTCTGTCATTATTGCCCGCAGGTCTGTAATCTTGTTTCCCAGACTTCGAGCATTTGTGTACATGATTTTCCAGTGGCCAGATTTCAGTGTGTGTGTTGTTGGGCGAGGTCTGGTGTTTCCCTGTGCATTGTATGGGAGCTGGACCTTTTCCTTAGCTGGTGATGCAAATGAACTACAATCATGTCTGAACTCCTGTTTGACCACTAGCTGAGGGGAGGTGTTTTTCCCATTCAATGTATGGGGTGCTGCACCTCTCCCCATTTGCTAGTTTAAATATTCTGCAAAGACGTCACACTTCTGCCCCAATGCACAGACTCCTCCTTAGTCAGATGCAGTCCATCGAATTTAAAGAACTTTCGCTCCCAAAACTGTTGCCAGTTACTTAAAATGTGTGTCCTTTTTCCTGGCACCAGCCCTTGAGCACATGTTTAGCTCCCCTATCTCCCCTTCTCTGACCTTCTGTCCACCTGCCCCTTCTCCCAGACTGGCAGGATCTCAGAGAAGGAGATGCCAGATGAAATGGATGATAGTTTCACTCAGCCTGGTCAGGTGTTCCTTGGTCTCCACAACTGACTGGCTGGAGAGATCGTAGTCCCTATGTGTACCAGGACGTCTGTTTTCTCCTGCTTCCTGTACAGTCTTAGCAATGTGGTCAGTGTCTCTCCATGCAGATGTACCTGGAGACATCTGATCATTACCAGCCAGAGATAGGTATCAACTCCCGAATCGTGGAGTCTCCTATGATCAAGTTTTTGGATTTCTTTTTGCTTTTTTGTTTTGGTTCCTGTTTTGGGTGAGTTTTGTTGTGCTGGCTCCTGTGCTGCAGTGTCCTGCTCTGCAGTGTCCTCTACTCCTTTGTTTGATTTCAGAGATAGAGGCAGATACCTGTTTTGTAGTTTTATATGGTTTGTGGAGGTGCTATGTTGGAGAGCACTGGAGTGATGGGCACCAATTTGCCCCTCCTAACCACCTGCCAGCGTCCCAGACCAACTACCCTCTGTGGCTGAGTGCCTCTGTTGGATGTTGGGGTAATGGTGGGCAGGTTCTTATAATATATTTCCTCCTGAATATGCGATTTGAGTGCTGCAATCTCTGCCCATGCTTCCTGGAGCTGAGCCCTTAGATCTGCAATAGCCCAGCATGTAGGAAAAGTGTCCCGCAGTACCTGCAGTTAATAATATCCATTCCAGATAAGTTGCTGGGTTTATAACCTGGTCAGAGTAATTAGAAGGAGAAAGCAAAAGTTTGATTTTGTGTTTTCTTTGTTTTTGTATAACTTGTTATAACCAGGACCCCGTGTTTTCTGCGATTCTCAGTTTTGCAGCAGTGGCCAGAAATCAGAATAGACTGCAGAAATCTGTGCTTGCCGCAGAAATTAGGAAAACCAGCCACACAGCCAGAGAAATGCTAGCTATGTGATCACACAAGGCAAGGGCATAGCTATTGATATGTTAAGTATGCCATAGCATACATGCTCATTAGAAGGGGCAGCAAACTGATGCCGCCCACTACAAAGTCGAAAAGCTAGTGGCCACATGGCATCTTGACTTGTGCTGGCTCTTGTTACATAACTCCTTCCAGCCAGTATTGTGTGGGGCAGGGGGACTGATGCAAGAGTAGCAGAGCTTGATTAGGTCCACAGCAGATATGATTTGCTGCTGTGTAGGTGTGGGTAGCTCAGCTGTGTTAATTTTTCATTATGAGGTTACTCATAGTCCATGCTGAATCCTTGGAAGATGAATTTAGAAGGAAGAACTGGAAGGTGAGCTGAAGTCAAGAAGTGAGAAGATTCAGAGATGCCCGTGGAGGTGGAATCAATCTCTGTGTGGTGACAGGTATTGGAGGAGGAGGAGGAGCCAACTGCAGAAACATAGGGCTGGCATGGCAGCAGACTCGTGAGGGACTCTGTCCCCACTAGTGGACATAGAAACATAGAATTTGACGGCAGGTAAGGACTGCTTGGCCCACCCAGTCTGCCCATTTCCCTACCTAATGGATAAGCTGCAGATCCTAGTTAACCAGCAGCCTACTTCTTCCTACCCCCACCCCTAGAATTGCCTTATGACTGTCCCATGCATGCTTGAATTCCACCATTGTTTTGACTCCACAACCTCCTGAAGGCCGCTCCATGCATCCACAACCCTCTCTGTGAAAAAATACTTCCTTAAATTACCTCTGAGCCGCCCCTGCCTTCAAATTGTGCCCCTTGTTTTGCACACCTCTTTTTTTTTTTTTTTTTTGAAAGGTGCTACCCTCTTGGACTTTGTTGATTCCTTGAGGTACTTGAAAGTTTCTATCATGTCCCCCTCTCCCTCTAGCACAGTTTTGATTTGTGGGCCGCAGTTCTGCACCTGCAAGTGAGAGTAATTTCTTGGCAGATTTGAACCTGCAACCTAAGTGGTGGCATCAAGCTCAATTCATGTGGAGGGTCAAGTTGCCCAGCTGCAGCAAAGTTGGAGACCAAGGTTTACTAGAACTGGAGCAAGCAGGTATGAAAAAATTGGAATGGAGAGTTTGATTGCTGCTATACACAAGTAAAATGAGGGTCACTGCCTGAAGAACACCATAACCCCATGAGTTGAGAAGAGACATACTAACCAAGGTTACTTCAGCTTAATAAGAATGACTTGCTTGCATTTTTTAGTGTGTCCCCCAAAAGAAAAATTAGAAGTTGACAAATCCTACAGACACTGCAAGTTACACCTCCTTCACTGTTATAGGAAGACAATTCCCACCCCCAACACAAATTTACACACTGCACTCAACATGTTCATTGGAATGCAGTTAGGTATTCCTAGTTTTAAAAATAATAATCTAAAAGAACATTGATCAAAATTGGAAAACAAATGGCTTTCAAGTTGGAGTCTCTTTATATCTGCTAACTGTAAATATAAATCAGAAGAAATCCAAGCAGATTTTGCCTTCTGTGTAGTTTTAGCTAAGTGTGTATGTCCTCCTCGGATTATAACCTAGGAGAACAGCAAAGGCCACCAATTTCCAGAAAAAGAACAGATGAGCCTTTAAATTCAGGGTGGGAGGAAAGTTCATTAAAAGAACACTGATGCCCATGGTTGTGCCAGGTTTGGGTTACTGCTGTTTAATATTTGTGATAAGAAGACTACATACTGTTAAATGGCCTGCTGTTCCACTTTGTGTAGCGGAGTGGTTGCATGAAGGCAGTCAAAGGGTTAACTAAGACTTAATCTCTTAGAAGGTATGCTGTTTAGCCACAATTTATCTGCCATAGAATGGCCACAGAATCAGCAGTTGTTCTGCCGCAGAGAAAGTATGAGGTCCTGCCACAGAATGTAGGTCCACTTTGTCACAGTAAACACGGGGCCCTGGTTATAACATGTTAAATTACTTGTGCCCCTGTAAATGAGGTCACTGTGTGGATACCCTCTGATCCATTCCTTCCTGCTTTGCTACAGGAAATGTCACGACTGTGCTACCCTATAAAAAGAGTGTAGTGTGGGTGGTTGGTTGGGCCCTTTCCCTGCCGAAAAAGAACCACCACGGACTAAAGAAACAAGGAGGTAAGAGCAAAAAATTGGCCAGCAACAAATGCAGTAGCCCTGAAAACTTTTCCTATTGACAGATAAAACTATAAAACCTGTAAAGCACCACCTGTAATAGTTTCATAGAAGATACACCCTGTAAGAAACACTTTGCTACAGAGAAAAATAAAGCAGTAACAGAAAATATACCTTGCAAAAGACTATTTGATTCGGAAGATTACAGCAGTAATCTGTATGCACACCCTGTAATAATGCAGCAGAAGGTATACCCAGCAACAACAATTTGAATGGAGAAAAATATAGAGAATAATGGATAGGCAAGTGTGTGTTATGAATATTTTTTCCATTCAAGGTGTGTGATGACCCATAAACCTTGAGAGCTTAAGCTCGAGAGGTTTATGCAGTCATCACATTGAGGGTGTGAAAACAATATTCTAGGGCACAATTGCCTATCTTTCATTTTTATAATTGCTGGTGCGGAGTCTTATCCAGCATTTTTCTAATAGGGAAAAAAAAAAGATACTAGTAGTTCAAATGTCCATGAGAAGTCCAGTGGGGTACATTGTAGACGCCTGCTGGTGATCGCAGTTAAATGGTGGACAAGTGTAAGATTAATTAAAATTTAAGAGACTGTTTTGGAAAGTGAGAAATTTAAAATATTGAGCTTGCTTTTAAATTGTGCGTTAGCAGTGTGCCAAGCAGGAAGTGTGTTAGGTGGCCATGAAGATCTTCCGTTGCTGTGGTGACTCCACGAGAGAGAGAGTGTCTTGAAATTGCGATATTTTGTTCTACATCATTTTTCTGTTTACAAAAGAAAAGTGAGGGATTTTTAAGTAACAACTCGAATGGAGGCAGTTGGTAAGCAGAAGCGCTTTAGCTGGGGAAAATCTGAATTGGCGCCTGAGCTGTCTGGAGTGCAGAGTACAGCTCAAGAGCGACTCTGAGATTGTGAAATGCCGTAATAACTCGATTTCTGGTTATTATGGCGTTTTCAGTGTCTGAATTCAGGTTGTTAAAGGGGTTCACCAGTAATTATAAAGCAATAAAATGTTAGCAACAAACAGTACGATCCTTGTGAGTACAAAAGAAAAACACAGTAAATCTGCCTAGCAAAAAGAAGCCTTAATCCTTTTCCTTACTGTGGTAAGGTTCTTTGCTCTGTCCTTACAAGTAACCTAGAAGAAAAAAGCTCAGGTGAAGCTAGGTGCCTTTGCCAGCAAACCTAGTCTTCACAACATAAATACAAGAACACATCACATCTGTTAACTCATAAGCATAACATTTTCAAGTACAACATTTTTCCATTAAATAACAATTTTTTCATAGAATTATTAGATGGAAAGGAAAACTAAAAAGATACAAAAATAATTTCTTCAAGTAGAAGTCAAATGAAAGTAACTCTCTCAAATCTATATCAAACACATATTAATCAGAAAAATATACTGTACCTCTAAAGAAGTTTCTTTAAGGAAGTTTGTACCATACTTCACAGTTAGACCAGAATGCTTACATTTTTCCTCTGTATACCAAGTGTTATCCAATTTCCACACTTTTGTTGAAGGAAATAACAATATTCCTGAAAATTTTGAAATGTGCTACCATTCTCTGCTGTGTAAGCCACACACACCCAGCTTGCCACAGATAGTACCTTATAATAGCAAATACCACATAGTTTCTCTGTGGTATTTATCCCACCCTCCCATTGGGTATCCATATATCAGCATTGTAGGATGCTGAATTAAACAAGGTTCCTTCCATTCATGAGCTAACAAATGCCAAAATACCTTTGATGACTCTCATTCTAGAAACAAATGTTCTTGTGTTTCCAAGATGCGAACGCATGAGTCTTGTAGCCAGTATCTATCATCCACCTGCTTGTTGTTTCATACGTTAAGTCTGCCATGCAGGCATAACCATACTGTGTCCCATACGAAGGCAGGGAGTATCTTAGAAGTTGGCATAGACAAGTTAAAAGGAAGTGCAGACAATGAACAGACTGACAAGGATATTTCTTCTTTCTTTCTTTCTTTTCCTGACATACAATGTGGGAATAGATTTCTTACCTAGATTTAGTTTGCAATAGTTCTATAGTTATATTCCTTTTTATCATGTATTTAAGATGCACTAGGCCATATCTTGGAAGTTCACTTATCTTATTTAAAAGACCAGGTTTCTTTTGTGACCAAGCCGATAGGCATGGTAAACCACCCTAATACTATGTTTTTCCAAATCTTGAGTCCAGGTTTCAAGGCTCCCCAAAATTTAATGAATAAAATATAATACAAAAAAGCCAGAGGATTTATCATATTCAGATATCGTCACTTCCCTTTTAATAGGATTTGGCTCTCCCATAGGGCCTGAAAGAAGATACTATATAATGAGGTGGTTATAGACTGTGAGGGAGGAAAACATAACAGAAGTACATAAATATAGGCACCAGTAAGGACTTAATGAGGATCACTCTGTTCTTCTTTGAGAGCTGTGCCCTTCCAAGAATTAACTAGTGGCATGAAGAATGCCTGATTCCCAATTCCTTAAGTCCATGTCTGCTCCCCCAAAACTAAGGCCTGGAATTTTAATATTCCCATGTGTTCTAGTCATTCCTGCAAACAGCCCTTGATCCGGGAGATGTGTGCAGCCTAAAGCGACTCTGAACTTTTACTATAATTTATCCGAGATCCAGACCAATTTGAATATGTATGAAAAAGAGATGACAACTCCTGTTCCTGTGTGTTCTGATGAGAGCCTAAACGAAGTCATCAGCGTGAGCCATTACTTTGACTGGAGGAGCAGCCGGGCCCAATTGAAGTCTTTGTTATTTTGTTCAATACTTCTTAGCAAGGCATCCTTGCCTAACACCCTACCGAACAGGAATCTCACAGCCTATCCAGCCATTTAATATTGGGAATGAGAGCAGCATTATTATACATCACCTGCATCCATGACACAAAAGGTTCTGGTATTCCATAAGCTCTTAAGGTTTTGAATAAAACTGATGGCGATCCTATCGAATGCTTTCTCCTGATCCACCCCAAAACATACCCTTGTAAATCTGAATGTTCAGCCTGGAAGAAGATTTCTCTTAATAAAATTAAGTTGTTATGCTGTTGCCTATTCGGAATGGCACAAGTCTGGTATGGGCTAATAACTGAATCTGCCAAAGCTGTTAATCTATTAAGAAAAATTTTACTGAGTATTTTTAAATCTGTATTTAAGAGACTAAGGGTCTCCAGTTCCTAAGGTATTCCCGTTCTCCCCCTTTTTTACATAGAAGAATCAGGAGGCCTGATTCATGGTCTTTAATGCCTTCCTTAAGCATACAGTTAAATACTATTTCTAGGGCAGAGGCTAAATCATTTAGAAATGTTTTATATAACGCAGCACCTAGTCCATCTGTACCGGAGGGATTCTGATTTTAAACCTTGTATAGCTTCCTTGATTTCCTCCACAGTAATATTTGTATTAAGGCTTTATCATCTTCTGAAATTTGTGGAATGTTTTCCACAGGAAAATTTCAACCCCATGGGCCACTCAGAGAAAATGTGTCTCTTAGGTATAAATCCACTTGTTCCAGGATTTCTTCCAAGATAGTGGTCACATGACCAGTAATGGTTTTTGCTTGCTTTAGGACTCTGTGTTCTATTAGTGCACTCTTTAAAAGGGTCAAAGGAGCCTTTAGATGTGGATGTGCCAAATCACAATTCCTGTGCTTTGGCTCTGTCATACTGTAAACTAAACATCTGGTGTTTTATTACCTTAATCTGGGGCCCATAACCTTTCCTGTGTATTTCAGTTAAAGAAATCAATGATTGTAGCTTACCCCTCAGTCTTAAATATTCATTATAAGTGTTAGTGGTACTTAGAGTAATGCTGAAAAACTCTTTCCGTGTTTTTTTTTTTTTGTGTCCTCCTACCATGCTGTAATACTACCATAGAATTCAATTACTGATAATCTAGCTATCCATTCGTGTCTCCAGGCCTTTGTAAATTTTCTTCCTTGCATGGAGTTATTTAAGTGCTAAATAATTTTTCTACAACCGGGCATCTTGCCATTCTAGTGATACCGTAATTGATCTGTGATCAGTAAATTCCCATGCTAATAATTTTGCACAAGAAGGCCTTAAAATACAAGATAAGAATATAAAATCTATCCTCGTGGAAAGGAAGCCTCGAAAGTATGTGTTGCCACCAGTTAAATGCTAGTTTCTAAAGGCATCTTTTAAATTTACCCCAGTGATTATCTCTTTTAAGGCTTTAGAGTCACAGAATATTTTTCTGTCGTTACCCCTATCTGATCAATCCAAACAACAATTAAAGTCTCCTGCCCAAATCAGGATTTTAGACGTGTGTAAAAGGGTTGGATCTGTCTAAACAAGGAGGCCCATAGAGCTTTTGACTGAGAAGCATAAATAGATATTAGAGAAATCGTAGCATGATATGTGAGATCTAATAGTATAGCCCTCCCAGGCTCTATATCAACCAATCTTTTATTATATTATTTAGTTGTTTAACCAGGTATAGGGTATAATCTTGTTACTTTGCTATACTGTGTGTGCTATACCTGGTTAAACAAACAAATAAATAAATAAAAATAACTTTAATTTCTGAGTTACCAAACAAAATACATATTCCGTCGCAGGTTTCCTGCACCGTAGAACAAAAGGACCTTTTATCCAGATTTTAGTGGCTTCGTGGATCTCCACTGTTGCTTTTAACCTAGTGTCTTGAATACCGGTGATATAAAAATGTTCCTATGCCAAAGAATTTAACACAGAGAACATTCTAGAATAACACTTGATGCTGTTGCATCAAGTGTAGTAATTCTTAAAGCACACATGGTAAAGAAAATTAAGAACCAAACAGAACCAGCCATCATTTTCATCAAAGGGTTTTACTGCACCTCCTTTGCCTTGTACATTGAGCAATGCATTTAGACTTCCTCCATCCTCAGTGTGATGTCTTTATCTGCTTAATGAGAGATGATGGAGGAACAGTCGGAGACAGCATCCCTGAATCCTCATCTGATTGATCTGTAGCCAAGGCAGCATATGTTTCTGCTTCTTCCAGGAATCCTTCCTACCCTCCTTTAGTTCCACAGGATCAGACTCCCCTTTGTGGTTTAAAGTTTTTCCTGATCTATTTCACTTTTGGCAGTGGCTTTCCTGGGACCAAGATCTTTATCTGGTGGGGCATTTCTACTTCTGATGTCTGGTTAATCTGGGGGCTGCACATTACATAAGGAAGCAGCAACATTCGGAGGTGTTGGTTCATTAGCTTCAATCGGGGATCTGAAGCTGGAGACTTCTGGTATTGTCCTCTACTGAATTTTCAGGAGGGGGCAGAGGAACTTTGTGCTGCTACTGCTTTTGTCTGTGCCTGCATCTGTTGGGCCCTATTTATAAGCCCATCTTGTGGGGGACAGTCTTCCAGATTATGGAGGCCCATGGACACTTCCCATACCCATACCCATACCCAGTATGTTCTCACAGGCTACATTTAAAAAGATTTACACATGTTGCAGAAGAATGCCAATAGTCCAAACAATAATACACTGGGGAGTGTCACAAGCAGTACTTAAATGCATTCTTGAGCTGCATTTAAAGCATGATTTGGGCTGGCCTATGTAAAATAAAACTCCTCTATCTTTACCAAAAAGAAAAGAGCTGGACAAGTGTACGGACTGTTACTGGTGGTGATTAGTTTTAACCTTAATTTTCCCCCCTCATTCCAAATCTGCTCACTGTCAAGTATTGCGGATGGTTTGTCTAAGACCTCACATCTTTGCTTAAGCCAAGAGTATATCCTCTATATGTACTCCTCATTTCAGAACATTACGTAATTCATTTTACTGCTGGCTTGGTTAAAGGAATGGCCATGTAGGAATCCATATGGGGAGTTCTTCAGTGTTTGATATTGTGACCAAAACCTATCCAGAGATGAGATTGTTTTAAAGCTTAAATCAAATTACCGTTTCTAAATGGATCAAAGCAAAAATCTCTGAAGAGAAAAAATGCATGGACCCCTTTAGTAGGTTTTTAGCTACATAAATCCTATCTGGAGGATTCTCCAGGCCTCCTTTGAAAATTAAGTGGACAACATTCCTCCAGGGATGGGCTCACCCTTATTCTGAAATAAATCTGATAACCTAAACATTGGGTTGAGCCAAGCTCTTTTGGAGGGATCCTGTAAAACCCTTCTGAGGGGCCCATTCTAACAGATTGTTAATCATCAGTAACATTATTACCAAAATATTATTTGATTCAAATGCAGCTGCAGCGCTTTCATTGTTGGGGCCCATACCTGCAGGTTCACTGTTAGAAAACAGTGTCGGATCTGAATGTCCAGTTGTCGAGATGGTAGCTACTTGTGGAATTTGAGCATCTTTTTGATAACGTCGTACATCCAAATCTTGGGGTCTGGAGTCCAAGACCCATTAGACTCATGCAGCCATCCAGCGTCTTTTAGTGCGTGAGCAGGAGACCATGGTTGCTCTGAGGAAATATTCACAGTGGAAGGAGTTAGTTTCTTTTGCTGCACTTGTGGACTCTGAAGTATTGTTCTCCTGCTGTGCTTTCCTATGAACATCCTTATTTTGCATTATGTGAGCCATTCCCAGCCTGTGACCTTGTTTAACATTCTTTCCTTCCTTCCTTCCTTCCTTCCTTCCTTCCTTCCTTCCTTCCTTCCTTCCTTCCTTCCTTCCTTCCTTCCTTCCTTCCTTCCTCTTTCCGCTTTTGGCACTCTGCTTCATGCTGATTAGATCTGCCAGCCATGACAGTGTCAGAGAAATTGGCAGCATTGGTCTCCGTAGCTGTTTACTGTCTCCTGCATCATTATTTGAGGGTGGGAGATGCGAGTAATTCAGATCAGAAGTATTCTGACAGGGCTTTCCTCTGTCAGCTCTGCTAGTAGCACTTGTCTCTGGCGTTTACATTCAGCTTCCTGAGCAATAAGCGCTTGGATTCTCCTCTCTTTCTCTTGAAAACTTTAGTGTGTACATGAGTTTTCTCTGATTCCTGGCTCTCCAAGATGATCTCTGCTTGAGAAACGTCCATGTCTGTATCAAAAACAATAGGGCAAATCTCCTTCTTCCACACTTGTAGGATTTTGTTTCAGTCTCTAGCGTGTTTAAGTTAGGGAAGAGGCCATCTCCCATGTCTCAGTAGCCAGCAGTCCAACTCTCCACCTCCAGCATCCAGAGGAGCGGCCATCTTGAAACAGATGGCCAAGGGATCCCCACATGAGTAGGAGAATTTCCCCAGTGTCCTGGCCAAACATCCCCAATTCACTAACCTACCACCAACCACTTAATCTCATTCAGTTTCAATTACTTTGCATTCAGCCCCCCAATGATAAGGCTGAAAATAGGCAATATTGTCTAGCCCTCCTTTCGGTCATCGAAAACTAAATTAACTTGGCCAAAAAAGATTAAGAACATTGACATTGGAGTACATTGTGCATTGTTCTCTGGTTTATGTGACTACGTGAAGAAATGTTCCTGAGTGCACCTGCCTGTTCTGTAGTGTCTCATCTGCTGTCTGCAGCAGGTACAGATTAATGCTGCAGCTCGAGTGACTGCCATTCCACTCAGCAAACGGAGCATATTTTGCCTGCTTATCACTCCTTGCACTGGCTGCCAGCTGAATGATTTTTTTTTGTAAATGTAACCCCCTTATTACCCAGGGTTACTAGAATCCCACTTAGATCCAGTGGCAGGCAGGAAGGCAGCTTGTGAGACACCAGTTAAATGGGATTCACACTGTCTCACTTTGTCCTCCATCTCAGCTGAACTGGAGATGACATCCTATAGAATTCTCACAGCAGCATAAGCCACAGTAGAATGTTGCAGCTGGGAGTTAGGTTAGAATGTTGAGGTTTTCAAAGTTAGTCTAATGGGAGACTCAGTGGAGGAGGAGGTGTGCTGCAGTTGGCAGCTCCTCATAGCCCCAGCTCTGTTCAGAGCTACCACAAGAAGAGGGTGTGTGTTCTCCCCTACAGAAGGACACAGAAGAAACTTGCTGAAGTGCTTGAGACCGTTGCCGGTTTGTTCCAGTGCCCCATCCTGAGAGGGATGGGGACAAGACCAGCTTTTCAGGGCAACCCCTATGCCTGCTGGAAGAAGAAAAGCTGCCTGAAGAGAAGATTTGTGCTGAGGTACCAGAAGTGTGTTGTGTGTGGTTTTTTTTTTTCTTTCTGTGAGAGAAGCCCTGGGGCACCTGCAAACCATGGTGAGTCTGCTCTGCCAGACAGCCTATGTTTTCACCGAGAAAGTTGTGTAAAGTATCTGCTACTGTGGGTCAGGAAAGGACAGCCAAGTACAGTGCTTTAAAGTTATGTGTATGCTTGAAATGCATCTAATCAGTGGGGGTCTACAGGGATGGACATAGACACTTAGAGAACGTTGCAAGTCAGGACACCAGTTACCAAAGACAGTAGATTGTTAAATGTGATATACATTTTGAGATAGCATTCAACAAACAGAGAGTTCAAAGGAAAGGTGTTGACTCCAAATGAATGGCCAGGTATGGATTTGGGGACAGAGGAGGAGAACCCCAATCTGGAGTAACCAGATTTACCTCACGGATTCACTTTGGGCTCCTATAGCTTTCTCCCAGACACTTGGCCAGTGTCTGCAGAAAGTACCCAGATGTGGGATTAAGGATGTGTGTTTTCCTTTAGAGTTAGAAGCGCTCATGGGTGGTTGAGGGAGCCACCAACAGAAATGTCCATGTCATATGGAAAAGTGTACGGAGCTGGCCGAGGGCCATGCCAGGAATCCAAGAGAGAGTACCAGTTCAGGCTGAGGCCCAGTGTGTTCAGAACCTGAGGGTGGTTGTGATGATGATGATGATAAAGATGTATTCTGACCTCTGTAGATCTGCATAACCAGTGAGTGTAGCCCCATGGGGGGTCCATCTTGCTTTGTAGTCTTGTGTTGAAGTGAATAAAAGCCCCACTTAGAATCCCACCCTGGTTTGGACATTTTCAGTTCTTGCTTCCTGTATCTGGAATTACTAGGGTGCCCCTGCCCAGAAGTGCAAACCTAGCCCTGATGCCAAGGGAATGTTTTCTCCCAGAACCAGGCTAGCCAGGTAGTGGGTTACTAATTTGGAGGCACCGGCGCTAAATAACAGCAAACCCTAAACCCACACCCTGGTTACAAAAATATTTTATTAACCACATTTTCAATGTTGGCATGTTCCATTACTGTACTAAATAAAGTCTGTTTATAAAAACATGAGGCAGTGATAAGTCATTATTACAGGAATACAATCTTGGGATGGCATCTGTCTAATTTTAGTAGTCCACCTCCTCATTAGGTACATTGCAGGGGGCTATGAGGTATGAACTGCAAGCAGGACACAGCATTTCCATTACTCCAATGGTGTGCAATTAAGTCTAGCAGACTCGTTACTGAGGTGGGAGGGACAACCAGGAGGGATCCAGCTCCCCACCCTTTCAAGGGCAGGGTAGATTGACCAAGCGGCGGGAGGGGCAGCCCCACCACACAGATAAGTGGGGGGGACAGTCATACCAGTGTGTATTAGCACAGGGCTTCATTGTGTACTGAGGAAGCAGCATCAAGAATTCAACTAGGGGTCCTTGTGGGACAAGCTCCCCATTCTTCCCATCGCATGCAGCAACCACCCAAAATGACAACGATTTTAAAATACTTTTCTGACTTTCAGGCCCTTTTAAAGACTCTGCCCTCTGTCTTTGCAACCTTATTGCAAACCTGCACTGGTGCCCAGGAGTTGGAATCTGCAGACTATTAGTTATTTCTGCTTCTCATTTGAAATCTGCAAGCAATGCAGCTTTTCTGTCACTGCACCAAGATTGTGGAACTCGCTCACTCCCATGAGATGTCAAGACTGTGAAACTGAAAATTTGACTCTTTCACCAGGCCTTCCTGGAACACAGAGCTTTAGGATCAGATTCCTTTTATGTTGCTTGCATGCATGTGCAAGAAACATAGTGCCATCAGCGGAGATTTCGGGGTGTGTCACCTCCTCCTCAATTCAGTCAGTGTGTTGGCAGGCGCGGCCCTGTAAGCCAATGCATTTTGGAGCTGTCTATGACATGGTCCAAAATGCAGTGCTATACAGTTGAGGGGGGCTCACGCCCGTGAGCACTGATAAGATATCGGCTGCTCACGCGCAGCCCCCCCACAGACACCGGCAGGCGGCGTGCCTCCACTCCGCGCACGCACTGTATAGCCGACGGGTGCCCAATCCCCGCCGGCTGAGCTGCATCTCTCCCCCAGTAGTAGTGCCATGCTGGGAGCCCACCCAGCATGGCAAGTGATCCTTGGCTGAGGGGTGCCCAATCCCTGTTGGCTGAGCGTCCCCCCATCCTTGTGCCACGCTGGGCCCACCCCAGCGTGGCAACACTCTGATGGCCGGCAGGGTGCCCATCCCCTGTCGCTGAACGCCTCAGTTGCCTTGTGCCACGCCTGGGAGCCCACCCCAGCGTGGGCAAACGCCCCTCATTTTTTTTTTTTTTAAAACCTGTAAACAAAGCGGTCCCGCGGCACGTCTCCCAACCCCCACTACCCGCACCCACCCACGCGCAGCCTCCCTGCCCCACACCCCCACCCACCTCCGGACTCTGGGCGCGGCGATCTTCGGTGGACCGGGAACACGTCTGCACTCTTCAAAGGCGACGCGAACTGAGGAAATGCCGGTAAGCTGTATAATGAGGCTAGATAGGGGGTTTCAACTGTTGCATATCTTGGGCATTTTTGGAATTTTCACCAAATTTTCCAACATGGGTTTTAGGACCCTTCTCATGAATGATGTCACTGTCATGGCGTTGGGCCTGAAGGGTGATTTCGCAGTCACTGCGCAAAATCACCCTTCGGCCGTGAATAACACCATGACAGTGACATCATTCATGAGAAGGGGTGCCAAAACACCATGTTGAAAAGTTTGCCAAAATTCCAAAATGACTGTTTTACGAAGGCGATGCGCGTTCCCACGTAGGCTCGTAGAGTTTGTGAAATTTCAATATTTTCACTCCAGATTTTCAACATTGCCATTTTATCACACCTTCTTATGAGCAGTACAGCTGCCATTTTCACATCTCACCCAAAACGTGTTTCAGCCCATGTAGCACACAATGGCGCAGTCTGTGTGCAAGATCAATGTACGGGACAAATTAAGAAAATCACAGTGACACTGTTCATGAGCTCAGGTGTTAAAATGGCTATGTTGAAAATTTGGTGAAAAATTCCCTTCAGATGTTCTGCAATATTACTAATGAAGACATTGAACAGAACTGGCCCCAGGACCGATCCTGCAGCACCCACTGGTCGCCCCTTCTCCCTAGACCACATACCATTTACCACCACTCTCTGCCTCCTGTCTGTTAGCCAGTTTCTAACCCAGTTTACCACCATTTCCCCATGTCCAGCCTACCCAGCTAGTTTATCAGCCTCCTATATGGGATGGTGTCAAAGGCTTTGCTGAAATCAAGGTAAGCGTTGTCCAGTGCCCCACCTTGATTCACTTCGTTGTCACCCAGTCAAATAAATCAACCAGATTTATCTGACATGATGTCCCCACTGTGAATCCATGTTGTCTATGGTCCTGGTTCCGATGGCATCTAGATGCCCCACTATCCTTTCTTTAAGCAATGTCTCCATGATCTTCCCCACTACTGAGGTGAGGCTGAATGGACTATTGTTCCCTGCCTCCTCCCTGCTGCGGACTTGTGTAGAGGGACCACATGTGCCCTCCTCCAATTCACTCATGTTGAATGACTCAGTGAACATGGCTGCCAGAGGTACTGCTATCTCCTTCGCAGTTCTGTTAATATCCTTGGGCGTATGCCATCTGGTTCCATCGCTTTGTCTACCTTCAATTTAGAGAGCTCCTGCAGGACTCTTTTGCCTTTGAATGGACTATTGTCCACCTCTTCACCCTTGGCAACTGCTGTACTGCTGTGGCCCTTGCCCCTCCCACTCTTCTGTGAATACTGAACGGAAAGACACAGTGAATGTCTTGGGAGGAAGGCATGAAACTGTCACTTCAAATACCTAACAGCACATACAAGCAAGCAACATCGGCATTGACAAATGCTTGTTATTATTGTTTTGTAGCTGTGCCCTAGTGCTTTTTCCTGCTTTTTAAATTTTGTGTTTTGTGCAGTTATTTGTTTATAATGTGCAGTTATTGCACTGCATTTTAATTATTTGTACAGTTCCATTATTCAATGAATTTGGTATTTGTACTGCATCATGATTTTAGAAAAGCTTTATTTAAAGCATCAGTGCAACAAAACTGGGCAAAAATATGACCCTATCTTTTTTTTTTCCACTATTTAAAGATTCTAAGTAGCTTGCAGTTTTTTGGTGGTAAAATGTTCTACTTCCTGCAATATTTGAGTATTTTATAAATGTTTTAATTTATTTTTCTCAAGAAAAAAGTAGCATACATTTAGCTTAGAAATACATTGTAGTCATGGTAGGGGTTAGGACTGAGAAAGAAAAAAATAATCTTGAGCAGAATATCAGCTACAGAAAAGTAGATTGATTTTTTTTTTTTTTTTGTAATTTTAACCAGGAAGTGAACTGGCCAGCCCTCTTTCAGTCACGCCTGACAATAAATAACAATACTAAACAATACAAATTCACGTACAATAAGCAGTACCAAACAATCAGTTAACATTACAAGAACATGAATTAACATTCTCATAAAATTCTTTAACATAATTTTAAAATTTTTGATGTTGTTTTACCGGTTTTTTTTTGTTTGTTTATAGCTGACACTGCTCAAAATGGAAGGAGCACACCAAGCTAAATACCTTTTGCTTAATGCCAGCTTTGGAGTATAAAGAATGAGTTTCACTGTTTTCTGTGTCTGATAAGAACATACATTTTGTGTAAATTTACTGTAAAGAGAGTGTGGAGTTGAACTTTAACTCTAAATGTAAAACAGCAACATGATGCTCAGTTCTTAAGTGTGGAGGTAATTTTCATCCTTTCATATTGGGGCCCTTAGTGCAAATTGACACATGTTATTTAATATAATTTGATCATTTAAGATGAACTACTCTGGGTTCATACACAGAACAAAACCATTGTCCAAGATTGGCAATAATATTTGCTTAGCTATCAACAATCGAGCCTCATCAGTCAGAGAGTTAATGTTCTCTTTAAAACAAAAAACAAACAATTTTTGATTTCTTTTTTTTACCAATTTTGTCCAAGTGTTCATCTAGACTCAAAGTAGAGTCCAGATGGACACCAAATATTAAAAGAAAGCACTGAGAAAGCTCCCCACCATTACTCCCCAAGATGACAAGTCCTTCCAACACAGGCCAGTCTCTGCACTGTACCAAACATCATCACTTTTGTCTTGCTTTCATTTAGTTTTAGTTTGTTTTGATTCAACCATTCAAATAATTTTATATAATCGACCTGTAAGGCCTCTTGTATCCCTGCACAGAGGGCCTGAGTTGAAGAAGACTGTCATCTGCATACAGCATATATTCTGCATTTGAAAAAATGCTTTGCAAATCATTTACAAAATTGAAAACAATATAGGGCCAAATACTGAGTTTTGAGGGACCACTGCTCTTACTCTCATGGGCTCAGACAAAACAATTCCCGTCTTTACTCTTTGTACCCAAGCATTTAAATAGCTTTTGAACCATCCTAGGCTATGACCTGAAACACCAAGTCTTTCCTACTTTGCCAACATTATTTCATGGTCCACAACATGAAGGCCCTGGTTGGGTTGACAGACATGGCACCTGTCATTAAACCTGCTTCACAGGCATTGAGTTTGGTGCTCATCAACCTGCCAGCACCATTCTGGTCTGAACCCATTCTGATGCCACCAATAAAGCATGCCTGTCCAGGTAGCTAATTAACTGTCTGAACGCACATTTCTAAAAATTCTCCTAATATTGATAATAATGAGATGAGTCTATAGTTTGCAACATTCATCGTGTCCCTGATTTGAATATTGAAACTACTGTAGATCCTTTCTAGACTTAAGGTACTATCCCCATATAAATAGTCAGACTGAATACGTTAGCAGTTTATAAATAACGGAAGCTGCTAATTTTGACATCTTAGGATGTATTGAATCAGGGCCACATCCATTCTCTTTGTCAAGCTCCTTCAGTAAGCCCAATGCTTCCTCTTCCTAAATGGGGCAAAATTAAACCCTACCACCATCTTTAATTCTAGACAGTGGCTGAAGTGGTAATATGTTCTGCTCAAGTCTTTGGTCACCTAATTCCTCAGTTCTAGTCTGAGTTACTAAAAATAAAGTTAGCAATTTCTTTGTCCCCTGTCTTAATAGTTGCTCCATCAACCAAACAGGTCATTCCTGACCTGCCCCAGGACTACAAACATGTCAAAATAAAGACCAAAAGATTTACGTTTTTAAGACTTTAATTTCTGTTGATGGAAATACTGTTAAATGATTTAGCCTTTTTATCTCATTCTTTACTAGATTTAACAGGTATGTTAATATTTTATTACTTGTAGCTGAAACTAGCTTTTCAGAAAAAGTCTCACTGCTGCTTTAAAAAAAAAAATCTACTGTATCTTTGATACCAGTAAAGCAAAGCAAATTAATTTTTGTGGTGCTGTATCCGAGGCTTGAGGCACTTTTGTAGACAGTACAGTAGCGGTCATCATTGTGTCAGTAAGTGGAGCCTGATGGATGGATATTATGGGATGGTGCAGTGCTGGGAGATTCGGTCAAAAACTGGAACTGCTTCTCTTCTTATTGACCAAGAATGATGCTAGAGCTGTGGGGTGGGGCTGCCAGCAGTGAGAAGTGTGGGTGGTGGCAGGGGTATGGGTGGCTTTTTAGTAAAAAAAAAAAAAAAAAAATCACGGGGACAGAGTAGGCGTTGGATCTGGGTGTCCAGTTATCGCTGCTACTGTAATTGAACATTTCAAAGGTTCATGAGTGATAAATAAGAATACTATTCAAAATGTCACTGTTTTGGTGTGTGTGCAGATAATGACTTCTGGTTCCCAATGGACTCCTCACCTACTTGGTCCACACCACAGTGTTCACGGGGCACTCCGTGACCTATGACCAGAAACCAAAGGAATATACATCTTTGGAGGGATGAGGAAGGACACGCTACAACACTGTGCATGTCCTTGACACCGTGACCTGGAAGTGGTCTTTATTACAGTATGTAGCATCTTTAAGACAACTACCAAGAATATATATTAAAATAATTGAGAATGACTTTGTCAGTGTCACTAAAAATGTTTAGTTGTTGGTTAACTATTGAGTCCCTTACCATTCTGGAACATTAAAGCTTCTGATGTTTTTGTTTCGGGGAGGTGTCTATTGTGTGTTTTATGTATGTTTCGCATATTACTTTCGTGAATTAGTATAAGACTTGCAAACTTGTACTTCTTATGCAAGCTATTTATTGTTGTTTGTTTATACATACCTTTCTATGTATATTTATATAATCTATTTGTTTAAGATTTTAATAAAACACGTTATTGCAAAAAAAAAAAACACAGTGAAGATTGGCCACAGAACTGTAATGACTGTCCCCAAAGAGACTCCCCATGTATTGCAGTGTTATACAGGCCCAGTCCTGTCCAAGAACTGTTTTCAGCAGATTCCGGCCTAGGAGAGACTAGTCTTGAAATTTTAGGGCTCTCCATCCTCAAATGTGTTGTATAAATGTTTTGGGTTTTTCCCATTTTTCACTTTTGTACTTTTATGGAAAAATATTTTTGGGGTTCTGTAGTGTTCAGGTGGAGGTTTAGGCACTGTGTGGAATGCAGCATGTGTTTTTGTGTTTCTTCTGTTGCAGGTGTTCCTGAAGAAAATAAGAGGATACTGAGCTCAGCTGAGTTCCCCTTTTCTTAGTGCTTTTAGGATTGTTTGTGGTTAACAGGGTGTTAACATGTTTTTCTTCACAGGTGTGGGGTCATAGGGAAAGTTTTAGGAAATGCAGCGTGTGTTTCCTTTGTTTTTGTTCTGGTACCCTGGGAAGTTGGGGTAGGTTCTCAGTGGGCAGCCTAGTCAGATAGATTTTCCCTAGAGGGCTGGAGGATAGACAGGCTGTGGTCCTGATCTGCAGTAGAGGCTCTCAGTTCTGGTCTACTAGGGCATGCTTCAAGCAGTTCTGAACCACTGAGTATCCATAGATGGATCATAGGATAGGGCTGAAGTCTCATGAGCTGGCCTCTGTGCCTTTAGTGTTGCCTGCCTGTGCCTGGCACATGGTGAGAGAGAGTAGCATACCTCCCCATAGGTATCACAGAGGTAGGATGGCCTGGTGGAGAAATGACTGTGGACAGTCATTTGCCTGGCCAGGGGTAATATAACCACCCATTCCTGGGTTACTAGAATCCCATCAGTGTCAGTGCTAGGTAGGGAAGGCAGTTGGTGAATAACTAGTTCAATCGTTTTCACCTACTCACTCTCTTGTTTACTTGGTCTCAGCTGAGATGACAGAGATGAGGTCATTTAGAACTCTTACAGCAGCATAAGCCACAGCAGCTGGCTGTGAGTGGGGAGTTTTAGAATCTTGGTTCAGTTGTCTAGAGAGTCTGTCAGTAGTGGTTGAAGTGTTAGGAGTGAGAACTGCTGTGGGCTCTGAGAGCCGATTATCTTACGCCAGGTGAGGCTCTTGCAGCAGGCTATTACAGTCAGGACTATGCCGCAGGCACTAGGACCTTCTGGTGAAAACTTCTGCCAGCAATACCAGTGGGGACTGCCCCGACGCTGGCCCGCCCGTCGGTCAGGGTACAAGAGAAGCGGACCCATCACCTCAGTTCTTTCCATACGTACCCTGCGTGAAGCGGAGTACTTTAGCTTCTGTCTGCGATTCAGCGAAAAACAACTTCTAGCAAGATTCCTGCCTCTTTTCGACGGCTTTTACCATTCTCCGGTACCAATGTCAGTTCGCTGCCGTTGTCTTATCATTTTTTCCGCTTTGGAGCACTGTTTTCCTCGCTTCTGCCGCTTCCCAGTACCGGCGTCAGCCCTCTTCTTACCCGGCGGGACGATGTCTTCAGGCGTCTGCATCACCCGAACATAAAGGACACTGTCAACCCCTTGGGTCTCATAGTGTCTCTAGTTTAAAAAACATATTTTATGATTGCCACAATTCTGTAAAGATTGTTGATGTAGCTGGTAGTTTGATTCTGACTCTTATTTTCTGTAAAAAAACAGACTGCCCAACATACTGGTGTTATCACACCAAAACAGGTTTGTTTACATTCCTTGATCAACTCAAATGCATCTTTCCTGGACCTGGGAACACCCACAAAACAGTCTAGCCCCTCATGATGCAGTGGGAGTTTAGGAGGCTACTGCCTCGTGGTGACTACACTATTTGGGTGTGTTTCTAATGCTCAGGAAGTATACAGTAAGAAAAAACCAGGATTGTAAACAAAACAAGATTGTTTATAAATATACATTGCCATGCATTTCAGTTCTACTAACAGAAGACAGACAAAACAAACAACATCAGTGAAATTTTGAGAGGGTAAACAATCATAAACGTGGTGTTTCAACTAGAAATAATATGATGAAAAACAGGTTGACAGTGTCCCTTTAAACAAGTGCGACTGCGGGCAGATACCTGCTAAGGACAGCCATCGTGTGCATCTTCTGCCTGGGCCCGACCATGACACGCCAATTGTGCAGATTGCCAGGCCTTTACCAGCCGGACCGCATCTGCTGCCTGAAAGCCCTCGAGGCCTTCCTGTTGGAGCAGAAGATGGATCTGCACTCCCTGGAGGAGAGAAAGAAGTACCACAGCAAGGACCGTAGTCTGTCCCGTCACGGTCCTGATCCCATTCAATTCTGACCTTCTCCCAAAAGGCCCATCCTTCAGGGTCTGGAGACCTCCTGAAGACTCCACAGGCTAAGGCTGGCCCATCGGGAGAAGCGGCCAAGCCAAAGTGACTCCGCTAGGGTCATTGCCAAGTCCTTAGAGGTGCCTGCTTCGACCCCACCTGCTAAAGGCACCGGCGCGCCTGCTAAAGGTGCACCTCCAGAGACCAGGACTCACAGCGCCCCCTGGCGTCACTCCATCATGGTCCCTACACCGGCCGCCCGGTCGAAGGCGAAGGACAGGGTCAGTTGTGGAGATATCGACGCCCCTGTCGCCCAAGTCCTCCTCCCCTGGGCCTCAGGAGAGCTCCTTCATGTCCCGATGTACCGGAGACTTCATTTCAAGTGAGCGGCTGAAATTTTCACCAAGGACAAGCTCAGGATCTTTTCTCCTTTTGGTGGGGCAGGTCCTGGCGGTCCTCCCGTCGCCAGCCCAGACACACACCAGTACCAGACTCTGCGGAGAACCACAGCGGGGTGAGTCTTCCACACGGAAGTCACCGGAGCGCCAGCCTTACTCCCTCCAGGGCTCATTCCCACTCCAGGTCCGAGGACCACCGACTTTGCTCCAGGATTTCTAGTGACCGACGCCAGTCTAGGTCACGCCCAGGAGCCCTTCTCGTGACTAGGGCGGAATGTCTCCGACGCTGGTTCCTGACCGACAATGGTCATTGCTCACACGTCCAGGGACCGGAGTCTGTCTTCGACTGACATCGGTCCCTAGTTACTAACATCAGCGAAGGCATGGTCATAGGACTGGGTCCGACTATTCCAAATCTGATAGCCGATCCTCCTCTTCATTGTCGACCTCTTCATCCTCTCTCAGCCTCAAGCGCTCCCGGGAGAGAAGGACCAGCCTCACTCATCTCCAGATGATCCTACTTTTATGGACGTCATGAGGCACATCCAGGCTTCCAACGTGGGACACAGAGGACCTGGATCCGGAATGCTGGAGATTGGCCAAGTACCTGAGGCAAAAGAGTCAAAGCCTCTGGTTATACCTCCTTTGGTGGATACTTTCCAGGATCTTACTAGGACCACCTGGATGCATCCGGCCTCGATCCTGGCAGTCCCTAAGAAGTCAGATAGGCTGTATAAGGCCCCAAGGCGGAACCCTTCCTGGTGGAACACCCTCAGGCCGACTCATCGGTGATCACGGCTGCCCATGATAAATCTCGGCAACTGAAACACCTCAGCTCACAGCCTCGGACCGGAGTCCCGATACCTGGACCAGGTGGGCAAAAGTGTATGCAACCTCCACCTGTTCCATCCACTCCTTAATTTCCTAACGCATATGGTACAGTATCAGAATGTGCTATGGAAGGGGACTTGAACTGACACAGGCCATGCCAGACTCTGACAGAAAGACAGAGCTCCTGGACCTTCTGCAGTCTGACTCAGACGTAGGCTCCCACATACTGAGGCCTTGTATGACACTGCAGACACGGCAGCTGCCTCTGGGGTGTGCCTCCGGTGCCATGCCTGGTTAAGAGTCTCGGCTTTCACCAGGATCTGCAGGCTGGTATCCGGGTTTGCCTTCCAGGGTACCATGTTGTTTGGGCAGGAGATGGAGGCTGTGATCTCCCACCTCCAGGAGTCTGGCAGTCGATCTAGTCTGTCTGCCAGATGTACCATGGCGACCAGCGACATCAGCACCATAGGTGGCCTTTCATAAGCCCTCAGGCAATCAAGGTTCAGCCCGTGGCAACCAACAAGGGCAGAGAGTGGCTTCTGCAGGAGATCCGGAACCAGCAGTCTGGTGAACCTCCCGCCCGTGGGCCCAAGTCCTCCCAGACCTCTCTCCCAACTCCCAGCTCTACCCAATGACACACTTCTGCCCCCTTGTGCCAGAAGTCCCAGGGGCCGGTTGGGGCCGCTCTCCTTCATTTGAAGGGTGGAAGTCTATTACCGCAGACCAGTGGGTCTTGGATATTGTACGGAGAGGACACACACTAGAGTTCAGAGTTTCCTCCACATACTCCGTCAAAGCTCTCCCACTATCCTCCTTCTCACATCCCATTAATAGAAGGAGAAATTCAGACTCTCCTGCAGAAGAGAGCAATAGAGAGGTCCCCTTGGAGCAGCGGGATCAGGGTTCTACTCCACTTTTTCTGGTCCCAAAAGACTGGGACCTTCGTCCCATTCTGGATCTCAGCCCTCTAAACCTCTTTATCGAGCACAAAATGTTCAGAATGGTGACTCTTCAAGGACCCCTCCTTGCTGCACCAAGGGGACTGGCTATGTTCTCTCGACATGCATATAGGGGTCTATCCTCCCACAGAAAGTTTCTGAGGTTCCACTTCCAAGGGAGCATTTTCAGTTTGGCCTCTCTTCCACTCCGTGAGTCTTCACAAAATGCCTAGCAGTGGTGGCTGCGGCTCTAAGGCGGATAGGACACTATGTGTTCCCTACCTCGACAATTGGCTACTTACAGCCCCATCAAGAGGCAGCCTCTTACGAGCTCTCGAAGACACTGATACCCTATTCTGAGAGCTGTGGATCACCCTGAACTTACAAAATCATCCCGGAGCCCAGCCAAAGCTCGCCTTCATAGGAGCGATCCTGGATTCCGTCCAGGGCATGGCTTTTCTCCCACAAGACAGGGAGTTCGCGTGAGAGTTGGCAGAACGAACTCTATAGCGCCTTGAGTTCCGGCTCGAACTTCTCAGTTTACTGGGGCATATGGCGGCGGCCATTCCAGTTACTCCTGGCCTGCCTCCACATGAGTCCCACAGTTGATGCTCTGGGTGCAGTGGGACCAAAGCTACGATGACCTAGACTCTCTGGTCAGGCTCTCGGAGCCAGTCAGGAGAACATTGCTTTGGTAGATGGACCCCAGCAATCTGGAGAAAGGGTCAGCTTTCATCCAGAGCCACCAGGTCAGACTCTGACAACAGGCGCATTGGACCTGGGGTGGGGGCGCACCTGGGTGCACATCGAATGCAGGGGTTTGGTCACCCGGAGCAGTCCCTCCACATCAATGTACTGAAATCGCGGTCCTCACGCCTCCAGGCTTTTCGAGAGGATCTGGTACCAGGCTCTCTTCTAATTCAGACAGACAACATTGCGGTCGTCTTTACATCAACAAGCAAGGAGGCACTCATTGTATCCTCTTTGCAGGGAGGCGATAAGAGTCTGGTACTGGGCACTGGAGCGGGGCATTCTGCTGTCCGAGATGCGTTCAGGCATCCTAAACGATCTGGCCGACAGCCTCAGCAGGTCACGTGCCAGAGCACATGAGTGGGAGCTGCTACAATCCATGGCGGACCAGCTCTTGACAGGTGGGGTCTTCCAGAGCTGGACCTCTTTGCGTCCTGCACACGCCAAACTGCCAACGTTTTGCTCGAGAGCACGTGCCTGGAGTTTTTGGCCAGGCGCGTTATCCCTTTGCTGGGCAGGAGGTTTCTCTATGCCTTTCCACTCTTCCCTCTCATCCAGAGGTGCTGCTCAAGTTACAGGCAGAAGGGGCCTGGATGATCCTAGTGGCCCCAAATGGCCTTGGCAGATTTGGTTCCCACTTCTGCAGCGGTTATCCATGGAACCTCCAGTTCCGCTGCCCATATGCTGCAGTTACTGTCCCAGGACCAAGGGTCTCTGGTCCATCCAGATCTTGATCCTTGCACCTACATGCTTGGCTCCTTCAGACATAGCTCAAAACAGATACTGGGTTTCCCGAGTTAAGGGCGGTCTTAGTGTCAGCAAGAAAGCTCTACTGCCTCCACCTATGCTATGAAGTGGAAGCATTTCTCTCTTTGGGCATTACCGCAACATTTGGATCCTGTCACCTGCCCTGTGAACTCAACTTTACAGTATCTCCTCTCCTTATGCGAGAGGGCCTAGTTACTCCTCTATCAAGGTGCACATGTGGGCAATCTCCGCCTAACATGCTCTGGTGGAGAGAGACATTAGCACAATTGGATGTGGCCGCACCTTTCTTAGAAATTCTGACATGAGACCTCCCGTTGGGACCCTGTCCCACCCTGGGACCTCCTTTTGTGTTGGAGAAACTCACCCTCCCTCCTTTTGAGCCAGCAGCGGATTGTGAGCTACGTTACCTTTCTTGGAAGGTTTGCTTTTTGGTTGCTGTTACTTCAGCTCGAAGGGTTTCGAGCTTCAGGCTCTGATGTGTAAAGAGCCCTATTTGGTTTCCACAGGAAGGGTTTCCTCAGAACAAATCCTCGTTTCTTCTGAAAGTGGTCTCAGAATTGACCCTCAACCAGTCGGTTGATCTTTCTGTTTATTTTCCTTCCCTTCCAATAGAGGAGCTCTCCTCCACATTGGATGTCCACAGGACTCTGAGGTATTACCTCAAGGACGGTTCAGCACCGTAAATCGGACAGCTATTTGTGGCCTTTGCACCACATTGCTTGGGTCAACATTGTCAAGCAAACTATCTCTAAATGGATAATTACGCTGTGTCTCGTTTTGCTGACATCACAATAAACCCCTGCCAGGCCGGTTGAGGGTCACTCCACCAGAGGTGTCCTGCTTTGCCGCCCTGAGAAATGTGTACTATAAGGACATTTGTGCGGCCGTAACCTGTAATTCGGTGCATACTCTTATCAAGCATTACAGCTTGGATATCTTCTCCAGGCCGAGCTGGCTTGACCTAACCGTTTTATAAGGGCTTTCGTCCTCACGACCTCTGGAGTCGATATATTCCACCTCCCAGGGTCGGCTACCTCCTTGCTGTGGGACTGCTTGGGACTCAGTCCTGACTGTAATAGCCTGCTGCAGAGCTCCCACTCGAAGTAAGATGAGTACAGTTGCAGTAATAACTTGCGTAACAGTAGATCTTCGAGAGGAGCTTTGCAGCAGCACTCACCCTCCTGCCTTCCCCTCAAGGTGTGCAGAACCATTTTCTTTCTTCTCCAAATCTCTTCATGGTAGGCTTCACCTCCTTCTCTTGTCAGGCCTTCTGCTGGGTTCTGGCGGGAGTACTGAGGTGGAGCTGGGTCCACCCCTCTTGTACCCTGACCGATGTCGGGCGGTCCCCGCTAGTATTGCTGGCAGAAGTTCTCACTGGAAGGTCCTGGTGCCTGCGGCATAGTCCTGACTGTAACTAGCCTGCTGCAAGAGCTCCTCTCGAAGATCTACTGTACGGTAAGTTCTTCACGTAACTGTACTTTCTCACTGTAGTCCTGAAAGTATCCAGCCTGTCAAGAGAGTGGTGGAAACCGTTGTCTGCAGCAGGATCTCCTGATTTTCATCCCCGGGGATGAAAAGACCTGCTGAAGAATGGATCCTGGGGCAATCCCTATTTGATCCAAGACAGTTTGAAGCTGCCTGTACTGTTATAACTGCGAGTAGATTCGACTTTGTGCTTCCTGAAGAAAGTACTGTGCTTTGGTGTTTCTCTGGTTAAAAGGAAAGGTACACCAATTTCTGTTCTAAGTTTGAGACTTTTCTCAGTTTAAAGTTGGCTGACAGTTATGGGGTAAAGAGGCAGACTAATGCACATTGTTCAGGACTTTAATTTCTTACACTCCACAGTAGCGTTTCCTAATGCTGAATGTAAAGTTCATTCAAAGATGCATTTTCCTACATGTTTTGCAAGAAGTTTTAAGGTGTAACTCAGAAAGAATGGCTGGGTGTGAATATGGAAATGAAGGGTGGACAGCCCCCCATCTGGAGTAACCAGTTCAGCACTACAGGTTCGAAAGGGCACCTCGTTATTCAGGACATGGTGGCCAATGTCTGAAGAGAAGTTTACCTCCTGGAGTGGGCTTGTGCTAGTAATGAGCCCCAGTGTGCTCAGTTGTGGCCAGTGCCACTAGAGAAATGTGTGTTCAGTTGCAGCCAGTTGCCACTGAAGAGAATTCAATGTCCTATGAAATATGGGAATACTAGAATTTCTGTCCGATAGTCGTTTTGTTCTGCAAATGCCTTGTGCCACGATGTGTAAACCTTAGGGGTCCACCTGCTTTAGAGAACATCTTTTGGAATAAAGTCACACTCTAGAACTCCAACTCTGGTTTAGACATTTATGTTTTGCTTCTTGTATGTGGAGTTACTGGGTACCCTCCAGAAGTATAGGTCTAGCCTAGCCCTAGCAAAGTTCTATCCTCGGGACCTGGGTTTTGGTCATAAGTTTGCTTTGCACCCCTTTTCTGACCTCTAGAAGTGATGAGCCTGGGTATACATTCCCAAAGCTAGAGATGGTACCAATGTCCGAGTAGTTTTGTGCCCAGTCAAGGTTCAGGGATAGCTGTGTAAAAGTAGTGTTGGGGGGTTATACAAATTATGGGTTCTAAATACTAAATAAATAGCTACTGTACAATGTATAGTTGCCCCTTGGTCTGCATGGATTGCCATCCTTGCTGAAATGCTGTTGTACCACAGTTCAGAGGTCATGGGACACTGATGTACCCTTCTGTGGTCCAACATTCCAGATAATCTGAAATCTTTGAACCACTGTTTTGTTTTTTACACAGCAGTGCCATGTCCACAGCAATTAGTTCAAGTCATGAACTGAAAACATGGCCACAGCAGCCCTAAACGACCCCATCCTGACCAACAGGATTTAAAACGACATCTAATCTGAAACAATATGTAAACAAGCCCTCATTTTAAAAGTTTCAATTTTACTCGTCGTTTTGCTTGAGGGCTTACTTAACGCCACTATCACCGTTTACATAGCGGTGCTCTGTCTGCTCTATGACTAATCGAGACCACTTTCATTTCATCAAAATAAAGAAATGCTGAGTTTTAATTTTAAAACTATATACTACAAAAATAGCGGATGAGCATCTGCGTGCCAACAAGCCTATGCTGCTACCTGTAGGTTCTGATTTCATCTGATCCTTCCAGCTCGTTCTCAGGTCTAATGTAATTGGAACCCCTCTGTGGCGCACAGGCTGGTTGTGCATGGTTACCTATCCAGAATTCTCCATTTTGTTCAGACAATTCAAAAACAAGAGCGGCAGTCTGAAAAACAAAACAATCATCAAAGGTTACATATTAAAATGTTTTGGTGAGATACACATTAGAATGTGCTACTACAGCAGAAATATTCAGCCATACAAAACAACAATACATTAATTACGACTCATGGCTTTTGCATTTTGAGTGGCGCACCATGACCGTTTCTCTTTTCTACATGTGCTGTGGGACAGAAGAATATTCCTGCTGTGCTGAGAGGAAGAGATTTTATTTTTTTCTCCTCCCAGTATCTTTCGGTTCCAGTATCTCCATTCCTGTGTTTGAGTCTGCTTTCTAAAAGATATTAGAACTGTAGAGCTATCGCAAAAGTTCTAGACCAAATGAGACGCAGAACTTCAATGGGTTCTGACAACCCTACTCACTGCACTCCCCAAAGCAAACACACACACACCAGCCCTCTTCTTGTGTGCCTAACTGAAAACATTAGTGAGAGGGAAGGCAAACAATAAAACGGTGTCATTATAATTAGTAGACAGACATGCTAAATTGTTTAATTTTTTTTTTTAATATAAACTAGAAACAAATGGCAACTAGAGTGATATACTAAAAAAATAAACCAAGGGACTCATCTAGGCCACCCTAGAAAAGCAAACACAATCAGATTGCATGCATTTAAAATGTAGCGACTGAATCTTCAAGTTTGAACAGTAAAAGATATAGGCAACTTTCTCTCCTTTACAGGCAAGGGAAGGTTCCAACGCTGTCCTACCCAGTGCCACCATCTACCAGAAGGAGCTGTTTGTTTTGGAGGCCTTTTCCCGCAGCCCTCCTCTGACCTGGAAGCATGCAGTAACACCTTGTACATCTTTAACCCGAAGTATGAGCTTTGGTACCAGCCCATCGTGGAGGAGAAGCCACTGCCCGATAGGTATGTCAGTCATACAGTTTAAAAAGCCAAACTGAGAAAGGAGCACAGACCCTTTTCTTTTAAGCTGCCTTGGTGGGGAGGGGAGATTTTAAAACCCTTGGTGTCCAGGGCTCTCCAGGGCTGCCCACGAGACGTGTGTGTGTGTGTGTGTGTGTGTGTGTGTGTGACTGAGGCTGCGATGCAGCTGAAAACATGATACTGCACATCAGCTAGGCTACAGTGTGCAGTAGTTTTCAGTGTAGTTTGTTGCTGTATGCTTCACAGCCACGGTGGTGGTGCTCTATACTACATTTGTAGGTGTTTAAGGTGACCTGCAGAGTTTAGCTGCAGCTTGCTCCTGTTCCCACATACCTTGCCATGTCACCGCAGAAGCTGCTATAACCACAATTTTCTGAGCTATGTTGGGGTTTTGAATCACTGCAGAACTATACCGCTGAACCCGGAAGCCTTGAAAGAGCTGCGCAGGTCCCAATCGAGCAAGTGCAAGGTAGTCCAACCCATTCAGTGATGTACATACCACCACTGTTTGAAATGTAACAGCAGTGGCTGCAGCTTAGTATATTTATTTTATTGCTTCCATAGAAGTGTTGATGCCTAAAATAATACTTACAGCAATGTCCTGTCAAGTCAAAGGTGTCAGCATGGCTCAGTTGGTAGCACATCCGCCTCTGGACCAGAAGGTCATGGGTTCTTGTCCCACACGGGATTGGACTTGCACCTAAAAATCACTGGCATCTGAGTGCAGTATTTGGGGGTGCTGTACTGCTGGGGTGTGCCGTCCTTCGGATGAGGCGTTAAACCAAGGTCCTTCTGCCCATCCTGGTGTTGTCCTGGTGGGTGTCCAGGTGGAAGTAAAAGAACCAGGGCACTCTTTGCAAAAGCAGGGAACATTCGGTGTCCTGGCCAACATTCCTTCCATAAACCCGGTTCATGCAATTATCCAGGCTGTGTGTGGGTGATGTGCGATATGCGCACACCACACATTCAGTCACTTCACTACCAGTCTAGCATTGCTTGTAAAGCACTTTGGGATACTGTGTATGAAAAGCACTATATAAATGCTGATTCTTCTTCTTCTTCAAGTACTGCTGTAAGTATTATGTTAGGCATCAACACCTCGTTGAATCAATAAAATAAGCATAATGCGCTCCAGCCTCTGCTGTTACATTCATATCCGTGGTGGTATCTATGTCACTAAATAGGCTTGAATATTCATGAGACCATGCGCTCAATTGGGACTGCATGAGTCCTTCTGGATTCGATGGTGTAGTTCTGCAGTGATTTAAAATGAATATAGCTCAGAACATGTTGGTAATACCAGCCTTTGAATCCCCACAGTGGCATGGCAAGGTTGGTGAGAAGAGGAGCGGCTACAACTTAACTTTGCAGGTTACCACTGCAGAGACTGCCTTATATGGTAAACTTTGAAAATGTTCAGACAAATTTTGACACATAAACCATTTAATTCTGTATTTAGTATTCATTACCATTCTGGTAGTTAAAGCTCTGACATTCCAGTTGTTAAGCATGGGTGTGTGCCCATTAAACTGAGTGTAGTAGAGGAACTGGAAGGCTTAGTGCATTGGTAGTAGGTTAAGGGCTTTCCACCTCTAGGTCACTGGTTTAAATCCAGCCCAGGTCAGTAGTGGCTGAAAGCCATTATCACCTGAGTGCTGTTCAGTAGCCTATGTGAAATGAGTTGTGGTGGTCTCAGTCCAGTTCCCAGTGGACAAGTGTCCACATCACAAAACCACCAACACGACTGGCACTAATTGGCACCCTTGTTGGCAGTCTCACATGAGAGCTGAGGACTGCATAGCATGAAGTCTGAACTACCCTCTCACCTTCATGGAGGTCCCTCCCTGACCGTATTGAGGCATACTGGTAGGACAGTAGAGTAAAACTTGCACTGTGATCATCCGTGCTGTACCTACCATGTGAATAAACAGAGGGCTTCCGTTTCCAATGCTATCAGTCTGACACCTTTACTAAATTCACTTGGTAAAAAGCAACAACATTAACTCTAAATACTTTTATTAAAAAAAAAAGCGTGTAATCACTGCCATGCAGCAAGAGGGGTGGGCAGTGTCACAAGCGTGCTCCGCAGGTCAGGCCCTCTGCTCCCACAGTGCCAACCTCGAAGTGTGATAGTGTGAACAGGGGACAGGCGGGTAACCCTCCTGTCTGTTTTGGGTCTAAATCACCTACTAGCCTCGAGTCCTGGGGGTCAAAATGTGAACCTTATGTTGGTGTAACCCCTCGGTGGCACTATCCCAAGGGCTACTACCCTGCCTGCTTGGCTAGTAGCAGGTTAAGGGCCTGAGTTTTGAAATGGGTGCCTCCACCCAGAGGTCAGGGTTGGTAGTGGTCAAGCTAACATGGCACAGCCCTCCGGGACACTGTAACCTCCCTCTTCCCCTCTAGTGGCCTGAACACTGTACAATAATCACTTTCACAATACCCTGGTACACCACACAAGTACCCACACTGTTTGCACTACCACCAGGGCTTGTTCCTCTGGCTCGACCCTGGGGGACCCTTGTAAACAAGGTTATGCACAGCAAATAGCAACAGTACAGTACTTTGAGCACAAACTGGAACCACAATCCGATTACATGAAGAAAAAGTTAGATCTGATTTATTCCAGGGACTTGAACAAGGAAGGGCAAAATCAGGTTAATTAGCTTAAAGGTTATATCAATCAAGCAGTTGTGCATCGCTTTGAGTCCCCCACAGTCACACCCTGGGTACCCAGGTGGAGAAGAGATGGGCTAGCCAGGACTGTTGCCGGGGTTGCAGCTGGTTGGGGCCCCGTGATGGAAAACACAACATGCACAGTACACAATATTTGTAATCCGGAGCCAGAGGGCTCAGTTAGTAAAGAAGCGAAACAACAAGACAATCAGATGGCCTTTTCGGATTAAGCTGTTGTTGCGAAACTACCCTGGTATTTACTCATGATACCCAAGACTGGACACAGGCTGGACGAAAGTGAGACTGCAGGTGGTTGATCTGGAATGCCAGGAGAAGCAGGGCCCACACGAGTCACAGAGGCGTTGTTCCTGTTCAAGCGTGGAGCAGGGGCTGATCCCCAGGCAGGTCTCTTGTTGATGGCTTCTCTGTGCAGTGGGTAGTCTGACTGGGCCAGTCTGGCAAGGCCCAGACCACATGGAGACAAATTCGGATGCAGTCCGTTTTGGGCTGGATACAGCTTCCAGCAAGCAGAACACAGTTCACACAGTGGGGAACTAACTCACAACCCACTAGCAGCTCATAGCACATTTACATGTATAGAATTCTACTGCACCAGGTAAAGCACTCCCTGGTCACAATTGCAAAGTCTCTGCACACACTGGGAGCTTAGGGGTAGCTGGAAATCCTGACAGGCCGATCGCATTCAGCAAAATCTTGGTCTTCTTCAGGTTGAGCCTGGCCCACTTCAGTAGCTTACTTTAGTCACACAAACTTGGATTTAGTCAAAATAATTTTCTTCTCTCCCCTCAGGAGCAGCAGCAGACATGCAAGCCATAAACTCAGCCCATTCACAGTTTTCCCATGCTGAATCCACTCAGGATTGCTACCCAAAATACACTTGAGCTCTTCTCATTTCACTTCCCAGCTCAGAACTAACTGAAAATTGCAAGCAGCCTGAGACTTCCCCAAGATCTAAAAGGTTTGGTTGGCTGATTTGGCTGTCAGTCAAAACAAGAGCTCCCCTTCAGTTGCAAAAGGTGCAAAAGTTCAAAACTACAATTCCTACAGATTTTGACTTCAGACAGCTCCTGTAGTCCGGCTACATTTTAGGTCCCACCATAACTGATTGGTCCAGTTTGCAGTCCAGGTCCAAGATAGTGGAGACAAAACAAACGGTCCTTGCTACATAGAAAGCAGGTTAGATGAACTACATTATCACTCTAAATGATTTTCAGCAAATAGTTACATCTTTCAACAGAGTTCCTCTCTGATTACTTAGGCTGCAATCAGGCAGCTCTTAAAAGCAGTACACAGAGGCTATACAGGGTCTGGTAATCTAATTTAAACTGCTAAAACGCAGGACACCAGCCTGGCAGTGAGTATTTAGACAAACTCAAGGAAGACTTTTGGAACCCCAATTTTAGGGGTTACACTAGCATACCAGTTAACAGGCTCAGATATGTACCTTTTTCGGGAATGCAGTACAATCCTTCACCCAGTGGCACCCAACCAGGTTTACAAAATGTTCCCTTACAACTCAATATGAGATCTAGGTATAGTCTTACCTTTTCAAGATTAGTAACATATTCAAACCCTTAATAGCTTTCAGACTTAAACACTGATTCAGCATTCACATACAAAATAAACAGAGAAAAAGAACAGGCAGTATTTCAAAGACAATATTGTTTACTAAAATGGCAAAATAGGTAAAATATCAAACACAGAGCAAATATATCAACAACTTAGTCACATAAAATAAATGGCAAGTTACAGAACACAAACACCTACCCAAAAGATACTTAAGTTCCAGTTGAATTATTAATTTTTTTTGAAGTGCCTAGTTGCCAGTCCACAGACTGTGTGTCTTTGCTTTTCAGGGAGTCTTTCTGCCCCAAACTTCTCTTGCAAGTAATTTTCAAAGTCAGTGTTCTCCATTTCCTGGTTATGCCACCCATGAGATCACTGTTGGATCCTCCATAGATTTAATTTCTACTGTGGAACTCAAAAGTCTGCAATTTTTAAAATTAGTCTTTCATCAAAACATTCCTTTGATATCTCCTTGCTGATTTCCTGTTTTGCTAGAGTGATCTCAGGTTTACGACTGATAATAAGAATCTGTGACCAAATTGTCTCTTCCTACAGGAATCATAAAATTTTATGAGGTTCCAACTTCAAAAGCAGGAGCATGTTATAAGGGTAATAAACTATTGCTATGGAAGGAAGGCTTTTAATTAGGGGTTTCCTGGTCAGTTTAACATCATGCTACTTCAGCAACACTGACACCTTGGAGGTCAAAGGTCACTTCTCTCACTGACTACTAACCTTAAGCAGGCAGTCACATACCATACAATTTTATTTATAATACAAATATTGTACAATATAACAATAAGCAGATGGCACATCACAGTCCTCCCACCTAGACTGAACTTGGGGCTCTATCCCTGCATGGGATGAGCTCCCCAAGTTCTTCATGCTCAAACTGATGTGACAATCCATCTGTGTTTTCATTGGCTGCCCCTGCCGTGTGTGAGACAGTCATGTCATACCCTTGCAAGGTGAGGCTCCATCTTAGTAATCTACCATTCATTTACCCATTTGTGCCAGCCAAACCAGGGGTTGTGGTCAGTTTGTACCGCAAAATGCTGCCTGTATAGGTATGGCTCTAACTTCTTAGTGCACACACCATGGCAAGACACTCTTTTCCACTAAATTTTTCCCTGGAAGTAACTTTTTACTCAAGTACACTATGGGTGATCTTTCCCTTGGTTGGTTGTCTGACTCAGCACTGCTCCAGTACCCACGTCTGAGGTGTCGGTCTGGACTACAAAGGGTCTGCTATAGTCCTGTTTTGCAAGAGTGATCTTAGGTTTATGACTGATAACAAGGATCTGTGACTAAACTGTCTCTTCCTGCAGGAATCAAAATTTTATGAGGTTCCAACTTCCAAAGCAGGAGCAGGTTATAATAGGTCATAAACTGTTCCTCTGGAAGGAAAGCTTTTAATTAGGGGTTTCCCTGGTCAGCTTAACATAAAGCTACTTCAACAACACTAACACCTTGGAGATCAAAGGTCACTTCTCTCTCCTGACTACTAACCTTAAGAGGCAGTCATACCATACACATTTTATTTATTACACAAATATTATACAGTATAACAATAAACAGATGGCAGTGCATCACAGGCAGGATAGACCTGAAGTCCTTTCCATCATCACAATAATATGTTTGTGTTCTCCTTTATAACCACATAAATTATTTTGAAACTGGGATCACTATCCTTAGGCTTCATCTGCTTTGGCTGCTTGTCTACACCTGGCATTGCAACCTCTGCCAGTGACATCTGTCATTTCCATAGCTACAGATGTCAATGTCACCAGCAGAGGAATACAGTGAAATACAAAACTACAAATATCTCACTAATGCAAAGCATCATGGGAGGTAAATGCAAATCAGGATGAAGGAACTAGGGCTGGTTCCAGTGCCAAGGTCTTCAACAAAACAAAAAGCAAATCTGACACATTTTTTCCTTGTTAGGACTGGTCAGTGTGCCTCATCTGTGCCTTAACCCAGGGAGAGGAACTAGTCATGTTTGTCTCAGTAGTTTGTATCATATTGAGACCAAATAGAAAAGCAAATTAAAAGACAAAAAAAAAAAACCTCAGTGCAAAAGTACTGCAGCAATGGTTACACTGGAAGGGCATTGGCACTAAAGCCAAATTTCAAAGAAATACAGAAGTACACATGCACCACCAGTGCAATGAATCATTGAAGTACGGTACCTGCAAATCACCATGTAGGAACTTAGACTCTGCTTTGAATGGTACTGAATGTAATAGTAACAGTTTTATTTCTATAAAATATTCTATGTAAAAATTTCATTAATGCACTAGTTAGGGTTCCAGCAACAAAAGTTGGGAAATGTGGTGTTGGGGTTTATAACCTAACACCACACCCACCACACCACACCTACTCCACCCCAACACTGCATGCAGCAACAGGAGTGGGGGTGCCTTGGGGTTGTCAACCTAAAGCTTACCCCATTTCATGAGTAAAAGCTGAGATGGGTATAGTATAAGAGAATGGGTGAACGTTAGGTTGATAGCCATATGTTAACACACCCCACACCTGTTGCTGTTGTGGTGGTGGTATGTTAGGGTTGAAAACCCTAACACCACATTACCAACTTTTGTCACTACAACCCTAACTGATGCATTAACAAAGTTTTTGCAAAGAATTTCTACTTTTTGAGAGAGTATAATCATAGCCTTATTTGCTTGTGAGGACCCTGCACTCCCATTCATACATCATTTTGAGAGATTGTAATTGTATCCTTATTTCCCTAGGTAGCACAGGGCCTCTGGGCCCTGCACTCTCATCACTCCATAATACTGTGCTATATTCAGCAGTCTATTTTATACAAAACTCACTAAACTGACAAAACACACACAGCTTACTTCATTGTGAAGAAAACCTCCTGATTTTAAACCTTTGACAGCATTTCATTTTCTTTAGGACAATCGACACCACTCAGTCAGGTACACTGAATCACGAAAGTATTTTTTTTTTAACCAGGAGAGACACTAAGCTGAAAGCTTTTTTTTTTTTTTTACAGGTGCGACCTGGAGCACAAGGAAGTTGTGACTTGCTCAGGATTACACAGTATCACAGAAAGTGAACGTGATTACAATTGAAACACCATAAAATGGCAGGACCAACCAGATAATTTTTATTTTTATCGCTATTTATCTGTCAAAATCATGGCAGGATAAACCAGATCACCTAAACAAAACTCTAATTTCTGTCAAATAAGGACTACTTTTGCCCCCTCCCAAAAGAAAATTTTTAGCCATTTTATAAGATAGATAATCCACTACAGGCGTGCAGTCGTGGTCTGATATATTGCATGCCTTGGGTGGTTAAACGCACTCTGTCTGTGGCGTCATACATCACAACACACAAGGCATGTACATATCCGATCAAAACTGCACGCTCTGTAGTGGATTATCTATTGCATGTTTAACCAGTTCGTGTTTATTACAAACCTCCATAAACACTTGACAGAATGAAGACTAACGCGTCACTAGCAGTTTGTTTAAGATTGTCTTTCTCAATCAGTGCCTTCCAGATCTAAGATAAAAGCTACATAATTACACAGAAGACTCCTAGTATTTAAATAAACTACCCTAAATTTCCTTTCCAGCTAAAATTTCAGCTGTTATAGGAGGTATTTCTATGGGGCCTGGATTAGGATGACTGTCCCCATACAACAGAAAAATAATCATCATTGTTTTATAACTTTCAAAACCTATTTGAACAGCGTCTATGAATGAGAAGGACACAAGGTCCTTACTAAGGTTTATAGCGCTAGGGGCTTTGTGCTCATAATGCTCTATAAATACCCTAATAACAACCAATAAATTTACCGGATAGTATGTACTTATCAAGGTGATGTTTAAACATATGTTTGAAACTGCTAATAATAACCTCCTCAGGCAAGGACATGGTATACAATATTTTGTACCTTTTATTGATCCCTGGTGTCTGCCAACAGACTTTAAATGTGAAATAATTCTTGCTAACTTAAGATACTCACTTCCAATTGTCGTAGGTAAAAGCCAAAACTAATAAGCCCTTGCCAAACTTTCTCTTTGACCATAGTATAGGAGTAGGTTCCATATCTAGCTACTATCCAGTCCCTGTTTTACGAATCCTGACCATAAGCACAGTGTTTAGAGATAGCAGTCCCAGTTCTGAATGATTCCAAAGGCCTCAGACAATTTATGAAGGCAAAAAAGTTACGTTTCCTTAACTACACTGTAACTGTATTGCAACCATAATGCAGTTACATGCAACAAATGTGCAACTACAATTTAATTACCCTGTTGCATGTAATTACTGATTGCCTACCCTGTAGTTACATCAAAACTGACACTAAACAAAGAAGTGTGATGCAAAACCAACACACATGTTTATTTTTCCTGTTAAAGGATTGTGATAGGTGTAGACAAGAAGTCGGAGCTGATGAGGTCTAGAGGGCTGTGATTTATATTTTCATATTAATGTGCATAATTTTTTTGAAAAGAAGGATAAATAAAGAAAACGTATAAATTGTGCCATGAAAATCCTGTAACCTCATTGGTCCAAACACATCACATGACTGTTGATTGTCTGACAATCGCACACCTCACCTGAAGTACATATTTTTAAAAACTAGAAAGCCATTTTATAAGTGGGATAACACACTCCAGGGTATGTGGTCATAAGGGAATAATCCGCTTCTCAAGTGGTTGCAGCACTCTGCTATACCTCATGCATAATAACCACTGGAGCAGTGCTGGCCCTAGTAAACACGGGGCTCTGTGCAAACCTTATTGGGACCCTCTTGCCAGAGTATGGGAAAACCAGAACATAAACATCCCTGCAATGACCTCTCCCACACAGGAGAGAGAGAGCACCAATGATTATCTGTTTTCCTTTCTTTTTTTTTTTTTTTTTTTTTTTTTAACTCCCACCCAGACAGACCCCCATCAGCCATGCTGTACCCCAACCCATCCTCCTGGGACCTACCTCCACCACAGTGTTCCTCCCTGGCTTGTTCCCCAAGGAGGGCCCAAAGCCGAGGAGGATGACCCTGGAGGACATACTCTACTCCGTTTCTGTGGGAGCACCTCAAGTTAGGCTGTGCGGTTCCTCAATACATGGTGGGCAGCATGCTGCATCGGTCCAGCATGTTCCGTTTTGGGTCTCCACCCACCTCCTACATGTGGGCTGTGGTGGCGTCCTGTGGGGATGCCCGACTGTGTGGTCACCCACACAGCCTAGAGCATCTCCATAAACCACCACCAGGAGTCACTCCAGAGTGGTCTGCACCAACCACCCCTGGGAGGAAGTGTCCAAGGGACATCCATAACTCCCTCCTCCCTCCCTACCAGTCTCTGCTTCTGACACCTGGGCTCAGGACATGAACCCAGGTCACTAGTGTGCCAGAGCCCCATCACTTGGCACCATAGACCTGGCTGAATTATCCATTTTCAAAGGAAAACGAGGTTAAAAACAAATTTGCCATTTTAAACCAGCATTTGGGAGTAACTTTTAATGAAAAACTATTTGCACCACTTTATTGTGCAAACATCTCCACTTTGCATAAGCTTTATCTGCAAACTGCTCCATTTTGAGTCACATCTTTGTATAAAACATGCTGTTTTCCCTTAAAGAGTAACTGACACAGTTGCTGGCTCCAGGCAGGCAACCCATACAGTGGAGCTGCCTGCCCTGGGAGCTATTTGAGCCATATCAGATTTTTAGTTACTTACAAAAGAGTTTTCTCTGTAGAGCCCAGCTCGTAACTTCCTTGTATGAGCCAAGCAGCTGCCATGCACTGCAGCCCGCCCAAAAACAGCATAATTATGATGCAAGGTAGGAGCGTGGCTGCAGACACTCTGTGGAGATTATAATAGGATTGGGGGGAGAGGGGGCACCTAAATGTACTTTAGATTATCTTTTGGCAGGTATACATACATGGAGCTCTAATATATGCTCCCACCGCTTCCCTAAACTATGGAATTCTCTCACCCTATCCACCCACTCTACCTCTTTCCTGTGCCCTCTCTCCTCTCTTCTCCATGATTTCATCTCTCCCTCTTGCAAATGCACCTGATCTCCGCCCTTCTCTTCTACTCAACTATTCCCCACCGTCTTCCCCCCTTGTCTCCTCTTTCCCTTATAACCTGCCCCTAGCCCCCGCTACCTCCACCCAGAAACCTACTGTCTAGCTTTCCCTCCTACCTGTATAGTTCCATGGTTCACTTAAGCTGTATCCTCTGCTTTACCCAGGTCTAACTGATATTTGTAAAGTTGCCAATTATTGTTGATTGTTCTTGATTGCAAACAGTGTTCTATTGCAAACAGTGTTCTATTGCAAACAGTGTTCTATTGCAAACAGTGTTCATTGCAAACAGTGTTCTATTGCAAACAGTGTTCTATTGCAAACAGTGTTCTATTGCAAACAGTGTTCTATTGCAAACAGTGTTCTATTGCAAACAGTGTTCTATTGCAAACAGTGTTCTATTGCAAACAGTGTTCTATTGCAAACAGTGTTCCATTCTGATTGTGGATATTGTTCTGATTTGTTATGCCTTGCCTCCCATTGCCCCTTTCCTCCAGGACGCATCTGGGAATGAGCTGCTACTCATCAGTATGTCCTTCCTGCTGAAACTTTTGAAATAAATAATAAATGTATTAGCCCTTACATGTACACCTGCCAGCAAAGATAATCCAAGGTACATATAAGTGGCCCCTTCCTGATCCTATTATAGTCTCCACAGAGTGCTTGCAGCCCTGTTCCACTTAACATCATAATTATGCTGTTTTAGGGGTGGGGGCTGCAGTGCATCAATGTTCTTTCAGCTCGTACACAAGTTACAAGCCAAGCTTTATGGAGAAAATGACTTTTTGTTTGTTTTTTCGTTTGGCAAGCAACCAAAAAATTCGAGATGCTCAACTAGCTCCTGGGGTAGGCAACTCTATTGTAGGGTTGTCTGTGTCAGTAGATCTTTAATTTGGTAGAAAAATTTATTTTAAGATTTTGTCGAAAGGAATTGGCCATTTTTGAAAACAGAAAATCATTGACCCTAAAGAGATGCACACATCAACAATAATTGTACAGAAAATGGACACAGATACAGAGGACCAGGCAAGAACAAGGCTAACTGGACAGCTGAAATTCCCTCCCCCACTCATGGGATCCTGGGCTGATGCATAGTGTTCACCATGCTAAGGCGGCTGTGCTCCCAGGGTGTGCAATATTCTTTATAACTGCACACCTGTCATATGTTATTCCTGATATATATGAGATCTAGCTAAAATGAGCATACCAATCTTAGTTTTTCAAAGTGTTCCATGTGACACTGGGAGCTCTAAGACAACAGCTCATGTTAAAACATTTTCATGTACTTTACAGTATATGGTTTGGGCTTATTGTGTATGGAATTCACTGGCTTTCTAAAAGCTGTTGTAGGACAGTTCAAAGGTCACATCAAGTTGTAGTATCATTGTGATGTCACAGCAATATTACAAAACTTTGCTCTTTCGAACTGCCCACATGTCTCCTTAGCGCAAAGTTCTGATGGCAGCATGTTGAGCATGGCTGGATGGAGCCACTCAGTAAATGCTGTAGTTTTATTCGAATGAGCAGATATGTATGTGGCAGAGCGGAGCAGGGGTTGTGGTGGGAGATGAGCTGGTG
>CM028134.1:56990000-57112500 GCA_016271365.2 Neoceratodus forsteri
TGGGCACTACCCTTTAAAACATCTTTGGGCTTATTGTTTAGCACAACAACCCTCTCAGTCGTATATCTCCATGGAAAGTGAAAGTTGTTTGAGAATACCATAATAACTGGATTTGGATTATGGCTTTGACGCGTAATAACCCAAAATCCAGTTATTATAAATTTTAACAGAATATTAATCCGTTAATATTTATGGTCACCAATAATTATACAAGGTTTCCATTGAAGGTAGTACATAACAAATGATTACACATAATTGGGTACAGGTAATAAAATATAGAGTACTGGTTTTATAGATAATGCATTTAGAGAAGTTTTACAGACTATGTATTTCTAGAGAGGTTATGTAGGTCTCCATTAAATGGGGCCCATTTTTGGTGTAAGATATAAATACTACATTTTGTAATGGGCATGGAGAACAAAAGATCAAGGTCCATGTTTGGCTGCCCCTCTCCATTTCTCAGCAGTAGTAGTCACTGTAGTGATCACCATTCGTGACCATATCCAGTTTAGCTAGAACGGTATTAATATTGTCACTGTCGATGACTGATTGGGGTAAAGAATTCCATTACTTCAATATTCATTGAGTACAGAATTGTGTCTCTTAGTTGTGTTAAATTGTTTGGTATGTAATGATTTGTTGTGACCTCTAACTCAGAATTTGTTAGGCCTGAATTCTAACTGTAAGCTCTCCTTAAGGTCACTGTCATTCCAAGTTCTTGTACAATAGCAGTAGATCACCACTGATTCTCCTTTTATGGAGGCTACGAAGACGGTCTCTTTAACCTGTCTGGAGAATTTTTGTCTTCACTGTCCTTAACCATTCATGTAACCCTTCCTGCTCCCTAAAACTGAGAGCCATAATCAAAAGGAGGTCTCGCACAAGTCTTGTATGATTTAAGTGGGTTTCAGGAGGCAATGTAGCGTAGTAAAGAGCACTAAACTGCAAACCTGAGACCTGGGTTTGAATCCCATCAGCTCCCACTTGCATACTGTGTGACCCTGAGCAAGTCACTTAACCACTTTGTGCTTCCAGGTTGCACCTGGAAACAAGCTGTGGCTTAGTGTGCCTTTCCTGGTTAAACAATGTTTCCTTACCACTTGCACCTTGAACTAGAAAATGTGACTCTTTTTTCTTGTTAAACCTGCAGCTTTTATGTTTGCTTGTGAGCATGCAAGAAACATGTTGACAGCTTGCTGGAGTAGCAGGTTGTGGAGGTGCGGGCAGTGGTGGCCAATGCCACCACTGCTTTTTGGGGCTTGTTTCTGTGGCACAAATGAATGAGCACGCCGTCTATGACAGCAGCTCAGAAGTGTGCCAACAACTTGAACAATTTCACCGCTGCAATGAGGGATGCCCCCACATTGCAGGGCGACTCTTGCCTGGTGTTACATTTCAATAAACATTGTGGCAGCTGTTACCATCTGCCTCTCAAAGCCGATGTCAGGGGGTACTCAATCCTCCTGTCTGCATGCCCCTCCCCAGTTCATTTGCCGACAGGGGAGCCCAGTCCCCATCAGCATAATGTCCCCCTTGTTTGAATGTATCTGCACCCCCTTCTGCATCATGCCCCCCCTCAAAACACAGACATGCTTTCTTTTGCCAGTGAGGGCCCCAGTCCCCATCGGCTTCAGTCCTCCTCACCAAAACACAAGTGGCACACTGGGAGCCCACCCCAGTGTGTGAAAGAAAACCTGCAAGGAAAAAACCTTCCCGCAATGTCTTTTTTTTTTTCCCCCTGAAACAAAGAAACAGTCCCTTTGTCTGTGGTGCCCCTCCCCAACTCGCACCCCACCTCTCGCATCCCACTCACCGTACCCCCACCTCATACTTGCCTCCAAGCCTGGTGCGATGATCTTTAGTGGAGGTGGAACACATCTGCACTCTTCAAAGCCAACTGCGAACTGAAGAAATGCCGGCAAACTGTATAATGGCATCAATGGAGGTTTTCAATTTAGGGTGATATCTCTGCCATTTTGGGGAGTTCGGTCCCAAATTTTCAACATGGGTTTCTTGGGGCCTGCGTCTCATGAACTCAGTCACTGTCATTTCATTATTTGGTCCCAAAAGGTGATTTTGTGGTCACTGCATGGAATCGCCTTCCAGGACTGATTAATGAAACAGTGTCACCGCTCATGAGGTGGGCTCCCAGAAAGCCTATGTTGCTAATTTGATGAACAAATTCAAAAAATGACTGTTACGAGCATGCATTGCGCAGTTCCCTCACAACTTCAAGAATGTTTAATATTTTCACTCCAGATTTTCAACATTGCCATTTTCCACACCTCCTTATGAACAGTACATCTGTCATTTTTCATCCTGCCCGAAATGTGTTTTGCATTTGGCACACAATAGCATGGTCACTGTGAAATCGATGTTTGGGACAGAGTAAGAAAAGCACAGTGCCACTGTTCATGAGCAGAGATCCCAAAATGCCTATGTTGAAAATCTGTGTGTGGGGAATCCCAAAAGAATTGCATTAATGGTGTGCATTGTGCAGTTTCTATGTATGCTCGTGACGTCACTAATTTTTTATATTTTCACTCCAGAGTTTCAACATTACTATTTTTGTATACCTCCTCATCAACAGTATAGCTGTCATTTTTACATTCTGTTCAAAATGTGTTTCGCACCTGTGGTGCCAAATGCATGATCGCTGTGCAAAATCACCTTTAGGCTAACGAACTGATCATGTCACTGTTCATGTGGTGGGGTTACAAAAGCCCATGGTGAAAATTTAGAGTGAAAATACAGTACAAGTGACATTAAACTGTTCATCAACTCCTGGTGTAGCTTTTTTTTTTTTTTTTTTTGATCTGCTGCAGTGGCAACTTGAATTGTTGAAGCTTTTAATTATTTTCCAACTATCCTTCACTGCCTATTCAACTCACTTGTACCTGTTTAGTGATATGGCAGTAGCTGTTTTGCACTGTTTATGCAATGCATTTTCATGGCATTGTTTATAAATATCACAGCATTCCTTAAGAGCATTGTTTATAAATATCACAGCATTCCTTAAGAGCATTGTTTATAAATATCACAGCATTCCTTAAGAGTTGTTTAGTCTGCCTTCTAAAATGAAACTCATAAGCACTAAGCTGATAATAAAGCTTATAGTCCTAACAGCTAGTTGCAAACCAATACTAAGCTTTTACTAATTCATTGAATTAAACACTGCACAGATTTGGAAACTCATTGAACAATGCTACACCAGTGAGTTGAGGAACAGTTTAATGTGACTTGTACTGTACCAAGAAATGCCCAGGGCATTAGGGTTTCCCACCATAATGCCTGCCCTGTATGGACTAACAGGCATTAGGGGTGTGACTTGGGATTGTCGACAGTAATGCTCATGCCATTCCACCCCCACCCCATCCTGCAGTCAGTAACAGGCATCAAGGCGTGTTTTGGACTCTTTGGCCCCAAAGTTCACCCCATTCTCCTATACTGCACCCATTTCAGCATATTTCCTTATGGAATGGGGTGAGTGTAAAACCGAACACCCCAAGGCACACCTCGACACTTGTCGGTGTGTGCAGAGTAGGGTGAGGTGAATGGCATGAGCATTATGGACTCACGACCCAAAAGGCACACCCCAATGCCTGTCTGTCTCTGCAGGGTGGGGTGGGGTTGGCGTCGGTTCAGTACTTCACTGCCATTCCTGTTCTGCATGTCTCTAACTCCTGCACTTCCAATGCTAATGCCAGCAAGCAAACATTCGCATTGACAAAGCTTGTTTTAAGATGGCGTGTGTGGATTGCTAAACCTGTGCTGGTACATTCACCTAGTGTAGAGCACTACCCAGCCTACACACTGTGTTTATGAGATGCCCAGTCACTGGAACATGAAACGTAAAAAATACTAGTGGGAAAAACAACCAGTCGCAGGGGAATTCATCATGTTCATGTCCTGCCATCCAGGAAGCTATAGTTGTTAGTTGGCAAAATGTCGTCCTAGTTTTGTTTAGACAGAAGGCATTTCTGACATCCATGAATTACTCAGTGGTGTTAATTGCTCAATATTTTAAAACAGCTTTTATCACAGCTGTTGTAATAATGACTTGAATCAATAAAGATGATAACCATACTGAGTTTAAAAAAAAAAAAAAAAAATTCTTTGCACGGGGTTACTTTTTCCAGCTAGATTGTCTGAACATATTAGGATGGTGCTAGCAGCTATTTCTAATGGTAAACAGCACAGCACCGCAAAAGATGCTTAATTTATTAAATACACAGTGGGCATCGCAAGCGAGCTGGAACTTTTAAAACCTTCAAAACCACACACCTCCAATCAGGAATGAAATAAAAGGAAAAAAAATATGTTATTACTTTAAAAAAAAAAAAAAAGTATATACTGACCTTTTTGATGTTAACAAATGTTTTTCTAAAAGCTAGTTTCAGCTATAAGAATGTAACCCCTAGATGGCGCTATCCCAGGGCTACTACCCTGCCTGATTTGCCACTAACAGGTTGAGGGCCTGGATCCAATGGCGGTGCCTCCACCCAGAGGTCAGGGTTTGCAATAGTTAAACTAACTTGGTCACAGCCCTCTGGGACACTGCAACCCCCTTTCTTCCCACTAGTGGCCCACACAATATATCAGAATTACCTTCACAGTATACTTACCCCCAGGTCTGGTTCCGCACTGGGACCTCCTGTGAAATGAGATACAGTGCAACAATCACAGTACAGTATTTTAACATAGACAAATACCTCAGGCAGTATAACTTTGCTGAAACAAGCAGCTCTGATTTATTTAGGGGATATAACAAGGACAGGGAAATCAGGTTAATTAGCTTATCACTCTAATAATCTACCTATGGCTCTGTGCACAGGCCTATCCCTATCAGTTACTGTCCCTGGGTACCCAAGCCCTAGTGGCTAGTCAAACCGTGGCAGCTGGTAGGGGCCCTTTCACACAGAGAAAAGGAGAATTAAACAGTCAGCAGTACAGTAATTCCATTTGGATTTAATGTGGCAATTCAACAGGGAGCAACCCTGAATTAGTACTCACGACCTCCAAATAAGATAGGGTCCTTCAATGTCAGCAGGGCTCACTTGAGGTACACAAAACCTCTGCACACATCCATATAAAAGAAAGCACTATACCAGGCAGGCTGCATCTGTATCCGATCGCAATTACTGCACAATACCCGGAGAACACACAGCAGATTCAGTTCCTGACAGACCGAGTGCAATTTTCAGCCATTCCTCCAGTCTTCTACAGGGTGAGCCTGGTTTCTACTCTTCAGAGATCCTTTGATTCTTTTCACAGGACGGATTCAGTCCTAACAAGCTGTTACACAAGCTGCAGACCGGAACTCTGGGCCTTACACACGTTTTTGACTAAAACTGCACACTGAAAAGCACAGGCTCCTTCCTTCTTCACTGCCAAGCTCAACTCAAACTCCAACCGACAAAACCGGGCACTTCCTTTGAGTTCCTCCCAGTTCTTGACTGGATTGGCTGTCACTCACAATAGACTGCTGCTGTTGGTCCAAAAGGCACTGAAGTCTAAACTACATCTCCCAGAGTCACTGCCCATACAATCCTCTTGTGGCTGGCTCAGATTATGAGTCCAAGTTCTGATTCGTCCAAGGCACCATTTTAGAGCTAGCTTACCCCACACTGATTGGTCCAGTTCAGCAGTTCAAAACTAGAATGGGGAACTAGCAGACACTGTTCTGACTGCAAAAGAAAGCAGGTTAGACAAACTGTAATTTCATTATTACTGTAAATGATTTCTGGCAAACAGTTACATCTTTCAGATAGGTTCCCTTTGCACTCCTAGTGACTGCAAAAATGGAGTGAATTGGCAGCAGCTTGAGTGGTACTCAATCAAAGAAACACACAGTCCCCATACAAACTAATTATGTCTGCAAGCAGACAGCTCTTAAAGAGACAGTACCAGAGGCTCTAAAACACTCACTGATAAATGGCTTAAATGCCAAACACCATTCAGGCTTGGAGCATTCAAGCAAGCTCCTGGAAGTCTTTTGGGAACCCCATTTGCAGGGGGTTACACCCTTCCTGGTTTGGGAAAGCTTGACGTCCAGGCCAAGCAAGTACCTACAAGTTTCAACTGCAACCATATATATTTGCATTAGGCTCGCTAATGTAATCATCAGTCAATATATCATTTTACCAAGAACACATTTCTGAAACATTGCAGTACGTCACTCTTTACACAGTATTACATACACATTGTACCATAACTCAAGTTATTACCTCTTGTACATGAAACCTGAAGAGAGGGCCCTTCCCTATCAGTTACCTTGGGGCTGGATGGGGCAAGGGCACCATACTTAGAGGGCAACACAAGTAACTTGGAGTTAGCACTGATGCTCAGTTTGGGCAGTGAGCTCGGGGACACATACTCCTTTATGGACAACATTGAGAGGCAAGTCCACAGGCCCCCAAGTGAATCATAACTGAGGTGCACCACAGGCTTTACAGCTCGACCAGTCTTTCTAGGGGACTGTTATAGTCTCTGCACTCTGAGCCTCATTTTCAGCATTGTCCTCACTTGTCAGGAGTCTCCATGGGGGTAGAGGCTAGAACTTGGGGTACTTTCAGCTCCAGGAGTTACAGTTTCTGAGTCCACAACATTTGGCTCGCATGGAGAGCTTTCGGACACTGGCAGTGGACTGTCAGGGCACTCAAAATACTCTTCTTGTTCGGGTGTATCACCAGTCTGCCCCAATCTATCATTTTCCTCCCTGAAAGCTCAAACAGTTCAACCATGCACAATGATTCCATTTCATCTGATCTGATGCTTTGCACTTCACTTTCTGGGAGCATTGGCTCCAGGGATGAAGCTGGGGGCTTAGACAGTCCAGAAGGCCCAGCTTTGTCTCCAGTATTGACTAGGGATTGCCCGAACAATTGACTCAGTTCGTAAGAAGGATAGTATTCAAAGTCACTCTCACTTTCTTCCGATATGGACTGACAGTCATGCTCAACTGGGACTTGTGGAGGGAACACTTTAACTTTGCTTCTGTAGGTGCAGACTTTCTTGATCTTTTCTTAGCAGCAGCTCTAGTCACTGGTCCAGAGGGGCATCTTCTAGGGCTCAGACTCAATTAAGATTTGTCCAATGGGCAGTAAATGATTTCTATGCATTGTTTTTACATCTTTTGAATTATTCTCAGGCCTTACTTTGTACACTGGCAGATCATCTAGTTTGCCCACTACAATGTGAGGGAGATGGTGCCATCTGTCAGCAATCTTGTGCTTGCCATGCAGTCCCAGATTTCTTAGCAATACCCGATCTCCCTCCTGGAGTTCCTGTGCTTTCACCTTTTATCATACCTTTCTTTGTTGGCAGATTTCTTTTGGCAGCCATGGTTTGAGCCACTTGGTACGCATGAGTTAGCTGGGCCTTTAACTTTTGCACATACTGAAATAGTTGTCAGCTTGAACCCCATCAGAGAGACCCCAAACACACATCTACTGGTAGTCGAGCTTCTCTTCCAAACATCAGGGGTGGGGAGAATCCAGTGGCATCACTTTGGTGCAGTTATAAGCATGTACCAGGGTGGTAATTTGTTGGCTCCATCTAGGCTTGTCCTTTGGGTGCAGGGTGCCTAGCATATCTAGCAAAGTGCGGTTGAAACGTTCAGGCTGTGGATCCCCCTGGGGTGGTAAGGAGTGGTTCTGGACTTCGCACTCCCCACAGAGAAAGCATCTCTTTGATCAGACGACTCTCAAAGTCTCTCCTTGATCAGAATGGATTCTTTGTGGAGCCCCATAGTGAACAAAAAGTTTTCTACAAGTACTTTGGCCACAGTGGATGCTTTCTGGTCTTTGGTGGGGAAAGCTTGGGCATATCTCGTGAAATGGTCAGTGACCACCAGCACATTACTGATATTTCTTGATCTGACTCCAAACTCAGAAAATCAATACAGACCAGCTCCATGGGTGCACTGGTGGTGATGTTAACAAGGGGGGCAGCCCTCTGGGCAAAGCTTTCCTCTGTAAGCAGCGACTACAAGTTGAATGTGTTGCTCCACATCAGCCCCATCTTAGGCCAATAGAATCTGGATCTCACCAAGTCAAGTGTTCTGTCTATACCAAGGTGCCCCATGTGGTTGTGCAAGGACCTCAGTACTGAGTCTCAGAAGGCAGTGGGCAGCACTAGTTGTTGTTTGTCTACTTGTCCCCTCTGTCTACTGTTTCTCTGTATAACAGTTTATTGATCAGTTTCAACTTAGGACCTTCTTTGTATAACAGTGCAGTTCTCAAATCAGTGGAGCGTAATTTGGACACATCTTTTCCTGCATAGAGGGCTTCTAAAGCTGTTTTGATCATGGGATCGCGAGGATTGAGCCCGCCGAATACTGTCATTGTCCAGCTGAGGCAGTGCACCAATGTCTATTGCAGAAAAGTGGCAATAAGCAGCAGGTATGCAATTCTCAGAGGGTCCCAAGCAATCCACCATGCAGTCCACTGCGTCCGTGGACATTTGTTCCTCCCTGTCAAACTTCCGGCAGAGTGCCCGAATGTCAGGTTCTGCCAATCGGACCCAATCATTCTGGGGAACAGGCCTCCGGGAGAGAGCATCAGCATCTATGTGGTTCAGACCTGCTCGGTATTCGAGAGCATAGTCATATGTAGATAATGCAGAAAGCCACCTATGGCCAGTGGCATCCAACTTAGCTGAGGTCTGCACATAGGTCAAAGGATTATTGTCAGTTTTTACTAGTATTTTAGCCCCATACAAGTACTCATGGAATTGGTCAACAATAGCCCACTTCAAAGCTAGAAACTCTAACTTATGTACAGGATAGTTCTTTTCAGATGGGGTCAGACTTCTACTGGCAAGGCCACTGGTCTCAGAGCCATTCTCGTGCTCTTGGTACAACACAGCCCCCAACCCCTTGCAAGCTAGCATCAGTGCAGGACATAAGGTTTTCTTGGATCGGCATAGGCCAGCACTGGAGCATGGGTAAGTTGATAAATGATCTCATGAAAAGCAGTCTCACAATCAAGGTCCAGCGGGCCCCAAATACTTCACTCGGATGAAAATACACTCTTTCAGTCTTGAGGGACCTTGACTTTTGGTATTTTTGTGGGTTGGGGATACCCTTGAGTAAGGTTAAGTAAAGGGCGGATCACTCTTGAATAGTCCTTGATGAAACGCCGATAATAACCACAGAATCCAGGAATCTTTGCAGTTCTTTTAGATTTTGGGCTGCGGCCAGGTGGTCAAGGCCTCAACTTTACTTGGGTCGGTCTCTATTCCTCGGTGGATACTATGTGTCCCATACTTTACTGATGTTTGAAAGAATTGACACTTATCAATGGACAGTTTAAGGCCAAAGTCCTCCAGTCGGTCCAATACCTTAAATAATCTGCTCTCATGTTCCTCCAGTGAGCTGCCAAACACAATAACATCATCTAGGTATACCAGGCACTCTAGTAAGTTCATGTCCCCACTGCGCTCCATCAATCGTTGAAAAGTGGCTGGGGCACCTGAAATCCCAGGGGCATCCTCATGAATTCATAGAAGCCAAGCGGACAGATAAAGGCTGTCTTTTCACGGTCCTCTGGGGCCATCGGGATCTGATAGTACCCACTGCGGAGATCCAGCACAGAGAACCACTTGCTCCCGTTTAGGCAGTCCAAAGCATCCTGAATGCGGGGCATTGTGTACTGATCAGGGATAGTCCGCCGGTTTAAGGTGCGATAATCCACACACATCCTTACTGTTCCATTCTTTTCCTCACTACCACAATGGGGAAGCATAAGGGCTTCTGGATTCTTGTATTACACCAGCAGCTAACATCTCTTGCAGATGCGTCTCCACATCATCTATGTCAGCAGGTGCCAGGCGTGAGACCTCTCACGAAATGGTCTTTCGTCATGCAGCGGATATTGTGCTCAGCTCGCTTGCATCCCACGTCCCATTCCTTTAAAGAAAACACCTGGTCTCTCTGGGCAAGCTTCTCACTGACCCTCACTTTCCATTCAGCTGGCAGCGGAGTCCCGAAATCAAACAAGTCAGGCGTTACTCTGTCATTCTTCCTTGAACTCTTGCTGCTGGGTAGCACTGCAGTGTCTGCACAATGCACATTAGCCAGGATGCAACCCCTATTTACTCGAATGTCTCTTTCAGACACATTATGAACTTGGACCATTACCCTTCTGGCATAAGCATGGGCTCTAGCGGGCAAAATACTAGGCTTGACCAGCAGTCCCCTGGCAATTTTCCATCGCCTGGTGCATCCAACATTAATATTTTATTCTTAACATCCTTTCTTATACGGACCTCTCCCTGTAAGGTACACTGGGCATTTGGCGCAGGATCAGAGACTCAGGATCCTTCTTCCATACAATTCCGACCGGTTCCTCTGGTTCTATTTTTTCAGCATCTCTCTGTGCCTCATAGGCCTTCTTAATTAAAGCGGAACTCTTAAAGCTCTACTAGTCTTTGACCCTGTTTTCATAACACAACTGTGCCAGCCTTCCGAACATATGAGCATTTGTTCCAATCAACAAAGGGACACCATCATACAGTCCAGTGGGGGACACACTAAGGCTAGGGTCTCTACTTGTTCGGCCACTCCAGCCACGGAGGTGGAAAAGACAACCAAATTCGGATATATACCGAATAGGGTAGGCCTTCTCACTTAACCCCATACATGCAGTCCTTCTAATGGTTGTAAGGGTACGTCTGACAAATGCTTCTGATACCAATCTTGGAACATAATTGTCACTTGGGAGCCACTGTCTAATACAGCTCTTGTAGACACTCCATTCACCTTTACAGTGGTCTCCATGGAGGGACCCACTATTCTGGACCAGTCTGAGAGGCGATAGTGGGGGCCTGGGCAACTGACCTTGCCACAAAAGGACGTGAGTTAGCATTTTGGTGCCCTCACTGGGATCATTTTGCACCTCTTAACCACTGATTTGTTCTCCAGCTCTCCTTGTAGCCTATATGCAACTTTGTCAGTGTCTTTTGGGGACTGGCATTCCCTTTTCATGTGCCCATCTTTCCCACAATTATAGCAAAACATACTTTCTGGAGTTTGAGCTGGCCGAGGCGCCACACTGGGAGCCAGGGCGAGGTATTACTAACTGGAAACCTGGGTGCCATCTCTGTCTGGGCGTGATAAGCATTTGGAGACATCTCGTCAGTTTCTCTACTTCCATGGTCAAGGAATTGAGTTTGGAGCTGTTATCAGCAGGAGATACATGGGTGGTGCCCCCACCCCAGCAGATGCAGTCGGATATAGGTCAGGGCCCGTGCTTGCAGGCGTGGCCTTCATAAAGGGACTGTTTTTGAATTCCGGATCTCTCTCAACAGTTCGCCCCATTGTGGCATATCTTTTTCCTTGTCAGAGCACTCATTGACTGCCAACCTCTGCCCTGAACTTCACTTGATGGGTCACCCTCAGTCACTAGGTGTAGCCGCAGCTATTGGTGCAGGTCCCTCCCGAGGTCGTCTTTTCTCAACTCCTCAATTTCTCTCATTAACTCATCATAGGAGGGTGGGGATTCCAGTCGATCTGCCAGGCGTAACTGAAGCAACAGCAGTTCTGAGAAGGGGCAGACTTAAGGATCCTGTCCAGCCTGGTTCGGTCCAGTTCAATCGCTGGCAAACTACCTTTTCTGAGGCATTCTTGCAACAATTTTTCCAGCCGAGATACATACACAGACAACAACTCCCTTGGTACTGTTGTGCATCTCTTACTCTCCACCATAGGTCCTCATCAGAATCTGGGCTCCCATACACATTCTCCAGGGCCTCAAGATAGGCCTGTGCAGTCACTTCAGGGTTACTGGCCGTTTAGCACGAATGGTAGCCAGGGCAGGACCTCGAGGCTCTCACTAACCCTCTTCGCTGGTCTTCCGAGCATTGCCATTCTAGGACTTGGGGGCAACATAGTTTATCCAGGTCTCCCAGTCATCCTCCCTTGGGGGTGGGAGGTGCCAGAGAAGATCCTCAACCTTCGGTAAGAGTCGTGGACTAATGGCAGGTGCAGAAATTGAGTCTGCATTGGTTCAGCCACCATTACGGGCACTGGAGCCGGAGAAGGTGTTTTGGGAGGAACACCCCAGGTGGCAAGAATAGTTTCTTCAAGTCCTCCACAGTTTTCCCTTCCCCAGCAACCATTTAGCAAATTTCTCCTCAAAAGTTTCAGATAGTGGTGGGGCTCATTTCCCCGGTCTTTACTGTCCTTAGTTATCACTCTCCAAGCAGTGAGGGCTCCCTCTGGGGTAATGGTCTGTGGCACTTTGGAGCTATCTATGGGATCCTTAAACTCTACTAGGGCCAGGAAAGTGTGGGTGAGCAGATTAGCATGCCGACCCACCACCACAGGGTTTTGTAAACCTTCCACCTTGGAAAGTACTCCCTGCACAGTGTCCGTATTGATACCCAGGGGATGTCCAGGATAAGCATAGCATTTTGGGGTCGATCTCCTCCCCAGTACACCACTCCACCAGCCGGTGCACGCCACTTCTGTCGGGTACCCATTTTTTCTTAACAGTGGTTCGTAAATATGGCCACTAGAGGACACACAATCCCAGCGGTGAGCCTCCAAGATGTAACCCCTAGATGGCGCTATCCCAGGGGCTACTACCCTGCCTGATTTGCCACTAACAGGTTGAGGGCCTGGATCCAATGGCGGGTGCCTCCACCCAGAGGTCAGGGTTTGCAATAGTTAAACTAACTTGGTCACAGCCCTCTGGGACACTGCAACCCCTTTCTTCCCACTAGTGGCCCACACAATATATCAGAATTACCTTCACAGTATACACTTACCCCCAGGTCTGGTTCCGGCACTGGGACCTCCTGTGAAATGAGATACAGTGCAACAATCACAGTACAGTACTTTAACATAGACAAATACCTCAGGCAGTATAACTTTGCTGAAACAAGCAGCTCTGATTTATTTAGGGGATATAACAAGGACAGGGGAAATCAGGTTAATTAGCTTATCACTCTAATAATCTACCTATGGCTCTGTGCACAGGCCTATCCCTATCAGTTACTGTCCCTGGGTACCCAAGCCCTAGTGGCTAGTCCAAACCGTGGCAGCTGGTAGGGGCCCTTTCACACAGAGAAAAGGAGAATTAAACAGTCAGCAGTACAGTAATTCCATTTGGATTTAATGTGGCAATTCAACAGGGGCAACCCTGAATTAGTACTCACGACCTCCAAATAAGATAGGGTCCTTCAATGTCAGCAGGGCTCACTTGAGGTACACAAACCTCTGCACACATCCATATAAAGAAAGCACTATACCAGGCAGGCTGCATCTGTATCCCGATCGCAATTACTGCACAATACCGGAGAACACACAGCAGATTCAGTTCCTGACAGACCGAGTGCAATTTTCAGCCATTCCTCCAGTCTTCTACAGGGTGAGCCTGGTTTCTACTCTTCAGAGATCCTTTGATTCTTTTCACAGGACGGATTCAGTCCTAACAAGCTGTTACACAAGCTGCAGACCGGAACTCTGGGCCTTACACACGTTTTTGACTAAAACTGCACACTGAAAAGCACAGGCTCCTTCCTTCTTCACTGCCAAAGCTCAACTCAAACTCCAACCGACAAAACCGGGCACTTCCTTTGAGTTCCTCCCAGTTCTTGACTGGATTGGCTGTCACTCACAATAGACTGCTGCTGTTGGTCCAAAAGGCACTGAAGTCTAAACTACATCTCCCAGAGTCACTGCCCATACAATCCTCTTGTGGCTGGCTCAGATTATGAGTCCAAGTTCTGATTCGTCCAAGGCACCATTTTAGAGCTAGCTTCCCACACTGATTGGTCCAGTTCAGCAGTTCAAAACTAGAATGGGGAACTAGCAGACACTGTTCTGACTGCAAAAGAAAGCAGGTTAGACAAACTGTAATTTCATTATTACTGTAAATGATTTCCGCAAACAGTTACATCTTTCAGATAGGTTCCTTTGCACTCCTAGTGACTGCAAAATGGAGTGAATTGGCAGCAGCTTGAGTGGTACTCAATCAAAGAAACACACAGTCCCCCATACAACTAATTATGTCTGCAAGCAGACAGCTCTTAAAGAGACAGTACCAGAGGCTCTAAAACACTCACTGATAAATGGCTTAAATGCCAAACACCATTCAGGCTTGGAGCATTCAAGCAAGCTCCTGAAGTCTTTTGGGAACCCCATTTGCAGGGGGTTACAGAAATATAGGCATACCTGTCAAATCTATTTTTCTTGGTACATCCTATGCTGTGCTCCATGAGGTTTATTTTTGTGATCATAATTTTTACCAGGTTTACAGTGGTATTTCTAAAGCCAAATGTGGCAGCCATTCTTTTTTCTTGAGAAAAGCTAAATTAAAACATTTACAAAATACCAGATTTTGGTGGAACTAGAAAATGTTACCACCAAATAAAACTGGAAGATCCTCTTTATAGTGGGGAGGGAGAAAATTAGGGTCAAATATTTTGTGCAATTTGTTTACTGCTGCTTTAAATATCATATGACTTGCTGTTGCTATGACTGAATGGGAGGGGTTACCAGTAAATGTTATAGACCCTCCAGTGTTGGTTTGCAAGAGGGTCACAGTTCATTTTCCCAGTAGCTGTACCATCCACTAAGCCAGTGACCCCAGTTTGGGAGCAGACCAGGTCACTTCAAGGTTGCCAGGGTAGGATAGAGCATCCTATGAACTGTTCTCCTCTCTCGGGGGCAGGGGTTTCAGGTGTCCTACTATCAGTCTGCCACTTGGTGGAAGCCTAATGGTAGCACAGCAGGGATTGCCTAATAAAGAAAGGCCATCCTCAGATGTTTGTGGTTTTTTTTGTTTTTGTTTTTTTTAGATATATATAATTCTCCTCCTCCATCCAAGGGCAGCTAATCTGCCAGTCCCCAACTCCCAAACCAGCTCCGCCTCCCTGGTATTCACCGCAGCTGGGTTCTCCCAACAAATTCCACCTTGTGGCAGGTCAGAGAAGGAGGGCAGCCCCTCCAGTACAGTAATCTAAGGTGGACCAGCAGCAAGCCCAAGGTGGTAGTGCTGGCTCAGGGACAGGTGTGTCCCCGACATTCCATTTTTCCATTTTCTTCCTGCCCCTCACTGTGGAGAGCATCAGACTCGTGTCATGTAGGTGCACCCATCTGATGTTCCCACATCGCTTCCCTATCGCCACCTGTGCTGCACCACCACAAGACCTCCAGATGGTGGCAGTCTAAGGCTGGACAAACCTGCTTCCCTCCCCAGGAGGGAGAGCTATCCTTGGACGTTTGATCCCCCTCCCGCTCCGGCTGACACCTGATGACCCAAGTCTGTTCCTGAACTCGGGTCGCTGGCATGTCTTGAGGGTAAGGCACTAGTGCCTCAGCTCTTCATGCCACTGAGCCAGCATCCTGTCCTGGGATGCCGATACACCCATGTACATATGGAGGCACACGGTGGGGTATCACTGCATGCTGGATAGCCTTTGGGAAAATTACCGTGAGGAAAATCCCTGTCTGGCTAGAAGACTGTCTGACCCGTTACATGCCCTGCACCTCCAACTAGGCAGGCCTCTGGGATTCTGCATTGTGCTTTGAGGGGAGGACAGACCTTTCCCTGGCCCTACCACGGGAAAATCCATGGGGACTTTCCCAGAGCCAGGTAAGTCCTAGGGAATGTGGGTGATAGGGCTGTGAGGGCCAGAGATGAATGGCACTGGCTAGAAGGCAGGAGGCATAAATAATTGGCAGGAATAAAAAGATGGTCACATTTTCTGGGGAGTGGGTTGACCATGTCCTTCTGAGGCCCTCATCTCTGTTTAATTGGTGTGGCAGTGCTTCATTGCACAGCCTGCTGGGTGACCCAGCAGTTCCATCCTCAGGTTGGCTAGGTGCTGGGCACACCATGGAACCAAGCTGCTTGGCTCCTGAGGAGGGAGACTGCATCCACCTGATACCATCAGACCAAAAGATGGCACTGGCATCACTGGAAGCAGCTGCTTGCCTGCCAACCCAGCCAAACTATCAGGGTGGGGATGAGGAGGAACAGAAACAGGGTAAAGAATTGTAACAAAATATTGGGTGCTCCTTTTGCCTCTATAGACACATAAAATGACATTGAATGCTGGACTGGTACAGCTGATTTAAAATGTAACATTGGCTAAACCATACACAGACATACATTCTTCAGTCACTAAACTTGATACAAAATTAACTTTTCTTCATTTCTCCTCCCTTGCCAGAGACACTCTGCTACTTTGCTCGAAACAAACTGGTGATCTTTGGAGGAAGAAGATCTTCAGTTTACCTGAATGATCTGCACATTCTGACTTGGGGTAAGTTGGGCAGGATTTCACTATTCTGTTTTACTGGTGTAACATTTCAACTGGTTTTGCTCCCTGTGACAGATGTGTGTACTTGCACCAACAAAATGCATTCCATTCATTAGAACTGCATTGTTAAATTGCAGATGGGACTACCAAATGTAGCTATGTAGGGGTATTTTTATTCATTTTATTTATGAAAATTTTGGATAACATCTTTGAATAAACAGTGCTCTTTACAAAGGTTCCATATCATGGACAATGGACAAGTATTGACAAGAACAGACAGCTAGATAACAGTTAATACAATCGCAGTACATGAGCTGCCAGTGGCTTTGTCAAGATAAGACAAGACAATAGAATTAATAACCGTAAAACATTAGAGTGCATGAGCTGCCAAAAGGCTTTGTCAGGATCAACATGGACAGAAGCAGTGCTGCAATATCACCAGACGTTATACAAAGAGAGCCTGGGACGGTTACAATTGAAATAGTGATCTGACAAGTACATGAGGGGGCCAGAGGTAGTTGGTGAGAGGACAAGGTAGTAGGGGATAGGCAAGAACCGAGGGGTGGGGGATTGAAGGGATAAGGTAGGTGGTGAAGGAGAGGAGTAGGTGGTGATGGATGAGGAGGGAAGGGTTGGGAGATGTAAGGGGTAATAGAATGGGTGGGGAAGGAAGAAGAGTTTGGATGGGCAAGGAGGAGAAAGAGGACTAGAAGGTTGTTGAGGGCTGGGAGAAAGGAGAGAGAAGAGAACATGAGAGCTAGGCAGTGCAGGGGGTAATAAGTGAGGGAGGGACAAAGATGTGAGAGGGACTGGAGAGGGGAGGAGTGAAATCTGGGGGGCAAGTGAGGAGGCTGGGGTGGCTGACGTGAGATATTGGAAGAGTTAATAGGGAGGGAGTGGGGTGGGGGAGAGTGCATAAGTAATGGAGAGGCCAGGAGGGCAAGTAGGAATTTAAGTGTAGCAGTCACAGTAGGCACTGCCACCAAGTGCTGTCGTAGTTTGTGTGTAAAGGAGCTGAGATTCGGTGCATTGGTGATATCCACTGGGAGTGTATTGAACCAGTTAGAGGCCCACTTTGTAGGAATGCTGCCTTTGAGTGTGACCTTTGTGGCATGTGTGACTTTAATGGCTGGGAGAGTAATGGGAGCTTCTCATACTCCGAACATGTCAGTTTTGAAACTGTGGACTCCTGTCTGAGCAGGAGGCCGTGGAAGTGGAAGCCCTGTGATGCCTATATTAACTTCAAATGCTGTCATAATTCTGACTGAAGGACCCTTTTGAAAATAAAATGGGTTTATCCTAGGGAGTCTGCCTGTCAGTCAAAATGGAGCAGAAGGGAGGAGCACAGATGCTGGTCAGACTATCTCGGTGTGTGTTAGAGAGAAAGGAAGATAGATCGATTGATAGATTGATTCTTTCCAGATATTCAAAGGAGATGTACCGCACAACTGAGCTGTGCAGGTGTATCCCTGAAATGTGCCCTGGGCCATATTCAAAAGAAGGGATGCCTCATGCAATTCCAGATGCACTGCAGCACAAAGATGATGTATGCAGCGCATCCAGAGGGAGCATTCCCGTGCATATGTGGCACATCTCGATATTCAGCAGAGGTGTGTGGAGAGCTGCCCGCACATCTCGGAGATGTGCTGCACAAATTTAGGCATGGAAGAAACATGCCTACCTCCTAGCCACCCACAGGCAGTCTACTGTACTGCACAGTGTAACACAGCAGCCGCCCACTCCTGGGTGGCTAGCCCCCAACCCCAACCGTAGGGAAAAAACCCTCAAACCCTGTTTCCTGGTAGTCTAGTGGCTCCCTTTCCATCTCCAACACCAAAGTAATAAATCATTTTCATCCCCGATATTCCTGGTAGTCTAGTGGCACCTTCCATCCTGAACCCTGACTGTGGTTCAAAATGAAACCCTAACCATTCCTGATAGTCTAGTGGACCCCTCCACCCACTGAGAACCCCACCTCTCCCCCCGTCCCAGCATGACCATCAGGCCGGCAGACAACACAATCCACTTGCACCACCGCCACCCCACCGACTGAGCTATCACAGAATGACAGCTTACAGTAAGCACAATACCATTGGTCACCACAACGACCAATGGGCTTGCAATGTGTACTGTAGCTTTCATTCTACAAAGTTGTCAACCTTCTGAATGAAAGCTTACAGTACACACGGTGCTCATTGGTCGACAGTGGCAACCAATGGTATTGTAGTGCTTACTGTAAGCTGTCATTCTGTGACCGCTCAGCTGGCGGGTAGCTGTGGTGGTATGCGGGTGGATTGTGCTGCCTGCCGCCTTATGGCCATGTTGGGACGGGGAGCCGGTGGGGTCCCCAGTGGGTGGTGGGGGTCCCAGACTACCAGGAATGGTCAGGGTTTCATTTAACCACGGTTGGGGTTCGGGATGGAAGGGGGCTGGGCCACTGACTACCTGGGAATATTGGGGATGAAACTTACTTATTACTTTGGTGTCATGGATGGAGGGGTACCATTGGACTACCAGGGACGGGCATGCACATTATTCTATTATCATCGGGTCTTGGGTACGGAGGGAGCCCACTGGACTACTAGGGAATATACTTGTACATCTTTCTACAGCGCTAGACTGAGCAGGGGGTGTTTTCAGGGTGCCCTCAAGCATCCTGCCGGAGCATCCCTGCAAACCACATGCAATCAGATATAATGATATGCAAATGGCTCCATTTGCATGTTTGGGTCTGAATATCTGGAATTTGCGCCCAGCGTATCTCCAAGATCTTATTTCGAGAGGGTTCCTGAAGTAGGCCTTCACTTATAGGACTCGCCCCTGGCATCGGGTTCGAATGGCAAACTTGTAGATAGCAATCAGCAGGGACCACCCTGACGTCAGATGACATGATATCAGCCTGAGTATAAAAGGGCAGTCCACGCCTGCTCTCCAGTTCTTTCCCGCAGTTGCCTCAATGCGTTCAGCATGCAATAGTACAGTGATCATACGTCCACCATTTTTGTCGAAGTTTTCTTCGCTTCATAGGAAAAATTATTCGTTTTCCAACTATTTGATGTCTTCTAGACAGAAGAAGTAGTACTCGAAGTGTGGTGCCCAAATCCTGCATGGGGACGACAATTCCCATTGTCTCCTCTGCCTTGGTTCCAAGCACAACACCCAGGAGTGCTCCATCTGCCAGGCCTTCAAACACGAAATCGAACCAGGTGCAAGCAGACCTCGAGGCCCACCTCCTGACCCGATGATCAAGGCCGATGGAAAAGGAGCTCCAGGAACTGCGGATAGGTTGTCATCACCGCCCCTACAAAGAATAAAAGCAAGGAGAAGTGCCAGGACCGAGGTCTGTCGCCATGCGGAGGCCCTCTGAAACTGTGAGTACTTCAGCCAGTGCCCGTCTGCTTCTTTAGGCTGGGCACTTTCTCCCCTCCTGCTGAGGTGAGCAGGTAGTCGGGGTAGCCTCTCTGGAGGTCTCTGTTAAGTTGCCTCGCCTAGTCCGATAAGACACCCCTTGACCCTGTCAGCGGGTGCACGGCTCCTGCCGATCAGTCTAGCGCGGTCTCTGGACTTCCACTAGCCTGGTGTGGTCCATTCAGTCAGATGACTGCTCCTCCATCACCTGCCCAGATCTCTTCACTCCCTCATCGGGCTCCAGTTTGGCCCCGACGCCGGACAGAGTGAGCGGCAGAGCGATCCATCTTTCCCCAGGTTATCCATCCCAGGAACTCGCCACCCGATCCTCTGATTCTTTTTTTTTCCTACCAGCAGGATCACCTTCAGACCTGCCGTTGGGGCTCCTTCTGGACCTTCCCCTCACCAGGCTTACTGCCATTTTGGACATTAATCCGCCACTGGCTAGGGATCTTTCTATGGAGCCTTCTCCCTCAGGACCTTGGGGCCCTCCCAGATCCTGCCTCCTAGAGGCACCATAGCACTTCCCTCAGCAGGACCAGTTTCTCTGGGTGGGTTTCCAGGTTGAGAACCCATTGTTCCACCTCTAGGTGGCCCACCATTGACTCCACAGTATCCGACACCAGGCCATGTGCCCCCAACACCAGGATGCCCTGGGTACTCTTACTATCCTCAAACTGGTTATCACTACCCTTCTTGGCCTCAGTACCCAGGCTACACTAACTTCCAGCCTCCTCCTCCACCACCCCTGATGCCAGAGATGGCCCCCAATGGTGGCAGGAGGCCAGAACCCAGCTGCTATTGGAGCTTAGGCAGTCTGTGGGAAGCTCCAGCCCAGGGTCCCCTCCAGTGCCTCCTTTTGGCAGAACCTCAGGTTCTCTAGCTGCGGAGATGCTGGGATGGAACCCCCATTCCCAGTGGCTCCGAGCCCTCCAACACGGAGTCTGACTCTGAACCTTCGGACCCCAGAATCTCCTGTTGAGGTTCCTCCCAAGGAGTCACCCAAGTCTACCCCAGAGGAGACCGTCTTTCCGGAGACCTCTTGTGCTCCATACAGGCAGCTGGAGGCTAGCCCACAAAGAGGTGGATCTGCAATGAAAAAGCCGGAGCACCTGGATCTTGCTATGTCTGATCCTATCCCCATCCCCTCCATGGATGGGACCCCATGAGGACTTGGTGACCACGATATGGCAACAACTGTCCACATACCAGCTGGTCTCCAGGAAGGCAGACCGGACTTATTATCCCCAGAAGGATTTAGCATCTTAATTCCCATCCAAAGGCTGACTCCATGGTAATTACTGCTGCAACGACTGGTCAGCCCAACCGAACACCAGAGTTCCTCACCGCCAGACAAGGACTCTCATCAGTTAGACCAGTTTGGGTGAAAGATCTATTCTCCCTCCTGTGCTATTACATCACTCAACTATATTTCGCACATGGTTGTTTTCCAAAAACTACTCTTTCAGAGCAGGAAAGGGACCTCCTTGAGGTTCAGGATGAAAACCGTGGGAAGAAGCTCCTGGACACGGTCAGGATGGGCAAGTCCTCTTGTCATCATGTGCTCCGAGCGACATACAACTCGGTGGATTCAGTGGCTAGAGCGGCAGCCACAGGGATCTGTCTCCACCAGCTCTCCTGGCTCTGGATAGTTGACCTGGCACAGGATGTATAGTCTTAGCTTTGGACACTCCTTTTTAGGGTTCCGTCCTCTTTGGCGGCGATGCCAAGGATATCATAACAGGACTGCAAGAGAGTGGATGCTCCTTAAGAGATGTACTCTCTATGTACAAGACAGGTCAGAAAAAGCAGCCCTTTGCTGACAAAGAAGGTGGAACAAGAACAGGCAAAGCGTCAGGGCAAAGACGTGCCCCTGGCTCAGGAGCCCAAACCCCACAAGCTAAGTTCCCCAAACCAGCCTCGGGGCTAAAGCTCCCTCCCCTCAGTGTCCTGACTCCTTTCCCTCCTTCCTCCCTTCCTTAAATCAGGAGGAACCGGTCAGAGGGAGGTTCGGCCTCCACCTGGAAGGTTGGAGGTTCATCATTGCAGAGTCTTGGGTGCTTCAGCTCATCCAGCGGGGTCACTCGATTGAGTTCCTCAAGATCCCATCCCTCTACTGCTGGGATGGTCTTTCTATCCATGGGATTAGGTCCCCTTGTCTCTCGAGATCCAGGCACTTCTGCTAAAGGAGGCCATAGAACCCGTCCCTCCAAACCAGACAGGAAGGGATTTTACTCCCACTTCTTCCTAGTCTCAAAGAAAACTGTGACCTGAGACTGATCCTGGACCTCGGCACACTAAACATCTTTGAGTACAAAAGTTTCGTATGTTGACTGTTCAGGGTTCCTCTCCCTGCTCCATCCCAACTCCTGACTGTGCTCCTGGATATGCAGGATGCCTACCTGCATATTCCTATCCTCCCAGCCCACCACCGCTTCCTCCTTTTTGTTTTATGGAGGACCACTTCCAGTTTCAAGCACTCCCATTTGGCCTTTCCTCGGCCCCCAGGTGTTCACAAAATGTCTAGCAGTGGTGGCAGCGTTCTTATGCCACCAGGGCATCTGTCTTCCCATACCGGACAACTGACTCCGCAGCACCCTCTCATACCAGCCTAAAAGAGTCCCTCTCTTTCACTCTGAACTTGTCCTCACTTCTGGGGATCACAGTCAACTTCTCCAAGTTCCAGCTAGTACCATCTCAATGACTCCAATTCATTGGAGCTGTACTAGATACAGTTCAGAGCAGGGCTTTTCTGCCATCAGATCGAGCCAAGATTTAGTTGCTCAGGCTACTCTCGTGGTCCAGGCTCGATGGATCCCAGCACATGCTGTGCTCTGTCTCTTGGGACTGATGGCAGCAGCCATTTCTACAGTACCCCCTGGCCAGACTTCACATGCGGTCACCCAGTGGTGTCTCCGAGTCCAATGGGATCAGAGGACGGACGACATGAACCAAAAAGTCATGATCTCCAGCAGCCTTCAGAGATCTTCGCTGGTGGCAGGATCTCTCCAACCTTTCGAGGGAACACCTTTCATTCCCCATCCCAACCCAAATCCTCACCACGGATGCCTCAGACTTGGGCTAGGGATCCCATCTAGGGGCACACAAGACACAGGGGTCTTGGTCAGACCAGGAGCTTATGCTCCACATCAATGTTCTGGAGACCAGGGTGGTTCCTTGTACTCTCCAGGCATTTCAGTCTCTTCTGGTACCAGGATCACTTCTGGTCCAGACGGACAATATGTCCACAGTCTGGGACATCAACAAACAGGGAGGAACCGGTCATACCTCTCTGCAGAGAAGCAATGAGGGTCTGGTACTGGGCGATCTAGCTCAGCCTTTACTTGACAGCAGTCCATGTCCCAGGCATAAGCAACATCCTGGTAGACAGTCTCAGTCGATCAGTGGCCAGTGCCATGAGTAGGAGCTAAAGTCAGGGTGGTAGAAGAACTCTTCCTTCGATGGGGTTATCCAGACTTAGATCTGTTCACCTCCCCATTCAACGCAAAACTATCCAACTTTTGCTCGCTCGTTCCCGGGCATGGTGCTTTGGCGAGACTCACTGTCCCTCTCTTGGACAGGGAGGTTTCTTCTGCATTTCCTCCCTTTTTCTTATTCAAAAGGTTCTGGTCAAACTTCAGCAAGAGGGAGCTCATATGATTCTTATCGCTCCTCTCTGGCCACATCAGATTTGGTATCCTCTTTTGCAGCAGCTGGCACTGGAACCTCCGGTCCCTCTTCTGTTTTCCCATGACCTTCTGACACAGGAGCAGGGTACCCTGGTGCACCCGAGCCTTCTGTTTCTCCACCTTCATGCATGGCAGCTGTGGACATAGCAGTTTCCCACTATGGTGTCTCCTCGGAGGTTGCACATATCTTTGTAGAAGCCAGAAAACCTCTACTAGATTCACTTACGCCATGAAGTGGAAAAGATTTTGAATCTGGGCCCTAGCAAGGAGCTGGGATCCTTTCATGCTCGATGCTCCAGATGTTCGAAAGTACTGCACATTTATCTGAGATGGGCTTTAGCTACTCCTCCATTAAGGTCCATCTCTCCGCTGTGTTGGCCTACCACCTCCGGTGGAGGACGAAACCTTGGCTCAGTTGGAGGTTGCCAAAAGTTTTTAAAAGGCATCCTTCACTTGAAATTTCAATATGGAATCCCTGTCCCCCTAGGACCTGAATTGCATGCTCTAGAAGCTGACTTTACCCCGCTTGAACCAGCTTCTACTTGCGACTTATCGCTTCCTCTCCTGGAAGACTTTATTTCTGCCAGAAGGGTCTCTGAGCTCCAGGCTTTTGTTTGTAAAGAACCCTATTTAATTTTTCAAAAGACAGAGTAGTCCTTCAGACTAACCTTCCTTTCTCCCCAAAGTGGTCTCAGAAACCACTCTGAATCAGAGCGTAAATTATCAGTATACTATCCCCAGCATTCCAACGGGGAATACCTTCTGCACACCCTAGATGTACACGGATTCTGAGGTACTACACAAACCGGACTAAAGAGGTTTGTAAATCTAACCAACTCTTTTGTAGATTTTGCTCCTCAGTGCCAGGGCAAGGTTATTTCAAACAAACCATCTCTAGATGGTTAGTCAACTGCATCCATTTTTCTTACACGAAATATGGAAGTCCTTCCAGGGCAGTTAAAGGCCACTCCACCCAGCGTGGCTACCTCTACTGCCTTTTTAGAACTGTCCAATGCAGTGATCTTTGCATCGCCACGTGGTCATCTGTTCACACTTTCACTAAGCATTACAGTCTGGACATTGCCTCTAGGTGCAGAACAGGCTTTGGTCTTGCAGTTTTGCAAGGCCTTCTGTCATGATTCCCTATAGGGACGACTTCTCCTCCTCCTGGATGCACCTCAGCATGAGTTATTTTGGAGACTGCTTGGTATTCGGTCCTGTATGTGAAGACCTACAGGAACCCTCTAAGTAAGATATTGCAGTTGCGTAAGAACTTACCATATTAGATCTTCGAGAGGTTCCTGCAGTAGGTACAGTTTCCCTCCCACCTTCCCCAGCTCCTGGATGTTTTTTTTCCTTTATACCTAGTCCTTGGGTCTAGAGAGGAAGCAGGGTCCTATGAGTTTTTACTCCTAGCTTTTACTTGCCTTTCTTTAGGTCTCCAGTGGAAAGAACTGGAGCAGCGCTGAGATCGCCTTTATAATCAGGCTGACGCCATGTCGCCTGACGCCAGGGGCGTCCCGCCGATTGCCATCTACAAGTTTGCCGCTCGGACCTGATGCCAGGGGCGAGTCCCATATGTGAAGACCTACTGCAGGAACCTCTCTCAAAGATCTACTGTTGGTAAATTCTTGAGTAACTGCAACATGCGCTGCACACTCTCATTCCAGGTATTCAGACCTGACATGGGGATCGCTGGCAATCTTCGGTGGCCCCCATTTGCGCATCACATTTTATGATATTTAGATGGGATGCAATTGCACATCTCATTTGAATATAGCACTTCTGCGCTCCAGCTCAACTCGAGCCATGCTGAGTAACCACTTACGCTTTTCCAGGCGCAGTTTGAATATCTTGGCCATATAATATATATTACCTTAGGCGCACAGAACAGGCACTTTTAGCTAAAGACACCTACATTTCCTTAGCACCTGCCAAATGAGGCACTTAAGGCAATCACTGGCTGTTTGACCCCTCCAAAGGCTCACCACCCCAACACCTGCACACTCTCATCTTCATCCTTCCCTAGAATGTGATGAGGACTGGTGATGCTGTGTGTCTGGTGACCACATGGAGCCAGCGCTTATGCACAGAATCATAACTGGATTGAGGATGTGGCTGTAGTCACTTGACAAATGCACAGAGAGACTGGGCCTGCTTTGTGTTCGGTGTTGGCAGAGTGACTCATGGTTGGCTGGTGACACTGAGGCCCCTCTCCCCACAAAGTATTCTCATAGGAGCAGTGTGCAACCACAGAATGCTTTCTGGGAGTTGGAGCTCAGCAAGTGGTAAGTGGCACCCAGAGAATTTAATATTAAAAGCCATATATAACCCACTCCTAGGGGGCTTAATTTTGGCTCTCTGGAGAACTGCTGACACCATCCTCTGCACTGCTCCTTCACCCTGGTTCCAGTCAAAACAGTAGTTTGGACCTGGGGCTGGGCTGACTGGACACTGTCATTTGTTCTGTGAGTATGTACAGTGCCTTTTGTCACCATGGCCAGTGCACTGCCACCTCTCTACAAAAACCTGCCCCTAGACTGCCTTCAGGGTTGGGAAGCCGGCAGCAAGGAGATTGCTCAGTTTCAAGCAGTTCTAAAAGTTGCAGAAAGTGTAAAACAGCTAAATTGGTGCATGTCCCTGTGAAACTGACATCAGTTTGGAGCTCAGCCATGCAGAACAGTTCTTAACTGCAAGCTGGATCAGGACTTGTATGCATGCTTTTCCCTAAAACAGATAATCACTGAGAGGCAAGGGTTAAGCATAATGAATAGGGCATGAGATATTAACCACTGATCTTTAATCCCTGGATTTCTGCATCGGGGAGAGCCATGTGCAGCAGAGCAGATTTGTCTTGAGAGAATCTTTGAATAAAGGAGAGCATTTCGTGAATAGCGTCCAATTGCTATTCTTCTCTAAAAGTTTGTCAAAACAGACTTGAGACCCCCTGGAAAAGGGGACTGATGCAGCTCGAGTGTCAGACCTGGGCTCTAGCACTGAATTAGTGCAGGGTTTGCCTTGAAAGTTGCTCTACATCAGGAAGATGGAGAGCCACTGCCGCCTTCTGCTGTTAGGATTTTGTCCTGAAAGGGAATCTAACCAGCTGAGATCCCAAGTGAATTCCTGCCTGTTGGGGTGGGTGAAGACAAGTCCCTTGTGGAGTGAATAGGATCATCATCATCCAGGCATCGTGGCCCCACCCGCCCCAGCAGCGGCGTTGGGTGCACCTCACCTGTAACTAAGCGGGCAAGAGCTCCCATCATCCAAAGTTACCACAACCCACACCGCCACCAGCAGCGCCGCTGGGTGCACCTCACCTGTGACTAGTGGAACAGAGCTCCCATCATCCAAAGTTACCACAGTCCACACTCTTGCCACCAGGAGCACATGGGTCAGCCACAGTTCTATACAGCCTACAGAAAAGACCATCCAGTCACCCTCTGCCTAAGCAGGCGATGTCCTCCTTGAAACAGTACCAGCCCTTTATCTAAGGCCCTGTCCACACTACACCACTAAAACCCTGTAACGGTTTTAAACCGTTACAGATGGTAAATGTTACAGTGTGTCCACACTGCCAGTGAACCGGCATAACGGTTCGAACCATTACAGCCAGTCCACATTGTGAGTGATGGTGACCTTTACAGTCAGCATCCTATCCCACAATGCAGTTAGTTGCTGCCGGAGGGCAGTGCTGGGGCTACACGCCACGCTGGCCCATACTCAGCTGGTAACATTACTGAGGAAGAATTTCATAACCGCTGTTGAAACCACCTCGTAAGTGGTTTCATCAATGGTTATGAAAGTGCCTCCTGTAATGTTACAGATGTAAACGCAAACCGTCTGTAACGGTTTGAGCCCTCTGTAATGTGACAGAGGTGTAGTGTGAACAGGGCCTTATGTTGTGAGTACTGGGTTTACCTACAGATCTTATCATTCCTGTTGACTAGCTAGCTAGCTAATGGGCATTCCTGCACACTCCTTAGAACCAAGCCCACAGCTACAGCTTACAGCCGGAGCAACTGTTTTATTATCCATCCAGTTGTGTAATCTGCTACTTTGTGGCTGCAGCCAACAACTGAATTTACGGTACTGCACCAAGGTCAACATCACAGGCCTGCTACTCTGCATCTATGCACACACTACTGTAATTGGGAGCTCCCAGAGGACACTGAGGTTAGGGGAAAGGTGCTGAGAAGCACCTTACTGGGGCAACAAATGAAAACTGCTGCCTTTATTTTTTATCTTTGCTTCCCTTGTCCCCGACTTTGTTCAACAACCCCAAACCAAACCCATTGGTTATTTATTTTATAAAATGGGTAGGGACAGTCCACAAATCTGATTAGCTGCAACCTCTGACCAGCCATACATTCCTCCCCTATATACCACAGAAAAAACAAGTCCCAAAACAGCAAGCACCCCAAACATTATCCATGTGCTACTTTGCTTCACACCTCCAAAAATGCCATCTTGATTCCTTGCTAATGGGACATGTCAATTCTGCAAATTTACTGAGCGACATCGAAGTCAGAAAGGTAAAATAAAACAATCGCAACACTTTAAAAGTTTTGTTTGTACTTTGAAATCACTTGTTGTCCCTCCAAGCTGCTCCTTCTCCTCCTTACCTGCAGTTTTGGAGTCTGCAAACTGCCTCTGAAGCCTAAGCAGGACTTTCAGGGAATTTGCTACTGCAGGTGGTAGAGTGATGCCAGGCAAGACTACATCAAAATCACGGCCTTACCTGTGGCCTGACATAGCGATGGGCGACTGTCTTCAGCACCCCTAGTGGCAGTAGTTTATTTAACAGCATCCCTAGCAACCTAAGGAAAGTGGAGAGACAATTTCACATCAACCCAGATTTTTTTTTTTTTTTAGTATTTTTTTTTTTAGATGTTAATTTACAACATATATCCATTTTATAAGTGCAATAACACACTCCGGGATATGGGTTATGCTCTGATAAGGTACTTCTAAGGGCAGTAAGGCACGAGGCCACTACACCCCTAGGCATGCGTTATCAGAGCATCAACCCACACCCCATCATGTTATTGCTACGCAACTGCTGACATTTTGCCATTAATGCCTTGTTTTTTGCATGCTTGGTGATTAGTGGGAGGGATTGGTTATTGTGTTTCCTGTCATATGGGAGGGTTGTATTTATTTCCTGTGGAGATGCACCCTGGCGGTGCTCTGTCATAAGGGTCCACATAGGTGAGGCACCACCCACTTTCCAAGCCCATTTCTAACCTTGAAGCCAAGTGTCATTCTCACACAGGAATAACAGACTTTATTTACCATCTCCAGGCTTAGTCGGCATACTTGAGGTGGGGTGGTTACATGTAGAACCACCTTGGCTTTGGGTAACAAACAACCGATGCAAAATATATTTATGGACAAAAGACAAAAAAAGAAACAAACAGTGCACACACCTAGAAACAGAAAACACAATGCACAAATGGTGGGGATTTATATGAAATGTTTATTTTGAATGTTTATCATTAATTATATGAAAGATGACAATAAATTTGTGATTTAAATATATATAACTTGATCATGATGTCATCAATTGCATGGTATGTAAGGGGAGTGTTTGTAATGAAAACCCCACCCCTGAGGAGGACCCAACAGTCGAAACACTGGGGCATCCTGTGTGTGTTATTCAAGGTCCACTGGGTGAATAAAACATTGCTGTTTTCAGCACTTGAGTTGTTATGCGCTGTTCTTTCACCTGATGCTGGACCAAATATCGTAGTAACAAGCTCTGGTGAGCCATAGCTTTGAGTTTCGCCATAATTGCAGTACTTGAGGGAAGAGAGTGCGCTAATCCAGCACCTGTTAGGGCTTTCTGTGGCTCATGCAGGCAGAGGCATATGAAAACCTTTATTGTAAAACCCAGGCCACCACGAATTGTCTAGTATATTTCCTTTTGTTCATCACACACAGCGCAATCACATAGCCCATTGAGTGCTAGTAGTGCAAGTTTCCAACATGCAGCCCTTTGTTTTTGCACATGATAGAAGCTTGGAAGCACCTTAGAGCTCTGGGAATGGTGCAGTCCTATCTATAAGAGACCAGCTGGGCTGCTCAGGAGAGGATCAGTGAAATGTTGTGTGTGCTGCTCGCGAGGATTGCATCAGGGTTCTGAACTGATCTCACGGTTTCTTGCAGGTTTCATGGAGTATACATCAGTGCCGATATCCCTGCCTCTTCCTTCACCACGCTGGTAAGAAAACAAGGTTTAAAATGCTGTTTTGTCTTTACTGACCATATGGTATGCATACTGTATATCTTATCCTTGACTGGAAGGGGCTGCTGGTGGGTTTTGTTGTTTTGGAACTACGGCTGAGATGCACGGTTGCATGAGTGTATCACTGAGTGGTCACAACGGACCATTTTGTGACATTGACGATTTTGTGACCCCCACTGTGCAATGCACAATGGGTCGCAGCCCTTTTCTGTGGAGTCACCATGTGGATGGTCCGCAGTATCATTCTCAATATGTGGGGACCCTAAAACCCAGCTGCCAAAACCCCTGCCTGTAGAACTGTCTGCTGTGACCTGGCACCTTCAGACTAAAGCAGTGCAGAATACAGAATTCTGCTGGCGAAGTTTGTGCAGAATGGCAAATCCGCTTCGAAATACTTTTCGAATTCTTTTTGAATTTTGCAAAATTCTGAACTGCATTTTGTGTAATCTATGGAACAGCTTTCCACAGATTACTTAAACTGTGGACTCTCACTAAGAAACTTTTTTTTTTTTGGTTAATCTGTTTATACCCTTGCCTCTGGTCTGCACCTCAGCCTGACCTTCTTAGCCCTGTCACCCTGGCATCCCCAGGGCCACTCTTAACCTCCCCATGTGCCCCCAGAGCTTCCCCTCTGGCAGGGGTGGTGGGTTCTCCAGTCTCCCACCGTGAAGGATCCAGTTGTGGGAGGTGGCAGCTAGGTAGCCAGATGCGGAGCTCTATGTAGCAGAATGGTGATCTAGCCAAATGGGGTCTTTTCTTGTTCTCCCAGTGACCCTAAGATGTCTGCCTTGAGGGCACAGCAAGCATGCATGCACACAAGTGTGCGTGGCACAGTGCCTGCTGACATCATCACACTCACAAGTCACTCCAGCTGCAATGCCACCTGTGGTCACCTAGGTGGCAGTATAGCAGTGGAGCTGGCTGCCCTCCTCCCACCCCAGGGAGGAGAATGTCCTCTGTGATGCTCAGTCTCCCCTTGGTTGGGCCCTCAACTACCCAACACAATGAATAAAAATGTCTGAAAAAAAAGACAACATGCATGATATACCACCCCAATCACCTTCTATCAACTGGAATCCATCAATGATGCCTAATACAGAAAACATCATCTGCTAGAGTGTGATGCCCTGGGATAGAACGTACAAATTATTGAATACAGAATGGTATTCACACTGCACTGTGGTCACGCCCCTACTGGCTTAACACCAGATTTTTCTTTGCCTGAAGACAGCAGTCACCCCAAAGAGGTTTCAGCTTTTGGTCTTTCCTTTCGTATTTATTTTATTACAGTCTCAGTTTTAATTTATTTTATTTAGTTCTCGATACTTTGCATTAGGCAGCTTTTTAGTACCTCAAAATATTGTTTTAATGGTTTCTCCAGTTCTCAGCGCTTCCCAGGAACCAGAAGGCTTTTTAAAAGCGTGGTTCCGTCTTAGGGAAATTACATTTTGTGGTGAAAAGTTAATTGCTTGCATTTTACTTTACTTTTATAGTAGTTTTAAGTGTTTTCTTGTTAAATATTTTTATTTTACCAATTTTGTGTTTAAGGAACTAAATATCTTCTCCCTTAGGCCCTCTCAGTTTTGGCATGAGTGATAGGCCTAAAAGAAAATGGGACTCGCATGTTTTAAAACTGCACTTTTTGTTTTCAGCTTCTAGAAGGGCATACTGCCATGAGCTTTGTTTAAGGTGCCTGAAGCCAAATCTCAATGTTAACAATTTTGAACACGTTACGAAAGTGTTACCAAATGCACAAAAGGGTTTTAAAAAGAGAAGAACTTTACGGCTCCTCAGTCTGCCTCCGTGTCTCCAAAACAGATTAAAGGCTCAGAGGGTGTTCCTAATGAGGTTGGGAAGTACACATCATAGGATTCTTTTCCTCATAAGCAGCAATCCCTGTCAAAGGGCAGACATAAAGATAAAGTTGCTTAGCCATCAGATAAGCACAGTGAAGATGATAATGTTGCCAGGGTGCCTGAATGGGAGCCATGACTCAGTGATGACAAAAATACAAATAAAAGAGCCTCAGAGCAGTTACTAGAAACCATGTCTGCTAAGAGAAACAAAAAGAAAAATATGTCCCTGTCACTGGTTCCACGTCAGAATAGCGACTCCCAACAGCAAGAGTGGAAACTGCATGAAATAACAAAGAACTGCAGACACGGCAACGCGAGTTATGGTAGCTTTGGCCCCCGCACTTCCTTGTTTGGCTTTGCCTCCCACCACACCCTCTTACTTAATATACCAACTCCAGGGGAGGACGGATCTCGGGAGGTGGGGAACCATCAGTTGCCAATATGGCACACGCTGTGATTTCATGCCATTTCCACTCTCACAGTTTGAAGTCGCTATCTTGATGGGCTACCCTGCCACTCCACCTGCAAAGCACAAGGAGCAGGCAGTGGAACACAAATGCCCTCAGTGGAGGACATAGAAAGTAAGGTAGTTGTTGCAGACCTTTCAGTTTATGGGAAATTTATTGAATATGCCTGTCTGCCCCCCACCCCACTCCTGGCTCTGGTTCCAGACCAGTAGGCTGTCTTGAGGAGGACATTTTTTACTGAAGAGGATGAGGGTGAATTAGTTGAACCTGATAGCTTTCCTGAGCAGCAGTTTGTGTCCCGCCTGTAGTTACTGAGGACTACTCCTTACTCCTCATTCATTAAGCAAATGGTCAACACCCTCAACATCCCTCCCATGAAACGGAGGAGGAAGTGGAATTCATGGACATGATGGGACCACCATCTACAATACATAAGCCCTTCAGAAAATAAACGCTTACAGAATCATGGTTGCACCAAATTCTGCAGCTGTCATTGATGAGAAAACTGAGAAGCATCAGGCGGACAGGCAGGAGGTACAGGTAGCTGCTTGTAAGAGGGCTAAAATGCCTTTTTTCACACACACCCTCCTGAGAAGGACTCCATAAAAGTGGGTACTATGTCCAAAAGTGTATGCAACAGCTTCCTTTGCAGTTACGACAGGCAGCTTATGTGGCGATACAGCTTGGCTCCAGAAAGCCCTGTGGAATGCAGTACTGGCACTGAGCGAAAACTGGATGGTAAGGTAGCACAAGACCTGGCTGCAGCTGTGAAGTCTGCACTAGATGCCATCAAATTATCAATTCTAAATGTCTGCCGAGGCCAGTGACTTAGCAGAGTCCTGGCATATGCAGTGGTCCTGAGAAGGTTTGCCTGGCTGGGACCACCTCCTTACCAGGCAAGAGCCACTGACTTGCCATTTAAGAGAATTCATTTTTTTGGGGAGATAAAACAGAGGCATACATAACCCCCCAAAAAAGTGGATGAGCACACATTCACTCTACAAAAGTTTAACTGAAAGGAAAAGGCCTCCATCTCTTACAGGCCTTAAAGAAGGGGAGGCAGGGACAGAGGCTACTACCCCAGACCCTACACTAGTATGATTACCTACTATAGGGGTAGGGCACAGGGTGTGCTGCAACACCAGCCCCTAAACAGCAGCCCAAACAAACCCCTGACAGTTTTGCCCAGGTCGCCAGTCTGCCATTGCCAGTGGGAGGAGGCTGATCCACTTCTTTCAGGAATGGGAAAAATCACTGCAGACAAGCGAGTCCTCGACATAATGAGTTGGGGACTCTCTACAATTCAAAAGTTTCCCAAATTGCAACGGACAAAAAAATTTACAACTCATTCACCAACAAGGGAAGTGGGGGAAGTTTAGAAAGGACGTGGGAAAGATTTTACAGAAAGAGTGGTTGCGCCCTGGAATGGTCAGCTGGCAGAGGTGGTGGGTACCCAAACCATAAACTGCTTCAAACGTGGCTGGGATAGAGTCAAGAGGATATTAGCTAATCAGCAGGAAGTGGTGGCTGAAACACGGATAACAGAAGGGGAGTACTGTAAGCAAGGACCCCACAGAGACAATAGATCCTGGGTGTGATAAATTATTGGAGCAAATTGATGTACCATTGGTCTTTTCTGCCATAGTCTATTTCTATGTAACAGAAAAAATCCAGTTAGAACCGGAAGTAAAGAAGTTACTGTAAGCAGAGGCTATTGAAAGGGTCTCTGCATCACAATGAGGGCAAAGGTCTCTTTTCAAGGTAATTCCTAACCCACAAAGAGGGAGAATGGCAACCCATTCAAGATTTAAGGTACCTGAACCAGACACACAAAAAGAAAATTCAGGATGGTAGAACTGGCACAGTAATCCCATCCCTGCAGTCAGGAGGTTGGCTATGGTCAATGGATCTAAAGGACACCTAATTCCACATTCAAGTCAGGCCCAGTCGCAAGAAATTTCTCCAATTCTGACTGGAAAACTGTCAGTACCAGTTCATAGCCTTGCCCTATGGCTTCACCTCAGCACCAAGAGTGTTGACAAGGTGTGCTCAGCTGTGGTGGCAGCTCACCTGAGAAGACAAGTAGTGCTTTTTCCCCTTACCTAGACTGCCTGGCTAGTCTCCAGGAAAACAATGTGGGGAAACCTGCTCTATCTAGTTGGTAAAAAAGGCACCTTGGAAAAATTGGGTTTCTGAGGAATCTTCAGAAGTCCCAGACAGTACCACTGCTGGTTCTGGACTTCATTGCAGTAGAACTGGAGATTGCCACTGCAGAATCATTCATTCCCAGATCAGCCAAGGCCTGCAAGGGATTTTGTGCAGCTACTGAGTCACATGGCTTCATCCACTGCCATGGTGCCATGGGCATCTCCAGATGAGAGACATACAGTACCACCTGAGAGGTTATTGGTCCCAAAGGTTAGATCTCCTGTCTTACCTAGTGCCAGTCACAAAGAACTTTGTTCAAGCACTGGAGTGGTGGAATGAGAAAAAACACATCAAAGGCATGTCCTTCCTCCATCAATCACCCACAAGGTTCTCAAAATGGATGCTTCACTCCTAGGATGGGGCAGCCACCAAGAGGACCTCATGATAAGTGATATATGGAGCCCACAAGAGACACAGGAACACATAAACCTCTTGAGCTCAGGGCAATGCAATCTTTTTCTTCCTAGTTACAGGGTCAGTCTAAATATAGACAGACAACCCACAACCATGTACTGTACTACATAAACCGGGACAAGATCCTCAAAACTGTGCACAGAAGCAATGAGGATCTGGGACCTAGTTTATTCCCTGGACATCAGAATTTCCGCAGTGCATCTGCCAGACAGACAGTGTGCCTCCAGACTTCCTAATCAGAATTAGCCAGGAAACCACAAATGGGTCTTGAACCAGAATGTCCTGGTTTCAGTTTTCAGAAGGTGTGACACCCACAGATAGACCAGTTTGGTTCTTTGGAAACAATGAGCTCCCAACGTTTTGTTGCAGATCCCAGTCAGGGCCACAGTCCCAGAGGACACTCTAGCCCTGGCATGGACAGGGAGGTTTCTGTATGCCTTCCCCATTTCCCCTTATACAGATGGTACCCATGAAGCTCAGGTGAGAACCAGCAACAATGATTCTGATAATCCCAGATGAGGCCAGGCAGGCATGGTACTCAGTGTTGCAGACCGTCTCATGCAAGTGTCCAATTATCCTGCCACTAAGGTACAACTTGATAAGTCTGTCTGTGGGCAGGATAACCTTCCCAGACCTCAGAACATTATGAGGTATGGTTCCTGAGTGCAAGTTTTCTGGTTTGAATCCATCAAAAGAGGTGTTGCGTCTTGAAGGTTTCCAGAAAACCATTTACAAGAAAGGCATACTCCTCAGAGTGGAAGAGATTCTCATACTGGTGTTCCCCAGCAAAATAATCCCTATGCAGGCAGTGCTGTCCAAAGTTTTGGACTACTTGGTACACTTAGTCCTTAGATCTGAGGTCCTCAACTTTAAGTGTACCTGGCAGCTGTATCAGGTTATATATCAGTAGGAAAAGATAGGTTTGGCTTCACAACCTGTCTTTGAAAGGTTTTAAAGACCTTAAACAACTGCACCCTCCAGTGAGGGAACCAGTCTCCCCATGGGACTTGAACATTGTTTTTCCCAGCTGATGGAATCTCCTTTGACACTATGCTTACAGCAGACTTCACGGGAGTTCTACTGGCTTAAGTGAAGCCCTGACTGCTTCATAGATTGGGGCTTCACTGTAAACATCACCCCTGCAGTCACCCTATAACATTACTATTTTAGTTAGCTCACCCCTCGTAAAATTCGGAAGCCCGGTGCAGCCAACATTTTCTTTTTTTTTTTTTGTGTTATTTATCCTCCTTTCTGCCCTCGGTGTTCCCTTCCTTCCGACTGCTCATATCCACTTTTTGCCCCGGATCTGCCCTAGAGTGCTCTCTCTCCCTCCTTCTCCAGCACTGCGAGATCTGTCCTAGGTGGTCTCTGGATGGGGCAGTCTTCATCTAGGACTACCGAGGCTGTTTTCTGCTTTTTCTGTGTTCCTCTACCCCGCCCCTGGGGCGCCCAGCACACATGGACGTCACGTCCTAGAAGGCGACGTGCCCGACTGCACGCCTCCTCAAGCGCCCTAATGGCGTCCCCTCCCCGGACTCCAGGAATGGAGCCCCTACCCCCTGAGCGCCGGTGCTCCCACCGTGCCTCTCAGGGGTGAAATCCACCCCTGAGGAGAGTATCGTTGGGACGCTCAATCCTTCCCCCGGCCCGACCCCTGTCGCCCAAGTCAGTTCCTCGAACCCGGTCGCTGGCGCAGGCAGGTGGCGCCCAGCGCCCAACCTCAGCGCCACCTTCCGGCCCAGCCAGCATTTTCAATCATGGCACCCCAGTCCGTCACGATCTTGCTAGTGATAACACAAGATGATGACGTGCCACAAGCCCTGCCTTATCGTTGTCCCTATGCGCGAAAAATAATCAATGCACCATATCAAATGCCCATCGACATTTTACACAATTTACCTAAATAATAGCAATATTAACAGCAACCACCCTGAAAATTTTGTCATCTCCATTTCTGCAAAAAAATTGGGCCAGAAGACTGCAATGAAGAGGACACAAATGATGGCTTGGAATTAGTAATAGCAGAAAATTAAAAAAGGGTCATACGGCAATGCATTTAGGCATCCCTACTAGGAACAGCTCAATCAATCAATCAGTCAAAATCTTTATTTATCCAGGCGGGCACCATTGAGCAAGGCTCATTTGCAAGATGGACCTGGTCATGAATACATCAAAGTACAGTACAGAAGCAGGTATACAAAAGCAATAATATACAAGGAAGAAAAAGTATATACAGTGTATACAGTACAGTACAAGGTTGAAATAAATAAAAAAGCATTATTTTACAATTGAAGAATTCAGCAGATGTACAATCAACCATAGGCATACAGAGGTTCTGACCCATTAATTACTCTATCGGATGATGACTCATCACCTCAAATCCATGAGGGCTAGTTCATCAAACCGATACCTGTACATTTTGGGTGATCCTGTAACCGTGTCTGATGTTTATACTCCTCCCAAGACAGTTACTAACAGCTGTGCCACCCCACCCCGATTGATATTGTAAATCAACCAACAGACTTGATAATCTATGATGCCCCTCAGCTAGTAATAGATCTTTCTCAGGTAGTCAGCCCCGCCCCAAGCAATATTAGACAGTCCTTTGTATTGGGTGATTCAGTTGTTAAACATATTGATAGAACTGTGTGCAACAGTGATGAAATGAATCATACATGTAGCAGTTTTAGCGGAGCCAGAATCAAAGATATAACTTCCATGACAAAAACATTGTGAATAATGCAGGTGACCATTCCATTGTGATTTTACATGTCAGCACAAATGATGTAAATAAAGCAGACCTAGACGAGATAAAGACTACATTGAGTCATGAATTTACTTGAAGACATGCTACTGTGAAATTTTTATATCCAAAATATTGCTGGTACCAAGAGCTGGGTTACCACAAACAAAAGAAAATCAAATGCCTAAATGAATGGGTCAGAAAGTGGGCTTTAATCAAAGGATTCACTTGCATTCCGCATTGGGAAACTTTCGAGGGGTATTGTGGTCTCTTCTGCTGGGATGGGCTGCATCTTAACAGGTGGGGTTCCAGATTATTGTGGGGAAAAATTGAAGAAAATAATCTTTGACCATTTAAACTGAATCAGCAGGCGGGGTAGAGGACACAACATCCATCTTTTACCATCAAGTCCGGGTGATGCAAATGCTAGAGTCTGTACTTAATGAAAAAGTACAACTAGAGTCTTTCCTAATAAAGAACAAAATAGATATGGCCTTCATAACAGAAACATGGTGGAATGAGACTAATGATTAGATGAACAAAATACAGGGCTATCAGCTTTTCAAAAAAATTAGACTTGAAAGGAGGTGGAGTATGCTGTTATATTAGGGATGATGTATGCTGCCACCAAATTGAAGTTCATAGAGAGCCCTTGTTCCTACAGAATCTATCTGGTTGGAACTTAAGTTTAGGAATAGGTGTTATTTTGTTGTTTTTATTCTTTGGTAACTAGGTGAAGGCCCACTAGGCACAAGTGCCTCTTTTCGGGGCCAACCGGGAGCACTGATGTGGTTAAGTGGCTTGTCCAGAGTCGCACAGTATGCAAGTCGAAGTTGTGGAATCAAACCTAGGTCTGCTGAATGTACCAAGCTCATTCACAGCTAGTTACTCTGATCTCTAGGCTATACTGCCAGCCCAAAATTGATCCTGGGTAACTGCTACAGACCCCGGCTACAATACAGCACTACTCCAGGAAATTGAAAATGCCGCTACCCTGGGTGATGTCCTAACACTTGGGATTGTAATGCTCCTAGCATAAATTGGCAGGAACTTGTAGGATCTTCTTAATTTGAAAAGGACCTTCTCAGAGTTATAAACTCAAACAGTGTGGTCCAACTTGTCAGCAGCCCCACCAGTGGAAATAATATTTTAGATCTGATTATGACTAACTTAGGAAATAGCATTTCAGATAAACGTGCATATAGCCCTCTAGGCCCCAATGATCATTGCAAACTTATAGGCTCCTTGCTGGCAAATAAATACTCCCAGACAAATCCCAGTATTTTCGGAGACTACAAGAATGCCAATTGAATATGATTAATACACTGGCAAATATAAACTGGGATAATCTCCTTTCTAATAAGGATGTAGATGCTATCTGGGGAACCATTAAAACCTTAATCCTTGAGCTGGAGAAGAGATTTGTCTCTAGCATTAGAAAACACAACAGTAAAGGCCGCATACCCATATGGTTAACAAAATCAGTACATAAACAAATAAAGGTAAAGGAAAAATTCTATAGAAGAATCAAAAATTGTCCATCAAGAAAGAATGTAAATGATGATTATAAAAGGAAATTAAAAAGCTTAAACGATTAATTGAGTTTAGAATGTAGACTGTCTGTTATCATGGCTAATAATAATAATAAGGCATTCTTCACATACATAAATAATAATAATAAAACAGCATCTAATTCGATTGGTCCCTTATCACAAAACAACACATCCATAACTGTCCCTGAAGAGATGGCACAGTCATTCAATGAGTATTTTGTTTCTATGTTTAGTAAGGGAAATGGACATGGTACATCATTGATCTGGTGCTCACAAATGGGGAGCATGTACAGGAAAAAATGGTCAGGAGCCACTGGGTGGAAGTGACCATTGCACACTGTGGTTCCAGTTGGATATGGGCAGGAAAGTATCTCACTAAGACCAAAATCTTGAATTTCAGGAGGGCGGACTTCAGGAAAATGGACAAAGTGCTAAGGAGCCATCTGGCAGGCATCAGAGCAGATATGGGGTGGACCAAAGGTGGTCCATCATTAAGGAAAGAATACTGGTTCCGTAGATGAGTGCGTTGGGCTCAGAGGGAAGAACACAAGGGCCAAAGTGCCCAGCTGGTTCAGTTCTGGGGTTGCCAAGGCAGTAAGGGAAAATAGGTTGGCCTATAGAAAATTCAGGAAGACCGAGAGGAGAGAGAGGTGGATAGGAAAATTACCTAAGGTTTGCTAGTGAGGCAAATAAGGAAGTCCAGCGAGCAAAGGCACAGAAGGAGCTGCAGATAACTGAAGGAATTAAGAAGGGGAGGGAGGCTTTCTGTCACTATACAAGTGAGAAAGGGATAAGAAGGAAGGGATTCTTAGGCTTAAGAAAGGGATGGAATGGGTGGAGGATAATGGGAAAGCAGAGATACTAAATGAATACTTCTGTTCCATCTTCACCAGGGAGAAAGACAGACCAGTGCTTTCAGGAGGGAAAAGAGGAGCCGGGAGACACAGATGTAGTGATAGAGGAAGACAGAGTGAGGGAGGGGCTGATGGCATTGAAGGTGGACAGATCACCAGGCCCGGACAGAGTACATCCAGGGGTACAAAAGAACTGGCTGAGAGCTGGCAGGACCACTGGCAGACCTATTTAATAGTTCACTAGAGTCAGGTGGTACCACAGGGACTGAGAACAACATGTAATGCCCCTCCACAAAAGCAGTCCCAAGGATGACCCAGGGAATTACAGACCAGTCAGTCTGATCTCCATTGTGGGCAAGCTCATGGAGACCATACTAAAGGAAATGTTGGTAGAATATCTAGAGGAGCATGGTCTCCAGGATGAAAGACCGCATGGGTTCATTGGGGGGGGGGAATCATGTCAAACAAATCTGATTGACTTCTTTGACTGTGTCACTAAGGAGCGGTAGACAAGGGCCAAGGAGAGTGGTAGCTATGAATACAGTGCAGGGCTTCAAACAGGCATGGGATAGGCATAGGGAGCAATACAGATGAGTATGAATAGATGGGCCACTGACCGAGCAAAAGGTCGATGGACATTTATAAGGTAGAAAAAGAAATGGTAGACTGGATGGGCCTTGCAGTCCTTATCTGCTGTCAACCCATGTTTCTTAATGTCCCTGCCCTCCCTTCCCCACTCCTCCCATCCTCCCTACCCATGATCCTTACCTTCTCCTTATGCCTATCCCAGCTTCTCTTAAAGCTGCCTATCCCAGCCTCTTAAAGCTGCCCACTGTCTTCAATGAGATTACCTCTTCCGCAGCACATGCCATGTCCCTCTATCTCTGTTTCAGCAAGGCCTTTGACTCTGTGCCCACAAAAAGGTTGATCAGGAAGTTGGTGGATCTTGGGGTTGGGGAAAAGATGGCCAGATGGGTGGAAAACTGGCTGAGGACAGAACCCAGAGGTTGGTTGTGGGGAAAAGTTATCTGGCACCAGAGAGGTAACCAGTGGGGTCCCACAGTGCTTAGTACTGGGGCTGGTGTTGTTCAATGTCTTCATCAGTGACATTGGGGATGGCATTAAGGGCAAAATAAGCTTATTCATGGATGACACCAAGCTCTGTGGGAGAGTGGACACAGCTGAAGGGATACAGGACCTACAAGAAGATCTGGAAAAGCTGGGGAGGTGGTACAGGATCTGGCAGCTTGGCTTCAGCGTCGAGAAATGCAAAGTTATGCATATTGGAACCAAGAATCCCGGACAGAGTACTACCTGGGTGGAGTCCGAGTATCTGCATCAAAGGAGGAGAATGACCTGGGAGTGGTGATCACTAGTGACCTGAAGCACTCCACGCAGTGCAAGAAAGCAGCAGCAAAGGCAAACAAGATGCTGGGATGCATGTCTAGGGGATCAGTAGTAGGAGGAGGTTATACTGCCCCTTGTACAAGTCACTGGTAAGGCCGCATCTAGAGTATGGAGTTCAGTACTGGTGCCCACACCTCAAAAGGACATTAACCTGCTGGGAAAGGTCCAAAGATGATAGCCAGTCAGTTGGGTAAGGCATACGAGGAGAGGTTGAGGGCACTGAACATGTACTCCTGGAAGACAGGAGAGAGGGACATAATTGGGACCTTCAAGTACTTGAAAGGGATAAATAAGGTTGATAAGGAGAGTCTCTTTAAGCTGAGTGGCAACCATAACACGAGGGGCACAGTCTTGAGCTGGAGGTGGGAGGTTTAGGAGGGAGGTCAGGAAGCCCATCTTCACGAGAGGTGGTGGACACTTGGCATGTGCTGCTGGAAGAGGTCATCTCATTGAAGACAGTGGGCAGCTTTAAGAGAAGCTGGGATAGGCATAAGGGAAGGTAAGGATCATGGGTAGGAGGATGGGAGAGTGGGGAAGGGAGGCAGGGACATTAAGAAACATAGAAACATAGAGGTTGACGGCAGATAAGGACCGTAAGGCCCATCCAGTCTACCCATTTCTTTTCTACCTTATAAATGTGCCATCGGCCTTTGCTCTGTCAGTGGCCTATCTATTCATACTCATCTGTATTGCTTCCTTATGCCTATCCCATGCCTGTTTGAAGCCCTGCACTGTATTCATAGCCTCCACTTCCTGAGGTAGGCCGTTCCATGCATCCACCACTCTTTCTGTGAAAAAGAATTTCCTACATTCTTCCTTAATTGGCCTCCCTCAAATCTCATGCTGTGTCCTCTTGTCCTGCTATTTTCTTATATTGAAACATGTTGAGACTCTTTCACCTTGTTAATGCCCTTAAGGTATTTGAATGTTTCGATCATATCACCTCTCTCCTCCTTTGCTCAAGGGTATACATATTGAGCTCCGTTAATCTGTCCTCGTATGTCTTCTGATGCAGTCCCTGTACCATTTTGGTTGCCCTTCTCTGGACTGCCTCAATTTGGTTAATGTCCTTGTGAAGGTGTGGCCTCCAGTACTGCCACGTACTCCAGATGGGGCCTAACCAGTGTCTTGTAAAGAGGGATTATTACCACCCTCTTACGACTTTGTGATACCCCTACTAATACACCCTAACATCCCCTAGTCTTACCTACTGCTTTAGAGGTCTGCTTGGATGATTTCGGGTCATCTGTGAAGATGATGCCCAAGTCTCTTTCTTCCTTTGTGACTGCCAGCAATTCCCTCCCAGCCTATAGGTAGCTTCAGGGTTTCGTCCCTATGTGCATGATCTTGCTTCTTTGCATTAAATCCCAGTTGCCATTCTTCTGACCATTTTGCTAGTTTATCCAGATCTCTTCTCATTCTGCCCACCCCATCTGGATCATCTACTCTGTTGCAGATCTTGGTGTCCTCTGCAAACAGACAAGCCTTACCCCTAGTCCATCTGCAATGTCACTAATGAAGATATTGAAGAGGACTGGCCCCAGGACTGATCCCTGAGGTACCCCACTTGTGACTTGCATCTCTTCTGACTGTATACCATTTACCACCACTCTCTGTTTTCTGCCCGTCAACCAGTTTTCCACCCAGTTGACCAACTTCTGACCCACCCGAGCCTATCCAGCTTATTTATCAATCTTCTCGTGGAACAGTGTCAAAACTTTGCTGAAGTCAAGGTAGGCGACATCAACTGCTCCCCCTTGGTCCACCACTCTGGTTGCCCAGTCAAAGAAATCTATGAGATTAGTTTGACAGGACCTTCCTTTGTAAACCCATGCTGTCTTGGATCCTGTGCCCTATGGATTCCAGGTGTTGCACTATCCTTTCCTTAAGGAGTGCCTCCATAATCTTGCCCACTACTGAGGTAAGACTAACTGGTTTGTAGTTCTCTGCCTCCTCTCTGCTACCACTCTTGTGGAGCGGGATCACATGAGCCCTTCTCCAGTCTTCCGGGACCTCTCCTGTGCTCAGAGACTCACTAAACAGTTCTGCTAATGGCTCTGCTAGTTCCACCTTAGCTCCTTAAGTACCCTAGGATGTATGCCATCAGGTCCCATTGCCTTGTCCACACTGGAGGTTAGTGAGCTCTTGTAGGATCCTTTTCTTTGTGAAGGGAGTAGTGCTCACCTCCTCCCCTGTGTCCATGGTGCTGAGCTGTGGACCCTGCCCTACCTTCTCTTCAGTAATACTGAGCAAAAGTATCTATTTAGGATAGATGCTTTACAGGGTGGTCCTTCTCACATGTCCCTTTTCTCCTTTGAGCTTAGCAATACCCCTCTGGACGTTAGCCTTTCACTAAGTATCTATAGAAAGTCTTGTCACCTGCTTTTACTGTTCGTTGCTAGCGTTTCCTCAGTTTGGGACTTTGCCTGCCTTACTGCCTTCCTTGTTTCCTTAGGGCAGTTTGGTATGCCCCCTATCTTCATCCCGCTGTGTTCCCTTATATTTCCTGAAGACCAGCCTTTGGCTCTAACCTTTCTGCTACTGTATTTGAGAACCAAAGTGGTTTCTTTCTTCTTTCACTTCCTTTTCTGTCTAACACAATGGGATGTTGCTTCAAGTATTGCATCCTTAATGCTTGCCCACTTTGCCTGTACCCCTCACCTGTGTTTCTTTTTGCCAGGGCTAGCTTAACTCTGTTGGCCATCTTATCAAAGTCGCCCTCTGAAGTCCCATATTTTTGCCTTGGAATGGGATGATTTAGATGTAGCTCAAGCTGTGGACCCTGCAATACAAGTAGACTTAATAGACCAAATGGCCTTCTTCTGCTGGCATCTTCATACGTTCAGTATGTTTGTATTGATCAACACTAGTCTCCCCCAATGGATTTTCGCTGATTCAGGTTTTAAATACTTGGAAATATCAGATGAAATGCTTCCCTGGACCTATTGAGATACACCCTTATTCTTAAGAAACATGGCTGATCATATGGTGCTCCCTCATTATCTTGTTTAATAATTCACTAAAATCTGGCAATATTCCATCTGACTGGACAAAGACTGTGGTGGTCTCTATCCATAGGAAGGGTAATAGATGTCAAGTGGGAAACTACAGACCAATTGGTTTAACACCTATTTGCTGCAAAATTATGGAAAGACTACTAAAACTATTAAGTGATAGTGAAACGACACTGGAATTAGATGTCTCACAGCATGGGTACAAGAAAGGCCTTTCTTGTAACACCAACATAATATCATTTTACGAACATGTTAAGTAAGCGTGTAGATGAGGTACACCTTATGATGTTGTTATGTTGGATTTGGGAAGGCCTCTCGACATGGTACCACGTGATTTCTTGGTTGCAAACTTCATGGTATGGGAATCAACACCTACACTGTGAGATGGATAGCAAGTTGGCTTTCAGATAGAACTCAAAAAGTAGAGAGATTTACGAGTTTTTTTTTTGTTTTTTTTTTTTGTGCTATGGTTTATGAGAACAGATTAGAAAAACTGGGCTTGTTTAGCCTACAAGAATCTTCTATTACTTCTATTACTTTATAACATACAAACAAGGTCCTTATAAATTAACTTGGAATTCAGTTTAATGAAAGAACCATTCAATTAAGGTCTCGTAATAAGCTACTGGTAGTTCAAAGACAAATGCAAATAAAAGGGTAAATATCTTTACTGTAAGAGCAGCCCATTTGTGGAACTAATTACCTGTTGTTTTTGGTGAACCTTCAGACAGTGGATAGTTTTAAGTGGAACTTGACAAACCCATTATCAATTCTAAGAACAGACAATAACCCACCTAATAGTGGGACACAGTCATGATGGGCCTTTGGCCTTCCTTCATCTTTACATACTAAGATACCAAGATATTGGCTGGCATACATTTTTTAGTTGTGCTAATATTTTATTTTAATTCCTTATTTTAGATACACTCTACTGTTTTGGTTTGCATTTGATTCTTTATTTGTCATTTTCTTTTGATTGCAGTTTACATTTGTTTTATTTTATTACTCTGTTGTTGTGGCATCACACTTTTCATTTGGTTTTGTTTGTTTGTTTGTCTGCATTTAATTCTTTTGCAGTATGGCGTAGCAGTTAAGGGCACTGAGCTGCAAACCTGGAGACCTGGGTTTGAATCCCATCAGTCCCTTCTTGCATACTGTTTGACCCTGAGCAAGTTACTTAACTTCCTTGTGCTCCCAGGTCACACCTGGAAACGAGCTCCGCATAGTGTGCCTTTCATGGTTAATCAATTTTCCTTTCCTTGTTGCTTTTTCATTTGATTGTATTTTACTTTTTCTGTTTGTGTTTTGCACTTCAGGGCCACCATACTGAACAGTGTCAGCTTTCACAACCTTTCTGGGCAGGCTGTTCAGCATGTTTATTAACATCTGTGTAAGTAATGCCTTCTAATATTTTCACTTATTCTGACCTCTCTGTGTGCCTGCATGAAAGTACTTTTAAAAATTTGAAAATACATGCCCTGCTTTTGCAATATGTTAATGTCTGTTATCTGTCCATGTTAGTTTCCATGCAGCGGTTCCTGTGGCTGACCACAAGTGCTGATCAGCGGTGGCTGCAATGCGATTGAGCGCCATGGATGTGATGACCTTCAACATAGGTAAGCAAAGAGTTGACATATGATAAAATGCAACTAACAGAGCTCGAAACAGAGATTTTATCTTGCCAGCCACCAGCGAGTGACTTTGAAGTACTACTAGTCTCAGTGCCTAAAAATCGTATTGGCCATTATAAATCCTGTCAGTTTCTTATGAAGCACAGCCAATCAGAAGCAGACATACCCACACAAGACACACTTCTTATACAGCCAAAGTGCTCTCTCACTGAACATTCAGTGGTCATGATGACAGCTCAAGCATGTTTATGACACCCAGAAACGCAACTAAGGACAAAGGTATGACTACTTACTACAGTACATGGGGATGTACAGTGATGGTCAAAGATCACCGTAGCAGTATGACACAAGGTGCATTACTGTGGCAGTAATGTTGTTATTCAGTTACTGTTGCAGTGATGCATTTTGTGTCATATTGCATTACTGGTGAAATTCTGAGTATCTACCACTGTAAAATATGTGAATATGATGTTGGTGGGTACTCTTTCCACTAGAAGAATGGTTTCACTTGTAATCTTTGGGGAGAAGAGCTTAGCTTTGCTTCTGTGTTCTCACACTGGAAGACCACACATGAAACCTGTTTTAAGGTACACACCCACATCAGATCTACACACACATCCGTGACTATTTGTTGGCCCAAAGTTTTCTAAGATTGGTTAACATACTCTCAGCTGCTCCTCATTATGAAGAATGTCCTCATTTTCACCCTTAAAATGGCTCTGTCCCACATCCATCCCACATGGAAAAGTACTGCTCAAACAGAGAAAGTGCTATATAGTGTAGACAGACTTTTAAGCAAAATTCATAATCTAATATGCTGAATCAAAACTAAGTGTTGTACACATAAAAGCATTAGTTTCCACCATACCTCTCAACCTTTTGTCACTGAAATGAGGGACATGGAAATTTTTAGACACTCAAAATGAGGGACATCAACCTCAGAATGCGGACCCATCCTCAAACATGGAGATACAAGCTCAGAACACTCTGAAAACCATAGTGTTTACTTGTACAATGTTTATTATGGATTTAATATTTTAGAATATTAAGTGTTTCTGCTTTAAAGTCTGAATTTACAGCACAATTCACTATGTGGGCAGCACCTTTCTATGAGGGACAGAGCAATTTTAAGGGCAATGAGGGATGTCCTCATAATGATGGACACTTGAGAGGTATGGTTTCGCTGTGTTCTGAGCTTGTACTTTATCTCCATGTTTGATATGTCCCACACTGAGAGGGCTGGTGTCCCACACTCTCCCACATTTCTAGGATATGAAATGTCCTAAAAATATATACCTTGTAACACACGCATACATTGGGGGCCAGGAGGTAAATTGGGGATATAATTGAGACTAGTGTTGCTTGAATCCAAAGAATGGAACCTGATTCTTCAAATTCCAACCAGATTTTATGATTTAGGATTTTTAGAATTGCAGTACGAAAATCCTAATTTCCTAAACTGAATCCTAAAACCTATTTTTACATAGGAATTTAGCATTTCAAATCCGAATCAGATTCTGATTTTTTTAGATCTTTTAGGATTTAAATCGAATTGGATTAGGATTCAAGTTCCTAAATCCTAATGTCTGATCAGAATCTGCCAATTTGAGCATCCCTAATAGAGACCTACAAATTCCTGTGAGGACTCAACAGGGTGGATAATAAAGACTTGTTCTCAGGAACAAGGGCATAGTAACTAGAGGGCACCAATAGGAAGGGGTTGGGATGGATATTAAGTTCTTCTTCATGGTGGGGTTGCGGGTGAAAGGAATCAACTGCCAGAGAAGTGGCTGAAGCCACAACAGTGACTGGGTTAAATCTGGGTGGGACACATTTCAGTGACTAAGGTTGTGGTATGTTGAGTAATGACTTCCTAGCCATTAGTGGGGCTCAGCTGCTATCATGATGATTCGGATAGTGTTGGACAATAGCAAACCTCAGATTTCAGATGTCAACAAATAGTGTTGGCATCCTAGAATGGATCTGCTTTGGTAGGATCCTTTCTATGGACCCTGCAGATCCAATGGATATGATCATCTGATCCATAGATCCGACTAGCAGATCCAACTATCTGACTGGTGGATCCAACACAGGATACCTAGATCCAACCTTAAATGTCTGGATCTGACCTCAGGTACATAAATATTTGTTCTTGGATCCTAGATATGAGTTTGGTCAGATAGTTGTTGATCCTAGGTTGGAAACCAGCACTGTCTGGTGGAGGCTAGTCAGATCATCTGTCCGAGCACCACCACCAGCTATACAACCTCTGGCTTAAGTTGTTTTTTGATAACCGAGTTTTTTCAATGCCAACTATAAATTTTTGTATAGGAAAATCTCAAAAAGGTGAATTGGTCACTTTTTTGAGAAAACATTGATGGCAATATAATATATAAAATGTCCCCAGAGCCACTAATTGCTATACGAGTGGTTTCACACGTATTCGGCTGGAGAGAGAACAGCAAAGCTGAGCTGTTATGGCTCAAGTGGAAGGAAGTGAAACCACTCTTCTACAGGAACGAGTGGCAATGGGAGATATATTAGTATATCATTGATCAAGCGATCAATAATATATTGTTCTTTAACAAAAAAAAATGCCTTGAACGGTGTCCATTTCTATGGCATCTGCATGTGAGATGCCCTTCAGAGTGTCTCACGTGCATGGGAAAGGAGTATTCTGATTGGTTGGGAGCTCTTCCTCGATCTATAATATTTAGACAAAACTCAGCTTATATTTTACCTCTTTCCACATTTTCTGTTCCTTTGTGCTTTAATACCAGGTTCATTTGCATGGCAACAGGATCTTTGTCTCCTGGAGTTCATCTTCATCTGCTGCTTAACCAGCTGTTGAATCTGCAGTCTTCTGTTTGTGACATCACAATTTGTTACTGTGCAAGTAATTTATGATGTCACACATGGAGGACCCTGACTTCAGCAAAGAGCTGAACAGTGGAAGCAGATCGACTCTAGTGGACAAGATTCTGTTTTCTGTAAATTAACCTAGTTAGAAAGGCAGGAACCACAGAGAGAGCATACAAAGGAGGGCAACAAAGATGACCCAGAGGTAGCAAGGGGAGGTTGTAACAGGGAAAGACTGGCAGACCTTCACATGTATACACTGGAGGACACAAGGGAAAGGGGGATAATGATGAGACATTCAAATTCTTGTGAGAAAACAGTGTGGACTGTAAGCTACTTGTTCACAAGGAAGGAGGACACAGTAACGAGAGGACACTGGTTGAGACTGCTGGTGTTGGGGATTTGGGAGGGACATGAGGAAGTTCTCCTTTACAGAGCAAGTGGTTGATGAATGAGTACGCATAGCTGTGGCAGCACGCCACGCCAGATTCAGAGAAGACAGCAACAGTGGTTTCAGGAGTAAAGGCAATTTTATTCCATTCAGAGTTTAAAAACAGTAGCACACAGACATCCTGGTAATATCCAGTATTTTGTATGACTACAAGCCCTTCTTAAGGATGTGGCCACTTACAGGATAAAACTTTAATACCTGCAAGTTAAAGGAAAACTGTCATAATGTTAAATTCCCCAATTAGGCTTTCCATAGCAAACACTATTTTTACATATTGGAACTTAGTTTTTTTTTAATGTTGTAAGGTCAGGATTCTGCAAAGGGAGACACTGCACAGTTCCATCTTAGGAAAGTGCGCACATACCACTGCTTCAATACAAGTGTATTGAAGCGAGCAGTGCGGCACCGCACTTTCCCTTGAAATGGAACTGAGCAATGTCCACCATTTTGCAGGATCCCAGATTTTACAACGTTAAAAAAGTAAGTTCCAATACATAAACATAGTGTTTGCTTTGCTGGAAAGCTCAATAGGGGAATGGGGCTTGTGGGGTGGGACCCTCAGATTATGACACTTTTCCTTTAAAGTGATAGTGCCTGATTAAATTAACTATACCCATTGTGCGTAAGCAATACATCAGTGACACAAAGCCAATGCCCCAGTAATAATTCTGAAACAATGCAAAGAACAAAACATATAAAGTATTTAAAAAGTATAGTGCAGGTACAGCTTCAGAAAGAATGCTCCAAAAAGGGGAATGGCAAACTGCACAAAGAAATCTTACTATTAATAGAGAGAAATTGATGCTGTCCAAATTCACATTGAGCACCTCCGTTAATGCCATTTCTAATGCTCTTGGTGCAAAAAAGATAATTGGGATACGCACCATGAACTATCTAAAGAACAAAGAACTCCATAACTAATAAATATATTGTACGAACACTACTCTAAGTATCACAATAAATCGACTGATAAGGAACCTCTCTCCAGTGTCTGTGATGACAGTGTGATGTCACAATCTATGTAACCATTGTGCAATAAATCTGTGAATTCTGGGCAAATTTGGGATTTTCCTAAGAAATCTAGATTTGCTCCCCTTTAAATGCAGCAGTTGCAGCTTGCAAATGTGCATGTCTGCTTTTTTTTATGCTAAAACTACAGATTCCAATCTTACTATCTGGAGCTGGACAGCTAGCTCGGTATCGGTGTTTTAGCATGAAAATGCTCTTTCATATTAATTTATCAGAAGATAACTTCATTACAAAACAAAGACGGTCCCCATGGCTGAGCCTGTCATGCACATCATCATAGGGCTCCACTGCAGGGCACCTTGGGCCCTATATTGGCAGTAACATCAGGCAGCAGTTGTCGGATCAACCAGATAAAATCTACAGTTTCTAATAAAACAACGCACCAAAATTATTTATGTATGCAGATCTTGAGACCTTGAGATCCATGCCTATTAACATAAGGAGGCAATATACAGTAGTGGTTGGGGAATTCAGCTGCAAATCTGGAGACCTGGGTTTGAATCCCATCAGCCCCCACTTACATACTGTGAGACCCTGAGCAAGTCACTTAACTTTCTTGTGCTCCCAGGTCACACCTGGAAATAAGCTCTGGCTTAGTGAACCTTTCCTGGTCAAACAATTTCCTTCCCTTAACATGGAGCAGATGACTGTACCCATCAAAACTGGTACTCCTTTGTGGCTTCCTCTGCAGCCCTACCACCTTGAAGCCTGAACCTGTTAGATCTTGGAAGCTTAGCAGGGTCAAACCTGTTCTGTAGTAAAGAGAGACTTAGAATGACTTCCAGGTTCTGTGCTCCTTCATAAAAGGTTAAATAAGTATTTTGGAAGCATGTATGAATGTATAGGGATCCCTATCCATTGTACTATAAATTGGTAGATGTTTGCACAGCACACTTATTTTAGTTCTGGTAATGAAGTGGAGGAGAAGGCAGCTTGAAGGACCAGGAGTCTGTTCTGACCTCAAGTTACTACCCAGGATGTCCAGTAAGTCCCTTGATAAATGCATATTTGTCCAGGCTTAACATGAAGGCCTGTACTGTCTTTATGTTCACTGCCTCCGCTGGTAGCTGTTCCATCGGTTCACCACCCTCTGGGAGAAGTGCCTCCCAATGTTACCCCTGTATTTACCACCTCTAAGCTTTATGGCATGTGCCCGTATTCTGCTGGGGCATACCTGATCACACATCTCTGCCTGTGCCATCTTGTCGATACCCTTGAGTATGTGGAAGACTGAGATCATTTATTTATTTGAAAATTGGTAACCAGGAAAGGCAGACTGAGCCAAGGCTCATTTCAGCGTGACATGGGGTGGGGCAGGAAAGAGGACGACAGTGTAATAATAAAATTTCAAGAAGTCATAAAATAAGGTTGCAGCTGGCTGGCCCAGTGGTGCGAGGGCTGAGACACTTATGCCTCATCTGCCACCACATTGGCGACAAGTGCGAGAATGAGACTGGGTCACTCAGGGGTCAGTCGGGAAAAGGACCAAGCATCCCAATGGATGCTCTCCTCCTCTGGGGTGGGATGGTAGCCTGCTCCACCACTGCCACCACCTAGGTGACCATAGGTATTGGGCACACTAGGATCAGTGGTCTGGGAAGGTGGTGCTCCCAGCGATGGACGCCAGCACATCCTGCCTACATCACGCTGCCGCATCCCCGAGCATCGGGGATGGGGACCTGGAAGAGTGGAAAACACCCTCACCTGCAGGATGAAAAGCTTCCTCTCCTCACAGTCCCTGCACCCACCTACTGGGTACACTGACCCTCAACTGCGCTAAACTCCTCCTGGAAGACTTCACCATAGGGGCCAATCCATGGGGCTCTGCAAGGGTTGGCGTGGTGAAGTCCCAGGATAGTGAGCTGACAGGGCAGGGGAGAGGAAGATGATAGGAGCAGGTTGGGTGACCTGAGACAAAAATGAATCCTACAAAAAAAAAAATGGTTGCAGTGACAAATAACAAGGTGTAATAATGGAAAACAGAACAAGCAGGTGATCAAAACCATGACAAATGGAAGAAATGGCTACAGGCAGGGCTCAGTGTAAACAAGAGCTACATCAAGTGCAAGTTATCTGTTAAAAAAATAAATAAATAAATAAAAGGATGGTGCTTGAGCAGTGCAGACGAGTCAAAAATAGGCAGCCACTGGTAAGAGCCAAAATCATGGTGGAAGGGCAGTGGCAGGTGGAGAGGTCGGGAAGCAAGGGTCCAGGTGGAAGGCTGGCAGAAGCAGGAGGGAGCAGGAGAAGTCATGTTCCCTTCGGCCTCTGTCTTGCCAGGTGAACATATTCAGGGCCTCCAGCCTCTCCTCAAAGTTGGGATAAGAAGATACCCCATTTGGATGCCCTTTGGGAGATGAGGACACAAAAAAAATGAGAGAAAAATCTTATTTGTAAAACTAATTCTGCTTTCTCCACAGACACTTCTCAGTGGAGTGTGGTCCCCAATGGAGGTTTCAGCTGGGTACCACGGGCAGGACACACCATGATTAACATAACATCCGCCCACCTCACGGACTCGGACAAGGAGAATCCTGGGAAAAGGTGCTGCACACTCCTCATCTTTGGTGGCTCAGACTGTGCTGGGACATTTTATGATGATACTATAAAAATCCACCTTGATCTGACGGAGAGAGAATAGAACCCAGCAGTTGTGTTCAATGAGGAATGAAGAGACTAGGAAAAGGAAATGGGAGCAAAATGGAAGAAGGCACCCATGACAGCCATTTAATGTAGGCCAGCAAAGCCAGTATACAAAGAAATTGCCCGCCCTTGTGGTACTGACTGAGGTTTGATTTTGTCCTTCTTGAGTAGCTTTGTGGTGACTAGTTAATCTGCTGCTGGCGCAGAGGCACACTGTTTTATCTCTTTCAAGTGTTTTGTGAGAATGAGTCTCTGTATAGTGTGTTACCTTACTAAATGTTTTGCATATTATAAATGGATGAGATTAACCAAAAGGCAACATGGAGTAGGAGGGTGTTTTTGCAGCTTGGTGATGGGTCACAGGAGAAATTTCTAGTGCAATCAACAGTATCTGGGAGAGGTAAGGGGATGGAAGGAAGGACACAGTAGTACAGTCAATGATAGGAGTTAAAAAAAAAAAAAAAGAGGGAGGAAGGTATCTGTATAGGAAGAGAAACTGATGTTAAATATTGTTAACAGTAACAAAAAGGTCCTTTAGAACTTTTAGTTCAACTGAAAAGGATTCCACAATATTTTTTTTTTTTTTTTTTTTTTTTCACAGAGCGTTTTCTATCATCTGTGTTCGTCTTGTTGGGACATACCCTGGTCCCAGGGAAATGCACGCTCTCGGACCCATTCAGCCCTGGTCTACCCAGATCCAACCCATTCCAACATCCCCATGGCCTTCCCTCAATGACTAGGGCTTCAGGGGAGGCAACCCCCGACATCCCACTGTTTGGGCTAGAATCCAGCATTGATGATGACGATGATGACCATCATAATCTTTTTTTTTAAAGCAGGGACACATCTTTAGAACTCAAAGAGCCCTGTTTAATAAAGTAGTCCTGTGGGAGGTTATGTATTACATTAAAGAGAAGACAAGTTACAGTTATTTAGTAAGTGCTTTCATCCTGGAGATCTGTAACTTTATAATACATTATTCCAACTTAAAAAATCATACAAAGATACCTCTAACAGCACAGTAGTTGAAATTGTACACGCCCTTTATTAAGCAGGTTACTACTAGTCTAGCTTTAAATGTAGAAGGAGAGCTATTATGCTGTTTTTCTTTTTATTGCCTTGGTTGTGCTAGTGTAAAGAAATGAAGCCTGGTTTGGGGTTAGTGTACCCAATTTGTATTAACCACACACACAGGTTTTCCCACCACTTCAAGCAGGCACTAGGACCCAGAGAGTCCAGAAATCCAAGCTGTGATATGGATGGTACATGAGGAAATTCTCCTGGTTTTCTCCTCACCCTCCTGCTCCTCTCAGCAGTGCACAGCTCTACAGGGACTTGGCTATAATCGGTGAAATTTTTCAGAAGGAGCAGTTCCCTTGGTCTACCACGGGGTCACTGCTGCACTGCAGAACAGCGCCATCGCCACCTCACCTCAGTGCCCTGCCAAGCCATAGCTGCTACAGTCAAGCCTGCCTCCTGATATGATGTCCTGAGCTTGCTACTGAACTCAAGGTTGCTGTGCACTGCCGCTGGGCCTCTGTAGTAGCTCGGATTCTAAGCATGTTTGATTTTATCAAGTTTTTTTTTTTATTCTAAATGCAAGCCACTTTATATGCACAATAAGACAATTTAGGCACATGCTATTATGATTAGGTAATCTCACTTCTCGGCTATGTTTAAAGGTACTTAGCTGTGCCTCATGCCTAAAATGCAATCGAGGGTGTCATTATTACACCTAATACCATACCGCTCGTGTTGTATCACTTACATAGTTAGGACCGTGAGCGTAACCCATAAAGACTCTACCCTTCTGCCCAATTGTTGGGAGTGGCTTCCACTCATGGTGCCAGTAACATGGGTTTGTAACCCATGTCACTGGCGTAGTATTTATTGACATGGGTTTGTAAACCAAGCTCAGGTGTATGGAAGGCTAGCATGAAAAGGACTGAACATTTCATAAGACACTTTACTCCTCTGGGGTGGTGGTGAGTGCCTACCACTGCTCTACTGCCGCCTAAGGGACAACAGGTGGCAGTGCTTTGCAGTTGGGAGGGAGAACATGCTGACATTGGTACATCAGGTATGCTGGCACCTTGACCATTGGGGAATGCTCCTGGGGTGTCATCAGGGTGAAACTCTAGATGACATTCTGTAACCAGGATTGCAGATGAAACCACACTGGCCCCATGGCCAACACGGGTCTCAATTGATGGCTGCTCAAAAGACTGACCAGTGGAAGACTCCAAAATAGCTGACTAGGCCTGTGGAGTTGGCCTGTCAAGACATTCATAGACCAGGCCCCACCACAAGAGGGTACCCGGGAGGGTGGTGACAGGGCAGTGGATGATGGGAGTCTGCAGGGAGATGAGAATCCAGTACCATGGCTGGGGCAGTTGTTAGTGGTGACTGCAGAAGATGGTTTCCTCAGGGCCTAAGAAGAAAAGTATGTTTAAACAACAAAAAAAAAGCCTGTACCCTCATTATTCAAACAACCAAAAACGTGACTGGAACAGCGAGTCCATGGGTAATGTTCTATCTTTTGTGGCAACCGCCAAGACTAATAGAGGGAACTAGTCCTAAATGGAGATGTCCCATGCATGTAGCAATGTCTGTAATGACACAAACGTTTTCTAAGTAATAATCCGTTTTTGCTTCTCCCATTGGGCATAGATGATTTAATTGTTTTAGCCAGTAAGAGCCCAGCGACCAATATTCCTGCATCTCCCCTTTATTTATTGTTTGTCGAAGAGTTCTCAACTTGACCTATTAGTAGGGTGTGTGTACTTCTGGGATCATGGCACTTCTCTGGTGGCTAAAGCACCTGATGTCTTCTTATCCCCTACTAATGCACAATGCTCTTCCTGTTTTGAGCTTAAGCAAATTTTTGACCACATCATTGAAATGGTTTTGCCAGCTATACCCATGTCTAGTGGGTGGCCTTCTTGCTGTGGACATATACTGGCTGCTTCTCTTGTAAGGGCATCACAGCTGACATCAGAAAAGGTTCGAGTGAGTCTCTTAGAATAATTTGGTGTTTGACTCAGCTGAGGCTGGAACAGGAAGGATATGGCTGTACGCTATTCTGCAGTAAGGAGGTATGCCACCTTTTGGTGTTCAGCATTGAAGATGATGCTGAAGATAGCATCTTATTGACCAGGTTCATATTTGCACGCTGAAGCTGGCTTCTTATTCAAGTCACTATTTTATTCACTAGCATCAACATCTTATTCACCATCTACAGCTTCTTGTTCACAGTCCTGCATCTTATTCTCTGACTTCAACATTTTATTCACAGCCCGACTTCTTATTCACAGCCACTAGCTTCTTATTTCACATCAAGCTTCTTATTCCACGCTTCGCAGCTTCTATTACCACAGCTTCTTATTCACGCCGCGGCTTCTTATTTCACCGCCCGCAGCTTCTTATTTCACCCCCAGCAGCTTCTTATTTCACCGCCTCGCAGCTTCTTATTTTCACCGCCCGCAGCTTCTTATTTCACCGCCCGCAGCTTCTATTTCACCGCCTGCAGCTTCTTATTTTCACTGCCCGCAGCTTCTTAATTCACCGCCCGCAGCTTCTTATTCACAGTCTTGCATTCTCCTGAATTTGGCACAGGATGTCTGGATGTTCATGCTGTGGCGGCCTGTCTTAGCATGAAACTGGAGCATGAACATGCATAGTTCTGCCCCTTTCCCCATACCTTGTATAAAGGGAAGACACTTGAGCAGGTTAGGTTTTTCCTGGGTGAGTAGAAAGAGAGAGCAGTCCATCCTCTCTGGCTGTAGCTGGGCCATGGGAGCCTGCAGTCCCTGGGATTGGATGGCAGAGTCGATGGGATGGGATGGTGGCGGGGTTCCAGGGTTGGATGGCAGGGTCCCTGGGATGGGATGGTGGTGGGTCCCAGGGATTGGATGGCGGGGTCCCAGGGATTGGATGGCATGGTCCCTGGGATTGGATGGTGGTGGGTCCCAGGGATTGGGTGGTGGGGTCCCAGGGATTGGATGGCATGGTCCCTGGGATGGTGGCAGGGTCCCAAGGATTGGATGGCAATGGTGTCCTTGTGCCTTGTCTCCAGAGAAAACATTCAGAGCAGCTGCAGGAATGGAAGTGCCAGCAGCCTATCTCAAGGAAGACTGGAGACAACAGCCCTGAAAGGCACAACTGAGAGACTGGTGGGCCATCTCTCCAGGAAGGTCATCTGAACTCTTGAGTTCACTCCTGGTAGCAGTAGTAAGAGACAGAGATGGGAGAAGTCTGTGTTTGGAGTAAGCTATAAGTTCACCTTGCTTAATAGAATCTTATTGTGTAAAGTCTAGCAGTTTGTGCTCTAAACTGCCTGTCAGGTAGCCCGATTAATGGGTGTCGGGTAGAGAGGCCTGGCAAGGGTTGGAGTCGGTAAGTCCCCACATGAGGGGCCAGACATGGGAGTCTGGTTTTTTTTTTTTTGGAATATCTGAATCACGTGTGCCTCCGACATGTGACAGTAACTAGAACTGAGAGCAAACTGCTCTACAATGCCTTCAAACAAGTTCAAACACAGTGGCGTAATGACCCTTTACTGTAAATTTTGTAAGTAATTTACTATAAACTCATAAATGTTTACATGAATCTACCGTGATATTTTATGGTTCCCAAATGTCCTAGCCCTTCATCAGGATATAATGCTCGTTGTTCAAAATAGTCTTTAAAAAAAAAATCATATTTTGAAATCCATGAACATTTTTGCAAAATTCAAATCCCTTATCTGCATCTAAATCACATTCATGCTGATTATCAAGTGTATCATTTAGATTTACAATCCATATTTTATTTATTTAAAAGTTTTACCAGGAAAAGTATACTGAGCAGGTTTCTCATTCTTATCCTGAGGGCAAGAATACAGTAAGAATATATTTTAATAGTCGTCAATATACATGGTACAATAAATAAGGTACAATGTACATATACAATCAATCGTATAAATGGAGTAATATACAAGGTAGCCATACACAGTATACGATCGGAGCACTCCAAAGCAAGGGAGATGCAAGTGTGGCATGATGAGGGATATACATAGCAGCTAGGGTCCTGGAGTTGCAACTAGATTAGAGAGTAACTAATAAGTGTGATGAGCTAGGAACTCATTTTGAGAGGGCTGCACTACTGGAGCGGCACTGAGAGCAGGAATATTTTAGATGGAAGAGAAGTTACCTGGGAGGGTGATGGGATTGGGGAATGGGAGCAGCTGCAGGATGGGAGGTGAGGCTATGAAGAAGAGGAAGTGCACAGAGGGATGTGGCATTTCTGGTAGGAGTGGGAAAGGAGTTCCATAGTTTGGGGTAACGATGGTGAAAAGACAGCTTGTCTGGTGGAGGCAACCCTGGAGGACACAGCCAGGTAATGTGGGTCAAGGTTGTGAAGGAGGCAGGATGGGGGGGTTACCAAGTCATAACTTGACTCCTAGGCAGTTTGTGTCCAGGCGTGATGGCAATTGAGGTGCCAGCTAGTTACTGTATATTGTTTGTTTTTTAAATGTATTTATGAAATTCTTATTGGGTAATGTTGCTTATTCCCAAAAGTAGGTTCCAGGCTAACTCAACCTTTCTGGCATGGTATATCACTCATGTAAAATATTCCACACATATACATTTATTTTGCATTAAGTCTTCGTAATCCTCTCACTCCATATATAATTCTAGCACAAAAGCACAGAAATAAGTAGACATAAACATATAACACAGACCTTGCAAACTCTGTGTCTCTGTCCCTCAGTGTAATGCTCCTAAAAATATTGCCAGCAATCCCATTCGAGCACTGTGTTTTTAAAATAAAATTATATTTCAAGCTGTTGCTTCATATATCATGAACTTCACGTTCACTATATATCTGTCTTATAACACGAACCCTTCTCTGGGATGTTCACTTTTTACAGTCTGCTCTCTGGAAAAAACATAATTTACATTTGTCTAGTGCCCTAGGTAATTCTGAAAAATGTCACCAGTACCCTCAAGCCTGTAGAGTTAGTACCGTAGTCAGTACTTACTTTAATCTTTCAAATTTCACATATGGCCCTTGTTTTGGCCTGTAATATGGGCACAAAGATTTGATTTAGGAAATGTTTCTTGTGTTATTTTTTACTTTGGAGTCACCGAAAGTGTAATGCATGTTTACTCACCCCTGACAGCACTGCTGTCGATTCACTGCTGTAAGCTCCAGTGATGTGTACCCTATTTATGGGATACAGTACAATCCTGGCATCCTCAGTAGTGCACCCAAAACCTTTGCACATGTGTAAATTGGAAAATATAGGACTTACAAAAGTGTTTACATTCACCTTCCTGTTTCAGCACGCCTCTACTTTGCACGTGCTCAGTTTGAAAAAGTTCATACTTGGTCCTGTTCTAGCTGGGTTTCAGCTCAACCCTATATTTAGTTAACTGGATAAAATGAGTAAACGCTCCATATTACTTGGTAATTCTGATCCTTTTATTGTATACAATACAAATGTTCCTTACAATTTGCTAAAATGAAAAGGCTTTTGGCAATAAAAATGAACAAGTAAAAAGCGGGGATTTTGTCTGCACTAGCGGTTCTTTTCACTTTAATGTGAGAATGCTCCGGCGTCTACCTTTTCTTGATATTTTGTTCCCCTGTTCTTTGCTATTACCCAGACTCTCCATTGCCTCCCAGTACTGGTACTAACATGATCTATTTGTGCCCGCTAACTATGGTTCCCATCGAAAGAATCCTTTTTCTAGGGATGTGGATATGTTGTTCTATCCACACTTCTTGGCATGTCCTTTCCTTTAAGAATCTTGCCAGAAGGTCTAAAGCTGGCTCCTCCCACCCACCCAGGTGGTATAACCCTCGGCTCTGCCCTCTAGATGCCAGATCTTCCTTTCGCTGGGAGATTCAGATTCTTTCTTTACCGGCCGGAGGGTTTGCATCGGCCTAGAGGATGACAACCATGTAATGGCTGGTGTGAAGCTGGGTCCACTTCAGATTGGCCAACACCAACTGTTTCCACATGAGAGCCTTGTACGTCAAGCGCAGCCTGCACCAAAGCCTCTCCTCTTCCGGGGAGGATGAGGATGAATAAGCCAGCGGCCTTCTTAGAACAACCAGAATGGTGCCTGTGAGGTTCTCGAAGACCAAGGTCTTGACCATCAGGAAGACCGAGGTGCTCAGGAGGAGCTGGGGAACCCGCAGCTCCTCTAGGTCAGGGTCAGAGACTATGGGAGGTTCCCAGCAGGCTGGGTTTCCTCCTCGGTAAGTCCCGTCAGGACCAGAGTTCTGAACAAGGAATTTTTGGCCTCATCCAGCAACAATGGGATCGATGATGATTTCGACCGGGTTGTCGTCCGTGTCTTAGCCAGTTGGCCTGGCGAGGGCACCTTGAAGCCAGCTGACAAGGCCGCAATTTCAATCAAAGTCAAAACAAGAGGTTCCCAAGACAGAGATCTCTCATGATCCCCAGAACATCCTCAACAAGACTTATCTCTCAACTTCTTGGGTTCCGTTTTATGGGAATGGGAACTATGCAAAGCTGACAGGCCCTCCCCTTAGTCAGAAGAGACTGGCACAACTCCTTGAAGGAGCCTGTAAAGGTAGAGTCCAGTTTGAGCAGCACGAAGACTGATACTGAGAGTACTGATCAGCAGCCTGAGCCACCTCCTCTTTGAAGGCCTTCATTTGTTCAAGCTGCCCAATGGACCCCACAGCCGTGGAGACCTCCCAGCAGGCCTCTTTGAATTACTGGCAGGTTCAGTTTTTTTTGTTTTTTTTTCAACTGAGCTGTAGACATGCGGGTGGTCATCAACTGCGTTTGGCTGGAATGAGCGACAAAAGTGAGCTTGGGTCATGATCGTGGCCCAGGCAGTAGGCGCACATGGCATGCGGGTTGGTACAAGACACCTTCTGCCCGCGGGCACTGGTGGAATCAGGCTTGGACTTGTACTCCATCACAGTCATGATTGTGAAATAATGCGGAGAAACTCTAACGAGGTTTTAGCTTAGGTAAATAATCCGAAGATTTTAGTGCCTGGGCCTACTCAGCGTGGGAGCAGTAAGGAGGAATCTGAATCTTCAAACAGAAAGAAGATCGGGCAGCAAGGGGCAGAGCCATGGGTTAAACCACCGGGTGGATGGGAGGAGCCAGCTTTTACACCTTCCAGCAAGATTCTTAAAGGAAAAGACATGCCAGAAGTGTGGCTGAACAACATATACCACTCCTAGAACTACTGTTACTGTTGAGTAACCTGTGATTTCTGCTGTAGCTGAACCATCTGAGAGGTCTGTGACTATATACACTCTGATTCTAGTCATGCCACATAGTTCATGATGCAATAAAAATATAATTTATATAACAAGGTTTGTAGACATTTTATTATTATTCAAGTGCATACAGAAAGATCTGGATCAGTCAGTTTCTTCATTACTTCCACATTTGGGTCCAAAATCCCAAAATGTTTTATCAATATGCCTCTTGTTTTGACAATATTTTGCCTACATTTCTGCCCTTCACGGGCGTTTCCACCTTCTCTATACCCACAAATCTCAGAATTGATGGGGCATGTTCTCTCAAAATGTCTCACCAAACTGACTTTATCACAGCCCCAAATGATCTTATGTTACTTTATCCTGAGCTCGTTCTGTACTGTTTTCCCAGTAAATATACTGTAACAAAGACACTTGATCATGTATATTACCTGTTCAGATTTACAAGATTTACAATTGAAAGTTGTAAATATAATCTTTATTGAATTTTAAAACATAATACAGTCGATAGAACTAGTGGTGTAACATTTCAGTACAGGTAAATTGGGGTGGAAGAACCCTTCATGGAAGAGTCAGATAAACATCTTTAGTAACAGTCATTCATTGTCTGACAGTTAATACCTTATGGTTGACCATATATACATTGGTTATTTCAGAATATCTCAGGGTAATCCTCCTTTACATATTGTCAATATTGAGAACTTACTTGGGTGAGGATAGACAGGTTAGGGTTGATGCTGCCTCAGTGAGGAGAGACTGGCGTTAGTGGATACAATTGTCATTTGCATTTTGTTGCAGATCCTGTTAATTTTCCTGGGCTGTTAGGCTGAGGTTTGTGGCCTGCTCAGGGATCGGGAGCCCGTTGGGGTGTCTGACCAGGTGTCCCCTACCAGGAATCAATTTGGGGAGGGCATGGGTGTTTGAGGCTGGTTGGTGGGTGGTGGGGGGCGGAGGTCCCAAACCCGACAACCAATCCTCGGGTTCTGCCAGGGGTCTATGGGATAAATGTTCCATCCTTTAGCATGTAGTACAGAAGCCATCCAGTCCATCTAGACTTGCACTTCTCCTCAGATTCATTGAGTTTGTGGGTAATTTTTCGATCTGATAAATTTATTTGGTGATAAGCCACCAGTCTTATGCGGTTGGGATTTTGGTGGTGAGCCAGGCCTTAGTGACTGCTTTCTTAACAGCTGTTAGAAAGATGGCTATTAAGTATCTGGAGCTGGACTCTCTTAATTCACTGGGGAGTTGTAGGAGAATGTACATCTGTTTAGTCAGGAGCACTGGTCTACCCTTTAGCTCCTGCAAGTCAGTCTGGACTGCGTGGAGGAATGGTTTTAGTTTGGGGCATGTGAGACATAATATGAGTGTGATGGGCCTTTTCCTCGCTGCACTGGCACCAGCAGGAGGTTGACCCTTCAGGGATGTAGTGTCCAGTAATGACTGGGGGTCCTGAAGTAACATCAGGTTTTTCAGGCATATTCATGCCACTGATGTGAGCTAGTGAATCTCACGGTGAGTTGAAAGGCGAGCTGCCAGTCAGTGATTGTTAGGGGCATTTCCAGTTCCTCCTGCCATTGCAGCTGGATGTGTTCTGTGAGGTGGTCCTGTGTGGCAATGAGGGATCAGTAAAGGTGGGGATGAGATGTCCCTGGTTGGGGTGGTGTTCAGGTAACCTAGTTTAGTGATCAATGGTAGGGTGTCTTTCAGGAGAGCTCACCCCACTGGGAAGTGAATCATAGGAATGCCTCAGCTGTAGAAACCTATAAAATCCTCTGTGGTATTCCAAATCTTCTCTGGACCTCCAAAGGACCAGAGCTCTCCTGTGTTGTAATTTGGGATAGGTATTGCAGCCTGTATTTCTCCATTGCTGGAATCCGTGGTCTAATCTGTTCGGGAAATCTGGGAGGTGAGCTATTGGGCAGGTCAGGGCCTGGTGCATTTTTTCCTGATGGTTGTCCAAATAACTATGTAGTTATGGAACACGGGGATAGTGTGGTCGTGGGGTGGAACAGTCTCTGCCTGATAAAGGGCATGATAGTATTCACTATGTAGTATCCGAGATTGCTAGATCTCTGCCCAGTGTGGGCTCAAGTGTGCTATCTGTCTCGCAGTAATATGGGTGAGATGGGCCGCTTGAAGGTAAAGTTGTAGATCTGGGAGGCTAGGGACCCCAGTGCTGGGTAGGATAGAAGCATCAGGCAGACCCTGGCTCTTTGCCCAACCTATATGAATCTGGAGATAACCTTGTTCCATTCCCAGAATATTTGTTGTTTCGGGGATTGAGATGTTTTGGAAAAGGTATAGGGCTCTGGGGAGGGTGACCATCCTTATGAGGTCTGTCCTTCTGGTGAGGCTTAATGGGAATACATTCCAGTTTGTGAGGTCAGCTTGTAGTTTGGTGGTGAAGGGGATATAGTTATTAAAAGCTGCTTCAAGGGTGTGGGATAAATATATCCTTAAGTATTTTAATTTGGTTAGGTTCAGTTATAGGGAATATGGTTTGGACCATTTGGGAGGAGCATAGTGAAATGTTAGAACTTGGTTTTGGCGCTATTTAATTTGTACCCAGAGACCTGACCAAAGTCATCCAGGATCTGTTTAAGCTGTGGCAGTGTTGCTTCTATGCCTCATAGGTATAGGGAGGACGTCATCTGCATAACGGCGATCGCGATGTTCTGTACCACCTATGGGATCCCATTGAGGGTTCTCAGCTTCACGGATCTGCTGTGCTAAGGGTTCCATGAATATGGCAAATAGTAAAGGTAACAATGGGTACCCTTGCCTGGTTCCTCTGTGTAAAGAAGTATTGTGAGTGGTGCCCTCCTACTTTGATACAGGCCTTAGGGGTAGCATATATGTTTCAGATTTCAGATGTGATTCCCCTTCACAAAGTGGGAGCAAGGCAGAAGCAGGAAACTACAGACCTGTTAGTTTAACCTCAGTGATAGGGAAAATGATGGAATCACTTCTGAAGGAGAAATTGAGTATCTAGAGGCCAGAGGGCACAGGACCCTAGGCAGCATGGATTCTGACAGGGAAGGTCATGTCAGACAAATCTGATAGATTTCTTTGACTGGGTGACCAAAGTAGTAGATCAGGGAGGGCTGTGGACATGGCCTATCTAGACTTTAGCAAGGTATTTGACACAGTCCCACACAAAAGATTAATATACAAGTTAACCATCCTGAGAGTGGGTCCCAAGATGACAGCCTGGGTAAAGAATTGGCTGGAGAATAGGACACAAGAGTAATAGTAAATGGAGTCCACTCAGAAGAAAGGAGGGTTACTAGTGGGGTACATGAGGTTCAGTGTCAGGACGGTCCTCTCAATGTCTTTATAAGGGACATTGCGGAAGGACGGAAGGAGAAGTATGTCTCTTTGCAGATGACACCAAGATCTGCAACAGAGTTGATACACAGGGTGGGGTGGAAAGGATGAGAAGGGACTTGGCAAGGTTAGAGGAATGGTCAAATGTATGGCAGCTTAGATTCAATGCTAAGAAGTGCAAGGTAATGCACCTGGGAAACAAAAACCCAGGGAAGAGTACACAATGGGGGTGAGATACTAACAACAAAAATGGAAAGGGACCTGGGGTAGTCATATCAGATGACCTAAAGGTGGGCAAGCAAATGAGAGGGCAGCAAGGAGGGTTGGGGGAAACTGGGATGCATAGGAGAGGCATCACCAGTAGAAAACAGGAAGTTATTATCCCTCTGTACAGACAGCTGGTGAGACCCCATCTGGAGTACTGTGCAGTTCTGGAGACCCAATCTCCAAAAGACATAGACAGGATGGAAGCTGTCAGAAGAGGCAACTAAAATGGTGCAGGGTCTGCACCGGAAGACCTATGAAGAGAGACTTAAGGAGCTTAATATGTATAGCCTCAAGGAAAGGAGGGAGAGGGGGACATGATAGAAACTTTCAAGTACCTCAGAGGAATCACAAAGTCCAAGAGGGTAGCATCTTTCAAAAAGAGTGTGCAAGAACAAGAGGGCACAATTTGAAGATGGGGGCGGCTCAGAGGTAATTTAAGGAAGTATTTTTCACAGAGAGGTTGTGGATGCATGGAGCAGCCTTCCGGAGGAAGGTTGTGAGTCAAAATCAGTGGTGAAATTCAAGCATGCATGGGACAGTCATAAGGCAATTCTGGGGTGGGTAGAAGAAGTAGGCTGCTGGTTAACTAGGATCTGCAGCTTATCCAGTAGGTAGGAATGGGCAGACTGGGTGGGCCAAGCGTCCTTATCTGCCGCAAATTCTATGTTTCTATAGATTTCTTAATCTGGGAAGGGATCCCCATTTGTCTAGTACTGAATACAGAAAGGGCCATAAGACCCTATCAAAGGCCTTTTCAGCATCTAGACTGACCAGTACTGATGGGGTTTTAGTGCATTGCATTGAGTGGATGATGTGGTGTGTATGTTTCATGTTATTGGTAGTGGTGCGTTGTCATATGAATCTGTCTGGTCATTTGCAGTTAAGAAGGGAGATAAGTGCCACGTCTATGAGCAATAATGCTCATGAATAATTTATAGTCTGTGTTAAGTACGGATATTGGCTGGTAGGGTTTGCACAACTGTGGGTTTTGCCTTGTTTGGGGATAACAGAGATGGTGGCGTATGACCGGGGAGGATCACCTTCCACAATAGCGTTAAAAGGTGCCGAGTAACGGGGATGTTACTTACTTGCTGAGTGATTTTATAGAACTCTGCTCCGTATCCGTCTGGGCCAGGGGACTTCATGGTTTGATTCTTGCAATGGTGCTTGCCACTTCTATTGGTGTTATTGGCTGTGTTGAGATCTCCTGTTCTGCGACTAGTCGGTGAGGTAGTGAGGGTTTGTAGGTAGTCATTAGTCTTCTGAGGAGTGCAGGGGACTGAGGTATATAATTTAGAGTAATGGAGGTGACTCCTCTGTGACATCATGTAGTTTGGTAAGCAGGTGCCCATCTGTTGGGAGTCTAATAGAGGCAGTTGTGGCTAATTTCTTTGTTGCCTGGCCTGATGGGCCAAGAGCGAGTGGCACGTGGGCCCACCTGTAGTACCTCTGTCTCAAGTAGGTTAAAGATATTTGTTTGTTTGAAGGCTGATCCTGTCTAATTCTGTTTGTTTGATGTAATTGTGGGTGGACCATCCTATTACCTTGCTTGTGTGCCATTTGTAGAAAATGGAGGAGTCCTCCAGCACTGTTTATGTTCTCTCCGTTAATTGTGTCCCAGTGAATCGTGTAGCTCGCACGGGTTACCGCTATTATTTCGACTATTTTTTCAGTGATGAAGTCCTTAAATTGTTGGGGTTTTAAATAGTAGGGGTTTAATCTCCAGAGTGTGTTCTACGCTGCATCCCTATATTCGAGGTGGTGCTCACGGGGGCATAGTCTGAGAGTGCTATGTCTCCTAGGCTGGCATCCACCAGGCTCTCCAGGTGTTCATGTGTGTAACAGTGGTCTATATGGGAGTAAGTCTGGTGAATGGCAGAGTAGTGGGAGTAGTTTTATGTATGGGGGTGTAGGTGTCACCAGGTGTCACTTCAGCCCTCCTCTTTCATAAAGTGGTGAAGAATTTTTGGGAGGCGTCTTGCGGGGTTTTGGGGTTTAATGAATCGAGGCCTGGGTCCAGGAAAATATTAAAATCCCAGCTAGCAAAAGTACCCCTTTGGTCATCTGCACTATTTTATCCATCAGTGATCATAGTTTTTTTTGGGAGGGGGTTGTTGGCCAAAGGAAGTACATGCATTAGCTAGTGTGACCACATGACCATTGATAGTGCCCTGTAGTATCACCAGTATGCTCTCTGGGTCCACCACCCACTCATGACCCGATTGGAATGGGGTTTGGGAGAGGATCAAGATTGCTACCCCACATTTTCTCCCATTTTGGCCTGAGAAGTGCACCTCGCCTGCTGAGTTTGACTAATTTTGTATGCTCTGTATTAGCCAGGTGCATTTCCTGTAGGTAAATAAAGACTGCTTTACTTTTCCGTGCGGAGTGAGACCCAGTATCTCTTAATTGGTGAGGTAACCCATTCACATTCAGGGATGGTAGTTTCAATGGGTGGTCCATCATGTTGAATGGTTTTTGGCACATTCTCTGGGTCCGGGGTCCCAATCACTGAGAGGCCCTGGCTGGTGACCTTTTCAGGGTCTCCCATCGTATTTTGGTAGGGTCCATCAACATAATATTCATTTCTACAGTAGTATTTATACATATTCCATTATATACACCTAACTCACAATGAAGTGGGGTGCATTATGACCAAATGCTAGGGGTAAGAGCTGGAATTCCTAGCAAGAGAGCTACAAAAAGTAGCCGTGTCAGAACCAAACTGGGTAACAAGGAGGCCAACAAGGTTAACAAACTGTACAACTTGAAACTGGTACTTCCATCTATAGAGTTTCTATCCATGACCCTGGGGTAAGGTGGTGACTTACTAAGGAAACACTCTCAGCCAGAGGTTTCCTGACACCTACAGTGTCAGTGGAGAAAGGGGAGTGAGTTTGGGACATCGGTGCTCTCACTAGTGTGCAAACTATTTGGGATGTGTGGAAATTGTGGGGAGAAGGTTTGTGGGTCATGAGTGTTTTGCCCTTGGTTATCTCTTTGAAGTGGGAGTTGAGATGGAGGAGTGGGCAGAGGGTGAAGGGGGTCTAAGGAAGGAGGAAGGGAGGATTTGGGGCCCAGCCCTAGGTGGTATCTGTAAGAGTGCTGGGTGGGTAACTCAAAGTTGGGGGGTAGTCAGTGTAAGCCCTCTGGGGAGGAGGCCTGTGCCAGTCTCTCAGGTGATTTTGTTCAGGAATTCTTTCTTGCTGGTCTATGTGGATACTGTGCATGGGATACACTTTAGTGAGGAAGGGGTAGGGGCACCGGCCCACTGGTCAAGTGTCTCTCGGGGAGATCATTGAAGAAGCAGAGTGCTAACCAGCGCCTTTTTGAAACCTGGGGAGTCTTAGAATATCAGTCAACAATAATGGAAATAGTACCCCTCCTGCCAGTTGGGGAGTCCACTCCTGACTGAAGCAGCCCTCCAAGTGGCTCATGTGGTGTCGTTTTACCCTAAGACCCCAAATGGGATGTTGGTTGGGAAAAAAGAGGGGGGTGCTGTGGTCCAGCAATGGATGGCCCAGCTGTAGTCAGTAGGACTACTTGTTGTTTATCCCTCTGTGTCAGCTGTGGTGGTGGTGGTGTCCATCCAGTGGCCCCAGACTCCCTACCGAAACTAGATCGGGGACCCCTCGGGGTCTGAGGTGTGGAGAAGTGGGGCTCCTATGACTGACTGCCACAGTCACGCTGGAAGGATTCACGGGCCATGGTTGGCGTCAGCCTGGGCCGGTTGGCCCAGCCAGGGTAGCTGGTTAGGCCAGGCTGGGGGCGGCAGGATGGACAGCGATCCCAACAGTACACCGCTGAGTTGAGGTTAGTGATGATGGACATGTTTCGCCTGGTGGCCTACCCATCTGCCTGGGCTCCAGTCCCCAGTTTCTCTGCAGCCCCCTCAGTGGAGGGAATCCTGGATGGATCATCATTGTAGGGGCTGTCCCTGCCAGAGGCTGGGCAGGAGGTCTTCAAGGATTCAGGCACCCAGGAGGTGCACTGTCTGGCTTACAACTGATGGATGGATGCATAGTCAGGCCATGAGTCCCATCCCACCCACCCACCAAGCCACACAGTCATGTCCCGTAGGGCTTCTCAGTAATCCACCCCACATATAATCATTAGTGGTCATCAGCCTGATAGGGCTGGCAGGAGCCCAGAGAGCAAGGGGCAGCAATAGAAGAGAGAGGAGAGAAGTAGCCTGAGTAATTTGAGGGAAGGGAAACTGCTTGTATATCAGGAAATAAAGGGTTAGGGTCACAGCCCTGTGAGAGGATTCCTTACTGCTCATCCAGAGTCTCTCAGCTTGTGCAGTGGTTGCCGATTGCCACCAGGAATCCTCAAAGGAAGAAAAGGGTGAGAGGCCTTCCTCACATAGAGGAAGAAAAGTGTTGGAGCATGTTTTATTTGGGAATTACAGTGGGAAAGAGTGGATGTGTTGTGTTTAAACCAAAAGTGTGGGGGAGGGAGGAGTGAAATGAGGAGGGTTGGTGAGTAGAGTTGCACAGCAAGTAAATAGAAAACAGTAAAACTTATCTGGGGGTTAGTTGGTTAGTTTGCTTTAAGGGTGATAAGTCCAGTGGAAGTGATTTACAGAGTTCATCAGGTGTGGTGCTGTTATGTCCTTCATTTATTCAGATGAAGCCAGACACAGACACTCCAGGTGCTGTGTGTGTAAGCTGGGAGCGCCACACCAAATCCCATATGGGAGAGGTGCCTCCCGATGGGTTATTCAAGATCGAATTTGTCCTCAAGATTCAGCATTGTGGATCTTTAGGTTTCTTGAGGGTCCGGTGGAGAGGTGGGACCTTGGCTCCTCAGTGTGTCTGCAATGAGCTGGATGGCCTTCGCCCCTTGTTGGTGCCTCGCCTTGCCCAGTATTCCACATGCACTGGGATAGCTTTTGAGGTGATTGTAGGCTTAGATGGAGGATGCTGTTGGGAGATCTCTACTTGCGCTTCTTCAGTTCTTCAGTGGATATGGTGGCTGTCTGAAGATAGGGGTCCTTCTGGGAAAAGACAGGCAGGCTAGATATGGTGTCATGAAAACATAGGCCCGTGGATTTCAGGGCCCGCATGACTGGAATATATGCTTTGTGCTTGGCTATGATCTTGGATGCGTAGTCATTTTCAAAATAAAATCTGTGGTTTTGGAATAAAACAGTCCCTGTTTTCATGTGGCATGTAGTACTGACTCCTCCTCCTGAAAGCATGGGAAGTGCACTAGGACAGTCCGGGGTGGGCTCCCGGTGCAAGCTTGGGACCGAGTGCGATGGACTCGCTCCATCTCTAGTGTGGCGGGTGTTGGGAGGTGATAACATCTTGAATCAGCTGTTGTGTATAACGTAGAATGTCTGTGCCCTCTGGGATCCACAAAATGCGGATGTTGTGCCGATTTTGAGACTCTGCATCCTCAGCCCTATCTTGTAGTGTCCTGACCTCATGATGTAGTTACATGATGGCCTGCTCCACACAGTCAACCCGTTTGTCAGCCTCAGTGGCTTGTATCTCTGAGGCCTTCTGGTGCTTTTCGAGCTTACCTATGTCCATTCTTGAGGCTGTCGCTGTGAACGCATCTCTGTGAAAGTCCCACAGCTCCAACAGCATCATTGTCATCTGGCATTGGAGTGTTGTTAGGGAGATGTCCGCTTGAGCGGCTACTCTGCAAGGAGGCTGTGGCCTGAGAGCCCTTTAGCCTCCCTAGAGTCGCCATCTGACAATCTCTTCTCATCAGGGATGTTTTGGGCTTGATGTTGCTTTGTTCTCCTTTCTGTTGGCATAGTTTGTGGAGCAACTGCTAAGTGATGATTTGAGGTGTAAACACATTAACGAGTCCTTTAGCAGACATGACCCAGTATAAAACTGAATAAGTCAGGATTCAGTGGGTGGAACTGCTACAGCTGAGAACAAAACTTATCCTCAAACATGTAATTTCTTTAGGTGAAAGAAAAGGAAGTTTTTCTAGGTGGAAATGAAGGTCTAGGTGTAGATGAGTTACTTCCCAGATTGTTTAAACTGGTTGCAAAACAATTGACTAAACTGGTAACTTCTCTTTAACTTATCTTTATGCTCAAATGTTATACCGACCAATGGAAAACAGCAATTATATCACCCATATATAAAATGGGTGACAAAAGATTGATCAATTACAGGCCAGTTTTCTGTGTTTCTAATTTGTTAGAAAAGTGGCATTTAGTCAAGTATCAGAATACCTAAAAAAAAAAAAAAAAAAAAAAAATCATAACACAGGATGATTGTGGATTTGGGGTACAGCGTGTCAACTGCTTTGGTCAGGTTGACAAGTGATAGATAGATATAAATATAAATGAATGAATGATGGTATGGCTCGAGGGTCACTTACTGGGGAGTCTTTGTCTAGCTGACCAAGGCCTTTGACCTGGTGGACCACTCCATACTGATCCATTAACTTAGATCGATGGGAGTGGGTAACTAAACGCTTCAGTGGTTCAGACAGTGTCGAATAAATAGGAAGCAACTAGTTTAACTTGGATCTGTAAGATCCACTATGAAGAAATGCACACCTGGAGTACCGCATGGCTCAGTTCTGGGTCTGCTTCTGTTTTCAATATTTATAAATGATCTGCCAAAAACTTGCAGTGCAATGTCTGTAATCATGTATGCAGATGATACAGTGCTTTATTGCACAGGTAAAATGGGAGGCGGACCTAGAAACAAACCACATAGCTAGCACTGTAAGCTGTTGAGAGATTAATTCTCCTTTTTTTTTTTTTTTTTTTTTTTAATTATTTTTGGGGATGCCGACAGAGACCTCTGGTTTCCTCCTCGGAAGGACTCATTCTCCAACCTGGCAGTCGGGTCATCGTGGACCCTGTCGGCTCCCAATTTTGTGCTGTTTTCCCCGGGCCCATGACCATGCAATGGGTGAAGCAGCTGTCTTCACCTCTGCAGAGGCAGCCTAACGCCCCGGATGTGGGCCCTCCCATTCTTGGAGGCATGCCTGTGCTGACAGCCAGCCATCACTGGGTGTCAGTCTATAGCTGCCATGTGATTTCCCCTTCCCGAGGAAGGAGCCGTCTAAGACACTCAATCCTTCTTTGCCCCACCGACCCCGAGCAACCCCAGTCTGTTCTTGAACTCTGATTGCTGGTGTGGCATGAGGTATGGCATCCAGTGCCTCAACACTCCGCACCACCTGGCCCATTTGTCCTTTTCCTGCAATTTTACAGGGGTTGTTAAGTGTTCAGTCTTGGTCACAGTATTGCATTTATTTCTTGCCTCGTGGAGTGCTTCCTTGGCATAACTTCTGTCCTGAAATCAGTTGTTTAAATCGTCCACAGCAAACTTGTAGTCCTCCTCTTTAGTACAATTTCTTTTCAGGCTCGCTAGCTGTCCATACAGTACATTCATTATTGTTTGATGTTTGTGGTAGCTTCTGACATGTAAAAGTATGCTCTTATCAGTTTCTTTCCTGTACAATTTTATATGTAGGTTTGAATTCTCTTTAAAGATACAAATATCCAAAACTGCATCGGGTTCTGGCCCCAATTCATAACCAATTTCAAGTACGTCGTGCATTCATTTATAAATAGTCATTGAATCATTGATCTAGGTCATCTAGGGCCCTGCTATTCAAAACCGGGCAAGGCGAGTGCAAATAGTTGTGCCGTGCCTTGTGGTTGCCAGGGCCAGAATTCCTAAAAACTTTGCCCTGGCACAAACCCGTTTTGCATGAGCAAACCAGGTTTTTCACTGCGCCGGTTTCACAGAAGCTCAGTTTACTCACTTAAACCAGGTTTGCACCAGGACAAAGTGTGGAGAGGGCCACAGTGCAATGATGGGGAGGATGTGAATAGCGGTGCTGTCTGATTCAAAAGCATTTGCTTCATGCAAGGGCCTTTTCTTGCGTCCCTTGTGCAAAGCATATACTGCTGACAGAGACCTTGCCTTATCCTGCCAAACCCTAGTGGCTGGCGGAGGTACTGCAACACCCCCACCCCATGATCGCTGGCATGATATGTCTTATATAAATTTTCCTGGTGTCTAGCGGTCCCCTCCCGCCGATCACTGGCTTGATATGCAATACAAATTTTCCCTGGGTGCTAGCGGTGTCTCTCTCCCCAGCTGATCGCCAGTCCGATATGCAACAGAAATTTTCCTTGGTGCTAGTGGTCCCCCCTACAGTCATGGCTGGCCTAATATGTAATATAAATTGTCCCTGGTGTCCAGTGGTCTGTCCCCACCAGATCCCTCTCCGTATTCAAAAAAAAAAATTCCCTAGCGTGCAGTGTTCCTCCCCCACATGATCCCTCTCCTGCAGTACTGGCCCACTCGCTGCTGCCCCATCTCTCCTCTGGGCCAGCAACTTGCATAACCCTCCACACATAGCCATAGCCAGCTGCTGACTGAGCTCTCAATTAGCATATACTGTACAATCGGCTGTTACAGTATGCACTCATTGACAGCTCAGTCAGTGCCTGCCACGGTGGTGAGTGAGGGCTGTGCCAGTCAGCCGGCTCAGGAGAAGAAATGAGGGGAGCGGGTGGTGTCAATACCTGGGGTGGTGGGGGTCTACTAGACCACCAAGGTCTGATCTGTTTAATATATGGGCAGGTCGGGATAGGGAGGGGACCACTGGACCACCTGGGAGGTTTCACCACATATACAGGGGATCGGGGTTGGGGGGACCTCTAGCCATCTGGGAGTTTTAGGATACGGACAAGGGTTCAGGGATTGAGAGAGGAGGGACTGCTAGACACCAGAGAAAGTCTATATTTTATATAAGGCCAGCGATCGTCTGGGGAGGGACCACTAGACACCAGGGAAAATCTGTATTTTATGTCTAGCTGGCAGTCGGTGGGGGGATCACTGGACACCAGGGAGAGTGTCATTCGTAAGATAGAGCTGGTGACTGACCAGCATGGGACCACTGGCATCAGGGAATGATTTATGGTAACATCGGGCTGGTGATCTGCAGGTAGAGGAGCATCACTTGATGCCAGGGACTATTGTGTTTGGGGGGTGGGGGCAATGCATTTCCTCCACCAATGGCTAGGGTTGTGTGGGAGTAGTCACACAGTTCAGATCGGTGGTATGTGTGCAGTACAAGGGGACCTTGCAAAATGACCTTGCACAGCACACATACTCTGAATACTGGACTGTGCCAATATTCAGGTCCCCCCCTTCATTTGCATTGCACTCCCCTCTGAATAGTACCGAGCACAAATGTAGTTTGCCTCGCTAGCAGACTTCTAAATAAGAACATCCATGCAAAGCCTGGTTTGTAGGGGCAAGCAGGGATTTGCGTCCAAGCAAAACTTTGATTATCAGGCCCTGATGTCATTTGCTGTCCTTCTCAGATATCAATAAAGCATTTCCACATGGCAGTGTGATGATAATGAATGTTCCTGTTCTCACTGTAAATTAAGTCCTTCTCAGATTTGTACATGAAACTATTCATATAACTTGGGGCCATTGAAGACCCCATTGCCATACTTTAGTCTGCTAGAAACATGAACTCTGTAGTCTAAAATGTTTTTTAAATAGTACTAGATGTGCCATCTTCATAATGTAATTGTTTGTGGAACATCCCTGGGTGTGTTTCCTCTAACAGACTCTCTAAGGCTAGATCCATTTTTCCTGTATATAAATGAATGCACAACCTACTTGAAATTTGTTATGAACTGGGACCAGGACAAGATGCATTTGGGGATATTTGCATATTTAAAGAGAATTCAAAACTACTTAAAAAATAACTACGTGAACAAGATTGATAAGAACGATACTCTTACATGCCAACAGCTGCCACAACCTCAAACAATGAATATACCACTTGGACAGCTAGTGCATCTGAAAAGAAACTGTACTAAAGAGGAGGACTGCAGGTTTGCTGTGGATGATTTACCGATATGGTTTCGGTCGGTCATTCTGCTGGGAATGCACTCCAGGAGGCGAGTAATAAAGGTGACTAGGAGCAGACTCTTAAGGACAACCGCTCTAACTGCAGAAAGAGCCAAACTGACTTTCTCAACAGCTTACAATAACATGTGGCAGGCCGAAAGTTTCCCTGACCATGTCAGGACAGGCCAGACGAACCGGACGGAGAGGCAGGAAGCTTATTTAGTGACCAAGATGCAAAATGTTTATTTACAAGGGATAAGGAGAATGACAAAATAACTGTTTTCTATAATGCTGCAGGATAATAAAAATAAACAAAACAATATGATTGGGACCAACAACTGGTCGAACCAAGAACAGGATCAACCCTTTTAGTCCAAGTCCTCGCACACTTGGCCAAGATGATGAAACAACCGATGAACCAAGCTTGGGCTTTCCTATGGGTTGACTGATCAGCAGGTGGGCATTGACCCCACAAAGTGCTTGTTATGAACAGGCCATAGGAGGCGTCCCGGATGAACAGAACACAAAGAGGGCACTGCTAGCTGGTCGATGAAGAACATGGCAATCTTCTGTGACTCCGAGCAAGAAGCTGAAGAAGCCTGGTCAGCAGATGGGTTTCTGTCACGATGAACAGCAATAACCATTGGCAGGTCCCCGCACCCAGGTGACCTCTCGCCAAGAAGACTGCTGGCGGTATGATCTTCAGGTGGCCTCTGCAGAGTGACACAGACATCACACTTAGACAGATGGCAAAATAAGAAAAGGGCATGCACAATGTTAACTGTGGTCCTCATGCTTGAACCGGGTGGTTTCTAAGCTGACTCACTGCTGGATACCTCCCTAGTGGCTCCTTATCACTTACTGTCGCAGGACTGATGCTGGAACACTTGGGATGGAACTCTGAGACAGGCTGACATCACTGGAGGCAGCTCTGCTCCAGATGGTGGATGGGCCAGGGACCTACCTGGGTCAGCGTTGGCTCTGATGAAGCTGGTCATGGCAACAAGGTAATGCTGGACATTAAGTAGGGGCTAGACAAAGGGACTGTTCAAAGTAAGGGAGGGAGGGCCACCAGGGGCCATGATATGAGACTGGAGTGAGGAAGGTTCAGGAGGGAGGTGAGGAGACACATTTTACAGAGAGGGTGGTGGCTGGGTGGAATGCGTTACCTGCTGAAGTGGTATGCAGTAGAACAGTGGACTGCTTCAAACAAGGATGGGAGAGGACAAGGAGAGGGTTAATGAAGGGAAGGGTGGAAAGGAAGGGCAGCTGCAGAATAAAGTACTAGCTGACATTGAGCAGACTTGATAGACCCTCTAGGCCTTTATCTGCTGGCAAATTTCGTATGTTTGTATGTAAGCACAAGGATGCAGTTTGATAACTCAGTCCAACAGCAAGAAAAAAGTTCGAATTTTTAAGCAGACAGTTCAGTCCTTGCAAATGGTGCAGTCTCTAGGGGTGTCAGGCAAGCTACAGCACAATTTAGGTTTGGTGGAGCTCAGAAAACTTCCACAAAACCCCATGGGTACCTTGGGCCATAGGACCATTCCCCCTTCCCAAGCTGGTGCTGCACCTTTAAGGACGTTCTTGCTCTGGCTGTTTCTGCAGCTGCACCCTGTATCATTAATATTACCAGCCACCCCTAATCCTGGGTCTCTGGAACTGCTGGGCCTGGTTGCTGGACCCTCACAGCTAGCCCCTCCTTCCGGCAGCTGGCCAAGGGCCTCTGTCTGTTCCTGCCCTTGATGTGGAATGGCACCATGCAGACCCTAAGGCCCTTAACCCCACTGTGCTCCCTAGTCTACCCCTTTACCCTACCCCTCGAGGCTGTTAGTTGTAGGTGTCCTTGACCTCTTTCTTTGGGGTGAGCTGCTGTCCAGCTCAGATTGTCTTTTCTGGAACCACCTCCAACAAAACAAGAAAGAAAAAAAAAAAAAACTAATTCAGTGGGCAAAGCCCATCCTGGGACCTCTTTCTTTTCTCTTTGGGCCTTTGGCCCACTGCTCAGATCCCCTGTTCTCCTTAGGACGGTCTGCTCTCCTGGAATCCCACTATGGCCCTCTTACATTTCTGGGCCACCAGCCCATTAAATTTTCTTTTGGGCACTCTGCCCACCTTGTACTTCCCTTCCCACTCCCTGGTGCCAATGGCGCAAGTTTAAAAAAGCTGGAACTTGGGCCCACTCACCACCACAGCCCAGGACTCCAGTGTTGCTGGGAGGAGGCAGGAAACCTGGCCAGGAGCTGTGCTCCCACCTGGCTCCTCTTACGCTGCAGTGGCTGCTGGTGGAACTACAGGTCTGGGGCACGCCTCCTGCCCAGACCTATTTTTTTGTGGCACCCTGTTGTCTGCTGGCCCTTTCCTTCCTCCTCTTCTTTGGGGTTCTGGGAAGGACAAGTCACGTTGGGGAGCCCACCCCACCTGATTGACCCTGCTGCCACTGCAACGTGGCCAGAATGCCAACCAGCAGGGAGCGAAGTGTCTGAGGAGCCATGGACCCACCGAGAATACTTATTTTGTCCGTGTTCCTCACGTCCTCCACCCTCCATCCTGTACCAATGTCCTGACCTCTTCCTGGCTATTTTGTAGGGCAGGGAGGTTCTGGCTCTGCCAGGTGATTGGGCAAGATAGCCCTGCAGGGAGAGAGGGTCTCTGGCTACGACCCCATTTTCCAGTGCCAAATAGCGTGAAACCAGACAAAGGGACTGGGAGGGGTCAGTGGGACTGCAGACAAGGGAGGGATGGAATAGAGGGAACCAGGGAGAAAAAAAAATCTCCACAGGAGAGGGTCCCCTTCTTGTCCTCTAACTTCAGGGTATTACAAATAACTTTGGAAGCATAATTTTTAGACACTGGAATGTCTTACAAGCTATCAGTACAGGACATGAAGAGCTCAAGGACAAATCCTTGATTATACCAAGGAGAGTCTGTAACATAGAAGACAGAGTAAGTAACTCATTTCACAAATGTCCAAAACCTGAAATTAGATTCTTTCCAGAAACCCATTAGCAGTGGCAATTACCTTGTAGCAAATGTCAGAAATGTAATAATACAAGACATACCAAAGTATTTGAAGCCCCTTGCCGCCTTCAAGAACTGCTAATTACTGGGTATCCTGGGTCTGCATATGGCAATGCAGGGTTCTGTGTGTTCACTGGAACTGGTACCAGTGTGGGCATTAATGATAACTGTCAGCTGATCTACTGCAGCTAGTTGGATAGCCAGAGCTCTGGCCATCTCCGAGGTTGGTGGGTGGCAACTGATTTAAAATGTAAAATGTTTATCCTACTTGCAACTCAAACCAATCTAAATCAATTATAAACAGTGTAACCTCCAAGAGTCTGCCTGAAGCAAGTCCTAATAGGTCAGCACTGAAAGCCCCACCCAGGTTAGGACCTCCAGCCTGTCTACCCCTCTGCCCTCTGGGAAAAGTTATCTGACCTATGCTACCTACCAGGCTACCATACCCAAATACAATTTCACACCTTTTAGAACTGTAGCCCACTTTAGAAATCATGCATTTGCCATTACATTTCCTAAATCTAGGAACTACAAACTCTAAACCTGCAAAGCAGAAAATTGGTTAGCATTGCACTACACAGTTACACCAAGCCTAGCAACTTTACAAAGGAGGACTCCAAAGAGTCCTAAGAATCCTCTTCTTGTCGTCTTTTATTCTTTCAGGAATACCTGCAAACAAAAACATTGCAAAACACATTCTGCAAACAAAGCACAACCCTGTAAAACACAGTGACTAAACCTCCCACTGCAGATACTACACAATCCCAAAAAGTTTTTTTTTTTTTTTAAGGGTTGAAAGTACAAAAATAGAAAATAAAAACATTTGCAAAACATTTTGGGGAGGAAACCCTACAAAGTTTGATGTTCTAGGGAGAATGTCCAGAGTGCCTAAGGCACTATACATAGTCTCTCCTAGGCCGAAACTGCTGAAAAATCGTTCTTGGACAGGCATGAGGCCTGCTAGCACTGCAGTCCAGCTAAGGAGAGGCTACTAATGAATCAAACTTCCTGGGACATCCTCATTTGCAGGCAAGACAGTCAAATTACAATGTGAAGAAGTAAAATCGCCTTACTGCATTCTAGGCGAAAGATGGATGTCTACATCGCCTCTCTGGACCTGCGACCTGATAATCTGCTGCTGCTAAACAGATGAACTCTTCAGATCAGGTTCTCCACTACTCCTGCTGGACGGGACAGGAAATCTTTTCCCTTTGCTGGGCTGATGAGCCTGGAAGCTGCTGGAGATGAACCTGGAACACCAGAAGAGCTGCACCTCTTTCTCTGTTGCTGCCACTTCAGTGTCAGACTACTGATCTGGCCTTGTTGCAGTCACTTGGGATACTGGCATGGCTACGGGTGAATGGCACTTTTATGGATAGCACCACTCTGGGTGTGGAGCAAGAACTGTTTCTCTGTCCGGATGAACCACTCTGACACTGGAGAATATCTCTTGGCTAGCCTTGTCCACTATTCTCAAAAGTCTTTAAAGAGCAGCTTCTATGCTCTTGACTGCCCGCTGACACAGATCCTGCAACTGACCTTGCCAGGAGTCGTTTTCTATAAATGATTCCTTTGTGGGCTACCTTTTAAAAATTTTATTTCACTTGTAACTTCATTCCCTGACCCGCGGCAAAAAACTGAACCAGTTCCGCATCCTATGGCCACGGCCCCCATCGGCACCACAGCCCGTTTTGTGATGTCAGTAAATGAAGAAGCTGTGTGTCGCTCTCATTGACTCTTGAATGGGTATTTTTCTAAGGCTTTATGTGAGTTTTATCGTTGATTTAAGAAATCAAAGTGATCACCTGATTAAGAGGGTCCTCTTACTCGAGCGGTCACTTTGATTTCTTAAAATCCCAACATTGAAGGATACATAAAGCTTTTGAGAAAATCGCCCCATTCAAGTCATCAAAGCGCATTAAGCAGCCTTCGCTACTGACATCACAAAACGGGCTGCGGTGGGGGAATGGCTATAAGATTCCATTTTCAGCAGAAAAAGTTATGAGGAAATAATATTTTTAAACAGTAGCCCACAAAGAAATCATTGATGGAAAATGACTCCTGGCCAGGTCAGTTGCAGGATATGTCAGCGGGGGCTAGTCGAGGGCTGCACTTTAAACGGGATCCTGCCAAGCCTCCACAACTGTAGTCTCTTTCTCTCTCTCTCTCTCTCTGTCTCTCTTACATGCATTCCTTCCTGACGACCATCAAACAGGGCAAAATTTAAACTGAAAATGTCACTCTTCTTTTGGCTGTTAATTTCGTACAGTTTTGAGCACATTTTGTTAGCAACTCCCCAATTTTCATTGCAAACACTTACAACTTTCTGGGCACTTAGACATTGTTGTTTCTAAAGTTCACAAATACTTTTTGCTTTAAATTGTTACTTTTAAACAGTTTTAAAGCACTTTAATTGGCAGGGCAAGGCATACATTGCTCAGCTCAACAGTTCTTCGAAGCACAGTTGAAATACACAGGCAGCACATTTTCCATTTTCTCTCACAGGAGCACAAGCAGCAAATACTTTTGATGGCAATTTCTTAGCACAGACTTTGCTTTTCTTGGCAATGATCTTCTGTTATGGTGCACCGCCACCAGAGAGGAAGATCCTAGGCATACCTCAGCATTTGTCCCTCACCCAAAAACATATCCCTTGGATGAGCCCCCTACATTTTTGTAACCCCTTGCCACTTTTCAGCCAAGTACCACCTACCAAAGAACCAGAGCCCATTCATGGCATGCAATTTACTCTTGGCAGAATTACGAGTTGGTACCACCCCTAGCTTTAGAGTGTATACCAGGCTCACTATCGAGAGGATGGGGGCAATACTAAAATGAACCTTTGTATTTACCACCAGGTCCAGGGAGAGGATGCTAGATGTATACTAGACCTAACTGCTGAGGAACCCCAACAACATTCACACAGAAGCAATAAGCTGAATGTCCAAAGCAGTAACTGGATTGTGCAGTATGGCTTTATTCACAGATGTTACTTAAAGCAAGGGTGGTCCCCAATGGTTTGTCATTGCAACACAGGTACACTGTCTTTTGCAGAAACATTTTGCTAGGCAGTACTGTTTTCCACAGAAGCATCTCTATCCTCTCCTAAAGTGTATGCTTGTGGTCTGTGCACACACTTAAACTACTTTCAAAATATTTCCATTTCTGAAGTGTATACCAGTGGTCTCTACCACATCACTTAAAATCATCCTAGGCATCTGCCTTTGCCAAGGGAACCTTGGTGCCCAACAAAAAAAACAACGGTTAGCCTTGCATTGAAACTCCAGATGGTGTTCCTCCCACCCTTTGCCCCAAAACAGCCTCTGCCATTCCTTCAGGGTTCCACCAAAAGAAAGTTTTCAATCCCCATTGAATTGCTAACTTTACCTTAAATTAGCACCCTGAGGTGAAAAGGGGTCCTGAACAGTGTGATCTGGCCTTATCTTGGGCATGTACACTTCAGACAACCTCCCATGAGAACAGTCTCCAATTCTGTACTCTCAGATTAATTGTTGCTTCCTCCTAGTCATGGAAAGAAAATTACATTTTCCTATCTGTAGCCTGTCAGATTCTACTCATTGTCCTTCTTTAAGGCAGCTGTAAACTTCAGGACCTTCAGGGGATTGCCCTTGGAACCATCAGTCATTGCAGACCCTCTCACTCCCCTGGAGTGAAACTAAGAGTCCTGCAGGTGAACAGTTTCCACCACTTCACTGGCCAACTGATGATTTTGCCAAACTAGGGGTGAGAAATGACCATGGCTCCTTTGCAGAGCCCCACTGGCAGATCTCCTGACACTCTAACTCAGACTAACTTAACATTCTAAGCTTCCCTGAGCAGCTGACTCAAAATGCACCTGTAAACAAGCTTTCAGCTTAGTGTGTTACTCCTGGGAAAAGAATTGGAAAAATGGTTATGCTGCTGTGATAATTCTAAATGACATCACCCCTCTCAGCTGAGTAAACAATGATGTCATGTAGAAGCTCTAATAAACTCCCACCAGCTGCCTTTTCCTACCTCAATAGTAGTACTAATGGGATTACAGTAACCCCAGGGACTGGGTGGTTACACATTCACAACTCGTATAAAAATTAGGAAATTGAAATAAAACAGTTCAACACTTTGAAATCTGAAAAGGTAATATACATGATTAAATGTCCATGTGACAGGATGTTTACTAGGAAAACCATTTGCAAACATAGACTCAGAATAAAGGAACATAAAGTACCATAAGAAGGTAGCCAGTCAATACCACTAAAGCAAAAGAGTGCGGTAAAAACCACGCAGCAAAAGTGTGAGTAATAACAGCTAGGGGAATAACAGCACGGTACATTACAGGGCTGTACCTGTAGCTGTGATTACTCTGCCGAGTAAGTCAAGACCCACAGCTGTCAATCTGAGAACTGCACTGCTTTAGTGACTCAGATGCTAGTGTGACAACCTCTGAGAGTCAGTGCAGCTCAAACAGATGGTAGTTTGAGTCTGAACCAGTGTGGCTACAACTGCCCCCCACCACCACCACCACCACCATTTACATTGTGGAATGAACATCTTCTGGCACTCTGACTTTCCCACCCTCCTGAGTTTTTCCCCTCAGAGTTGGTTATACAAAGTAGGGGAGTGCAGGGGCAGAGACACCTTTGTGGGGGTTGTGGAGAACCCCCACCTAAATATTATTGTATGGTATTTGTGGAGTGAAAGGTTTTATTGTTTATGTAGTTGCCATTGTGTGGCTGCAACTCTCCCTCACTGTCGCTTTTATGCTGTTGCTATTTTTCTCAGCACTCTTATGTCTCACGCTCGTTCACTGCGTGGACATTGACCGCCGCTCTAACTACTTTATGGTTTAAGACCTGAACCCCTTAAGAAAGGGGATAGTAGGCCAGCTTTGGTGAGACATTTTAGAAAGGAAAGACAGAACCTATTGAGTCTGAGATTTGTGGGTATAGAGAAGGTGTAAACCCCATGGGGGCGGAAATGTGGAAAAAATACTGTCAAAACCAGAGGTATACTGGATAGAATGTTTGGGACTTTGGACCCAAAATATGGAATTCATCAAACAATTGACCATATCCAGATCTTTCACTATGCAGATGAAGAATAACAGAATGTTTAGGAATCTAGTTGTATATGTGTATATGTGTATATGTGTGTGTGTGTGTGTGTGTGTGTGTGTGTGTGTGTGTGTGTGTGTGTATATAATATAATTTTTTTTTTTTGCATCATAGTCTATTGTGCCACGACTTGAATCAAAGCGCATACAGAGATGGTCAGTTTTAAGTGAACCATAACCCACTCAGATTATTCAACTAGAGTAGAAACAAACACATTTTTCAATAGGAACACTGTATTACTTAGAGGATCCCCTATCATTTATTCTTCTTCAGTTATTCATAGCTCTTTAGATATGGTTTTGATATGTCAGATTCCAGAAGATTCTGGAAGGCAGGATAGAATTAGGCAGAATCATTAGACTGATATGTGGACATTAGTTTTCGGTCCCTGTGATGTGATTAGAAAACAGCAGGAAGAAAAACCATAGTTAGTGGGCACAAATAGATAATGTTAGTACCACTACATGGGAGGCAGGTGACCCTGATGGGTAATGGCAAAACCAGGGAATAAAATATCATGAAAAGGTTAGAAGCTTGGAGCATTCTCACATTAAAACAACTACTAGTTCAGACAAAATCCTCACTTTTACTTGTTCATTTTTATTGTCAAAAAGCCTTTTCATTTTAGCAACTGTAAGAAGTTTTGTATTGCATGTAGCAAAGGGTTACAATTAGTGCGATATATGTGGCATTTATTTGCTTCCTACAGGCAGTTTGCTAAATGTAGGTGAGTTGGAACCTAATTAGAATAGAGTAAAGAATTAATGTTCTCAAACTGAGAATGTACAGGGCAAAGAGAAGCACTGAAACAGGGCTGTGACCCTAACCCTTTATTTCCTGATTTTCAAATGAGCGAAGGATTCTGGGATGCAATTAAGGCTGCCATGGTTGTGCTGCATTCCATAAACGGATGCACAGGGTCACATCCTCAAATCCACAGCAATGCTGAGCAAAGTGGGTGAATAAATGCACATTGTGCTTTCAGTAACTCGAAACAAAAAACAAGAATGGCTTCCCAAATCAGATCTTTGTGATATTACAGGCTGAAATGAGAGCGTGTGTGAAATTTGAAAGACTAAGTACAGATTACGGTACTAACTCCATAGGCTTGAGGTTACTGGTGACATTTTTCAGAATTACCTAGGCACTAGACAAATGTAAATTAAGGTCTGTGTTATAGTTTTGTGTCTGCTTATTTCTCTGGCTGCTTTTGTGCTACAATTACATATGGAGTGAGAGGATTTATTAAGACTCAATGCAAACTAAGTGTATATGTGTGGAATATTTTACACAAGTGATATACCATGCCAGAAAGGTTGAGTTAGCCTGTAACCTACAGTTTGGAAATAAACAATGTTGCTCAATAAGAGTTTCATATATGTGTGTGTGTGTGTGTGTATATGTATATGTGTGTGTGTGTGTGTGTGTGTGTGTGTGTGTGTGTGTGTATGTGTATATATATATATATATATATATATATATATATATATATATATTTTAGTTTAAAAATCCAAGTAACTAATGCCACAGTACCATATGAATTGCAAATCTAAATGATATAGTGGATAATCAGTGAATGTGGATTTAGACACAGATAAGGATTTGAACTTGTTTAAAAAAAAAAAAAAAAAAAAAAATGTTCATGGATTGCAAAATATGACTTTTTTATACTAGTTATTTATTTTGAATGACGAGCATTATATCCTGATGAAGTGGTCAGACATCTGTGGTCCACGAAACATTGATACGATGTATAGATGCCTGTAAACTTTTTTTTTTTTTGAGCTTAGAATAAATTAAAAATCTACCAGTGAATGCATCATTACTCCACTGTGTTTGGGCTAGTCTGTTTTTTGAGGCCACTAGGCCTATCAGTGTAATGTCAAAAGGAGGCATAAACGTCCGGACCAACCATCAGGATGCATTAAGTGCAGTTTCATTGGTGGGGTATAGGCCTGATATAGGAAGGACCTGACTTAACTTGTTGCTTCTCAAGCAGTTGTAGAGTGTTGAACCACTGCCGACTAATCTGCGGGTTTAACTGTATAGTTAAGTCTTCTCCCACATATGTCTGTTGGAAGGGTCCTCCTTCCCTGTAACATTTTATAGTATACTGAGAGTGACTTGGTGCATGACTGGGGTCTATAAAGTTCTTCCTTCAATGGCATAGGTTCTCTTCTGCTGGGAGAACCAGCAATAAGTCTTGTCTCAAGATGGCAGACCTGGGTTAAATGACAAGGTCACCTGGCCGAGTCTCCATTCATCCTGAAGCTCTGGGAAGGACACAGTCCACCCCAATGTATGGTTAACACAGGTGGGCTAACTTTTTTCCTTCCACTTCAGTAGGCCTCAGTGGACAAAGATTGTGTAACTGAGTTTAGACTTCAGAGCCCTGGTTATCGCTGAGTTGAAGGATATTCTAGGGGGAATACCAAGAGATTAATGGCCTGCTAGGCCGTATTTTCAGTTTTCTTACTGAAAGGATTGGCAACCACTGGCATGGAGGGTGTTTCCAAGGAGGGGACAGTATTCCTCTCCATAAGTCATAGCCCAATTCCTCTTTGTCTAGGTCCACCCAGGCTGGGGTGTTGGGTGGTCTCCATTTGGGATAAACAACTGTGAGGCCCAGTTCTAGCTTCTGAAGTGTGGAAGGGCCCCCACCCCCAGTTTCAATGGCATTTGCAGCAGGCTCCATGGATTTGTGCATTCTTGTCATTCCACAGGAATTGGTGAACCGCTAATCCAGCTGCCTAAAATATCCCCTGCAGGTATGTAGGCAGGGTTTGGAAAAGGTACAAGTACTCTGAGAGTATAGACATTTTGAAAGTATTTATCAATCAATCAAATCTTTATTTATTCAGGCGAACATCGTTGAGCAAGGCTCATTTACAAGATGGACCTGATAAGGTCAAGGTTCAATAGTTGATATACAGCAGATACATCATACACTTTATAAGACAGTTACACATAAAGGAGAAAATAACGTTTATAACACAATGATGTACAGTGAATTCACATGATAAAACTCGGTTAAAGGAAGGTTAAGCTAATATTTACAGTATGTACAGTACGTACACATATCCCTATAGAGGCCATAACAGACACACAACATGATGAATACTAGGATGTTGACTGGTATTATTGGGTGCCATAAGCTATTTTACCCAAAAAGGAGAGGTAATGACCCTCCACCTTTCACACTCTTCACAGATGTTAGAGATAAAGGTTCACAGTTTTTCCTTATTAGTTTAGTTTAGTTTGTTTGTTTATTCGCTTAACAGGTAAGCACACTGGAAATGAGTTCCTTTTACAGGTGTGACCCACATATATATTACATAAAACAGTACATAATCAAACATACACATACAATACAACAAAATTGCAGACAGAATTGTCTTTGTTATAAAAGATTGTCATAAAAACATATACAATTAAATTGACACTCAAAATACATCTTTAGTGCATCAGCAAACTTTTCAGCAGAACATGACCGCCTAATGTCATAAAGAATTTAATTCCAAATAGATGGAGCAATATATGAAAAGGACCTTTGCCCACTTTTAGTTTTCATAAATAGAATCTCAAAAACTGCTGTCTGACCTATATCTAGAGTAATAACCATCACTATATGGCCTCAATAATTTAGAGATATTTTGTGGCGTCCCAGAGTCTATAACTCTGTGTATAAACTTAGCCACACAGTATTGAAAATTGAATGAGATAGGTAACCAACCCATCTCTTTCAGGATCAAACAATGATGAGGTGATTTAGGACAATTTAAGGCAAATTTGACTATCGAATAGAGTAAAGTGGATTTTCTTGAGATCACTGTTGCAGAGGCAGTACTGGTTATTATGGCTGCATGGTTAGCTGGGATGGTGACTCAGATACTTGATCATGTCCGCTAGGAGACCTATTGAGTTTTGTAAGTAAGTAAAATGTTATTTTTATGGCGCTCAATCCCAGGGCTCTGGGTGCCTTATAAGAAGTAAAAGACATGGCAGGGTTATACAAAACAATACTTACAGGGTCATCAAACAAGCAAATAATTTAAAATCCATGCTAAATAAATAACCGTAAACAACACTAAAATCAGCTGCAGTTAATCAGGAAAAGCTTCTTTAAAAGATGGGCTTTCAGACCTCACTTAAAAGCCTCCACTGATGGGGCCTCCCTTAGGGATCTGGGGAGCGAGTTCCTGAGGACTGGGACCCCCACCTCAAATGCATGGTACCCTGGGTTTTCAGCCTGGCCCTTGAAAATGCTAGGAGGCCCTTGGTGGAGGACCCAAGGAGTGCACGGAAGGGCAGGGGTAAGAAGGTCACTTCGGGTAGCTAGGGCCTGGGCCGTATAAGACCTTAAAGGTGAGCAAGCCCACCCTGAATATGATTCCCCTTGTGACAGGCCTCCAGTGCAGATCCTGCAGGACCCATTTGAGGACAGAACCTGGACAGCCGTCCAGCAACCTGGCCACTGCATTCTGCACCAGCTGCAGTCAACTGAGTTTCCCTCCACTGACCCCTAAGTATAGAGCATTGCAATAGTCCAGCTTTGGCGTTTATAAAGGCATGTACCAGTGCGGGCAGGTGATCAAGCGGAATTAGGGTTTATTCTGTGCGACATTCCTTAAGTGGTAAACACTTTGTATGACAGATGACACCTGCGCATCAAGTGTCAGACCATCATCAAGGATGACACCCAGATTTCTCACCTAGTGGATGCCATCAGTGGAATAGGCCCAAGGAATAACCCTGTTACCACCCTAGTGGCATTCAGATCACACCTGTGATCAGGCTCGATCACCAGTACCTCCATCTTGCCTGGGTTCAGTCTCATCCAGTTAAGCAGACATCCAGTCTGGGATCTCGAATGGACAGTTGTTTAGCACTTCCACTGTTATTTTTTCCTCGGGTGCAAAAGACATGTATAGCTGGGTATCATCTGCATAATGGTGAAAACCCAGACTGTAACGTCTAATAGAGCTCACCCAGTGGCAGCATGTACACCACGAACAACATCGGTGACAAGACCGAACCTTGAGGAACTCTACATGGCAGGAGCTTTGGACGAGGAGGAGAAATTTCCCATCACTACCATTGCATCCTGCACAAGAGATAGGAGTCAAACCAGCTGATGACAGTGCCAGTAGAATCCACAATATTCTCTAGGGCGATCCAGAAGAACAATGTGATCCGGTGACAGATGCTGAGGAACGATCCAGGAGCACAAGAATTGACTGGTCTCCTCTATCCCTCACCCTGAGGTCATTTTGCACCCCTGACCAATGCCGTCTCAGTTCTATGTCTATCCCTAAATCCAGACTGGAAGGGTTCATAGATGTCACAGGCTGCAAGGTGTGCCTCAAGCTACAGAGCTATTACTGTCTCAACAACCTTCTTCTCCAGGAATGGGAAGTTGTAGATGGTCGATAATTCGCCAAGATGTCAGGTTCGAGCGATGGTATCTTTAGAAGGGGCTTCACCAGTGCCTTCTTTAAGGCATCGGGGAAAGAACCCTCTGAGAGTGAACAGCAGACCTCCCAGCAAGATCACCAGCTGCACTCAGCTGCACAAACGCTGTCTGCATAGTGCCTTCCATTCTCCATCCTGAACGGTTGCTACTGAATTGCTGGCTGCATGCTGACTGAACCTGAACTGCAAGCTGCTGATTGTTTTGTAATCATCTGTTTGCCTGTCAGTAACATTCTTGGGAAGCTAAATGGTGCGTGCCTGAGGTGTTCATAGTAGCAGCAGTTTGTAGGGGCCTGGCGGCGAGACAATCGTGAGCAAATACACCTCAGTGGGAGGCGGCTCTTTAAATTCTGTGCTGGAACACAGCGAAAGAGACATCCCGCATAAGATCATCTGCTGCACTCAGCTACATGAACACTGCCTGCATAGTTCCTTCCAGTCTCCATCCTCAACTGTGCTACTGAATTGCTGGCTGCATGCTGACCGAACTTGGAACTGTAAGCTGCTGTTCATTTTGTAATCCTCTGCTTACCTGTCAGCAACATTCTTGGAAAGCTAAATGGTGCATGCCTGAGGTGTTCATAATGGTAGTTTACTCACCTGGTAAAGGTGATTGTGGGAATGAATCTCTGAGGCACTCCACCTACCTGATATCATGGGTTGTATACACCTGATAGGTTGTCTGATGCACGTGACTGAAATTGAAACGTCCCTTCTGAGGGTCACTGATCACTTCTAATCAGTTTGATGTTTTCCAAAGCTGTATCTGAAATTATAAAAGTTATATGCCCCAACTTGTACCTTGAATAATTGTAAAGTGATGTATTGTTAATTGTAATGATATAAGTTTCAATTGTCATGTAATGTACATATGTGTTTCGGAAAAGTAATTGTATGTTGTCATAGCATTTTGTCCATAGTGTTATTGTCATTATCATTTTCACGTCAGTTGTAGGGAGAGGTGTGGAGTGCCTCAGAGAGCCATTCCTGCACAATCACCTTTACCAGGTGAGTAAACTACCATTGTGGGGATGGTCTCTGAGGCACTCCACCCACCTGACATCATGGGTTAGTTAAAAGCAGTGATCAATCTTTAGGTGGGTTAGAAATGATAATGTTATTGTGTTCTGTGCATGCCGCTAGTAGCACTGCCCTGGCAAAGTTTGTCTTGGTGTCTTGAGACACGTCCATTCTGTAATGTCTTGTGAAGGTGTGGATAGTCGACCAAGTGGCTGTGGCACAAATTTCTTCTCGTTGTATGTTCGCTACGCTCACGAGTTACAATAGCTCTGGTTGGTGAGCCTTTAATGATGTTGGTACCTGCGTGTTGTTTGCTTTGTATGCTTCTGAGATGGCTTTTCTGAGGTACCCTGCTATGGATGCTTTGGAGGCAGGTAGACCTTCTCTGCGTCCCTGTATGTTGATGAAGAGTCTGTCAGCTTTTTGAATATCAGCCGTTCTATTGATGTAGGTTGTTAGCAGTCGTGTCATTCCTAGCAGTCTAAGCTAGGGGTCAGCCTGTACTACTTCTGGTGGAAGATGGCCTGGAATCTCGAAGTTTGGTTGAGGTGATACTTATATGATCTTTGGTCTGAATGAAGAGATTGGTCTCATGGATATCCTGTCATGGTAAAATTGAAGGACTGGTTCTTATATGAGAGTGCCTGTAGTTAGAAACATAGACTTTGATGGCAGATAAGGACCGCTAGGCCCATCTAGTCTGCCCATTTCCCTACCTACAGGATGGGCCGCAGATCCTAGTTAACCAACAGCCTATTTCTTACTACCCCACAAGAATTGCCTTATGTCTGTCCCATGTATTCTTGAATTCTCCCACAGTTTTAGACCCCACAACCTCCTCAGGAAGGCTGTTCCATGCATCCACTACCCTCTCTGTGAAATAATACTTCTCACATTGCCCCTGAACCACCCTCCTATCTTTAAATTGTGTCCCCTTGTTTTTTGCAAGTCTCTCTTTCTGAAAGATGCTACCCTCTTGGACTTTGATTCCACTGAGGTACTTAAAAGTTTCTATCATGTCCCCCTCTCCCTTCTTTCCTCAAGGGTATACATATTAAGCTCCTTTAGTCTCTCCTCATACGGCTCTCTGCAGACCCTGCACCATTTTAGTTGCCCTCCTCTGGACTGCCTCTATCCTGTCTATGTCCTTGCGGAGATGGGGTCTCCAGAACTGGACACAGTACTCCAGATGGGGTCTCACCAACTGTCTGTACAGAGGGATAACAACTTCCTGTTTTCTGCTGATGATGCCTTTCCTTATACATCCCAGTATACCCCAGCCCTCCCTACTGCCTTCTCACATTGCTTGCTAACCTTAAGGTCATCTGATATGATTACCCCCAGGTCCCTTCCTTTTTGTTGTTGTTACTACCTCCCCACCCATTGTGTATTCTTCCCTGGGTTCTTGTTTCCCATGTGCATTATTTTGCACTTCTTTGCATTGAATCCTAGCTGCCATACTTCTGACCATTCCTCCAACCTGCCAAGTCCCTTTTCATCCTTTCAACGCCTCCTTGTGTATCAACCCTGTTGCAGATCTTTGTGTCATCTGCAAAGGCATACTTTTCCTTCCAGTCCCTCTGCAATGTCACTGATGAAGACATTAAAAAGGACTGGACCCAATACTGAATCCTGCAGTACCCCACTAGTAACCGCCCTTTCTTCAGAGTGGACTCCATTTACAGTTACCTTCTGTGTCCTGTTGTCCAGCCAATGTTTTACCAGGCTACCACCCTGGGTCCCACTCCCAGGCTGGTTAATTTGACTGTTAATCTTTGTGTGGGACTGTGTCAAATGCCTTGCTAAAGTCTAGTGAGACCATATCCACAGCCCTCCCTGGTCTACTACTTTGGTCACCCAGTCAAAGAAATCTATTAGATTGTCTGACATGACCTTCCCGCTGTGAACCCATGCTGCCTTGGGTCCTGTGCTCCACTGGCCTCTAGGTACTCGACTATTCTTTCCTTCAGAAGTGACTCCATCACTTTCCCTACCACAGAGGTCAGACTGACAGGTCTGTGTTTCCTGCTCTGTCTTGGTCCCACTTTTGTGAAGGGAATCACATCGCCTTCCTCCAATCCTCAGGTACCACACCATCCTCCCATGATTTATTAAAAGTAGCCAGTGGTTTCACTAGTTCCTCCCTTAATTCTTTTAGAATTCTGGGTGAATTCCATCAGGACCCATTGCTTTGTCCACCTTCAGTTTAGGAGTTCTTGCAGAACCCTTTCTTCTGTGAAAGGACTGGGATCAACCCCCATCAAGAGTGCTTCTGTTAATTGGATTAGGCACTTCCCCTCCTCTTTTGTGAATACTGATCAGAAATATTCATTCAGTATTCCTGCTTTTCACTGCCCCTCTGCCCACCCACCGTTCATTCTATTCAGCCTCACTATCCCTCCCTTTGTCTTTCTCGCTCGCTGATGTACCTATAAAGGTTTTATCCCCTTCTTAACTGAGTTGGCTATCTTTTCCTCAGTTTGGGCCTTTGCTATTCTGACTTCCCTCCTGCTTCCTTCTGCCTTAATTGGTACAGCTCCTGTCCTGCTCCTTCTGTGTTTCCTTATACTTCCGGAATGCTATCTTTTTCTTCCTGACTTTCACAGCCACCTCTGTTGAGAACCATAGTGGCTTTTTCTTTTGATTTATTTGCTACACAAAGGCTTGTTGCCTCTGTGATGGCAGTTTTGATAATTCCCATTGTTGCTCCACAACTCCTTCTAGCCTGTTTGCTAGTGCTTTTCTGAGGCACTCTCCCATCTTGCCAAGTCCAGTCCTCCTAAAGTCCAGTACCCTCACTTTTGTATGGCTTGACTCTGTAGCTGAGTTTAACATGAACCACACTGTTTGATGGTCACTTGTCCCCAGATGGCAACCCACTTCTAGATCTGAGATCCTCTCACTGCCCCGTTTGAGAGTACAAGGTCTAAGATTGCTCCCTCACGAGTGGGTTCTGAAACTAGCTGTCTAATGCCTGCCACCTGTAGGGCATCAAGAATGGCCCTGCTCTTGGATGGGATGCAGCAAATGTGCTCCAGTTAACATCTGGCATATTCAGGTCTCCATCAACAGTATCTCCCTTTCTCTGCCATTCAAAGAATGCCTTCTATCATATCCTTGTCCATTCCTTCCCCTGACATGGGGGTCTGTACACAACCCTGTGCGGATTGTGGTGCCCTTTCCAGTCTCAAGGTGACCCACAGTGCCTCCTCTCCTCCCTGTTTACTCTTTTGTTCAGTTGCTTTTATCCCTTCCTTTACATGAGAGCTACTCCTCCCCTCTTCTCCCCTGCCTGTCTCTGCTGTAGGTTATATACCCTGGTATGTTAACATCTCAGTCATGGCACTCTGTGTACCATGTTTCTGTGACTGCTACGATATCCAGGCATCCCTCTTCCATTAAGGCCATCAGCTCAGGGAGCTTGTTGCCCAGATTACAGGCATTGGTACTCATTACCCTCCATTTCTTGATGGCCTTACTCCCTTTGCCCCATCCCTGTCCTTCTTGCCTTTGTCACTTTCTCCATTTACCCCTGCCCTTCTCCTATCGACACCTCTATGTTGGTGTTTGCTGCACTTACCGTGATTATTTGGGGGCTAGGATTTTCCTGCTCCTTTCCAGTGCCTCCCTTGGCTAGTTTAAAAGCTTGCCAATGAAGCATTTAAACCTATCAGCTAGCATCCTGGTTCCCTCCCAGACAGATGCAGTCTATCGCCAGTATAGGCTTGCATCACTCCAGGTGGACCCCAGTCCCCAATGAAGCCAAATCCCGGAGCTCCACACCGTTTTTCAACCACTGATTGAATCCCATGGTGCAGAATACCTAGCCTCTCCTATGCCATAGACGGGTAGCACCTCCAAGAAGGTTACCGTGCTTGCTACTTGACTAAGGCCCCTCCCCAATTCCACAAACTCTTCCTGCACTTCTCTAATCCCTTTCTAGCCAGGTCATTTGTCCCTAGGTGGACAATGACATCCAGCTCCCTGTGCAGCTGTTCCAGCAATCCTGAGGATTTCCCTGTCCCTCCAAGCCATGGTGCCAGGCAGGCACCCTTACCTCCTCTCCTTCCTCCCCAGTTCTACCTTCCTAACAATGGAGTCCCCACCAGAGTTGTTTCCTTCCCCTGCCACTCTCCCGTGGGTCTCCTTTCTGGAGGTTCCCAGCATCCTCCTTGGTCTCCACTGTGGGTGCCTCCATAGAGGAACCACACTTTGCCAGAATGGCACAGGAATTGTGGAGAGGTACAACTGGAGGATCGTCTTGTTCCACCACCCTCACCCTCCCTGAGCCCACTGTGGTCCAACGCTCCTCTTTTCTGGCAACCTCTGAGGCAACGGCAGTGGCACTGGTGGTCCCTGGATGGAAGAGGAGGTCCCACAAATCCTGGCCAGCTCAGCCTGGAGATGAACCTCCTCCTCAGCCCAGAGAGGTGCCTGCAGATGGGACACCACCACATCCTCCAGAACATCTCCGGAAGACTGCTGCTCCACAGCCACTGCACTGCACCACTCCAATCATGTCTTATTTCAGGCCCTTAACTGTTTGCAATCCTTACTCTTTCCTCTGTTTTTTTTCTCTCTCTCTCCTTACTTTCTGCCTGTGTGCCCGTTAAGCTCCTAGTTGTCCTGTTCTGAGACAAGAATATCCTATATTTCTCAGTAGACCACTTACTTGCTCAGAGGCAGACCTCCAGCAGCTAGAGGGGCCGGAGAGCTACTCTTGCCCTTCTAGGATGGTGGGTCCTTGGTGGTTCTGTGATCACTCACTTCCTGCCCCTAAACAGGAAGTTCCTGTTGTCAGTCAAATCCTGTGCCTATAAGAATAGAACTAGCTTTGGGTGGGGAAGGAGGCAATATAGTCCCAGCAGAGAAGTTCAGTCACACAGCAGTCCTTGCTCCTGGTGTCTTCTGCAAGTTATAGTTCGCCTACTCTTCTGGCTGATCGCGTGCAGTTAAGAAAACTGCCCTTGAGCTGTATCCATTTAAGTGGATAGATTCTATAGGTTCGAATACTGGTTTAGTCATAGCTGTCAATACTGAGGCAGATCCTGTGGTGCTAATAGTGGTTTATGGCTGGGACGTATGTTGGCTGCTGCCTTCAGGAAGTGGCAGCGTCTTGGTGGGATCGCGTCGTGCCTTGTATTTGTCCTCTTGCTGCCCCGATAGCTGCAACCTGTACCTTTAAAGATGATGGCAATGATGGCAAGAGTCCTAGTTGTAGTCCTCCTGGAGGAACATTAGTATCTGAGGTATGGTGCATGCGGTGGAGTCTATCTTGTGGTGATTACACCATTTGCTGAATATGTCCCACTGGTGTTGGTAAGTGGTAATCGTGGATTGTTGACGTGATGAGGCCATAGTGTCTATGACTGAAGGGTGGTATCCTGCCTGTCAGTCTCTCCTTTCAGGAGCCATGCCGTCAGCTGCAATTGTTGAGGATTTGGATGTATAATAGGACCTTGTGATAGAAGGTCTGGTCTATGCTGTAGTTTCCAGGGGTTGGCAAGTGCCATTGAAACTACTGTCGCGAACCAAGAGCGCCTTGGCCAGTGTGGTGCTATTAGTATGACTCATGCTCTGGAGATGTGAATCTTCTTTAGTACTTGAGCAATCAGTGGTATGGAGGGAAAGATGTAAGCTGTTTGGAATGTCCAAGTTGCTGAGAGTGCGTCTACTCCGATAGCTCTATTGTCCTTGAATCGCGACCAGTATTTTATGCATTGATGGTTCTTGTGTGATGCCATGAGGTCTATCTCGATTAGACCCCATCTCTGGTTGAGCTGCAGGAAGACTATGTGTGGAGTTTCCACTCTCATTTGTCGACTGAGCCAGTCTGCTGTAATGTTGAGTTTCCTGCTAGGTGAATTGCTGATATTGATTTTAAGTGTGTTTGTGACCATGCCATTATCTTGGATGTTTCTGATGTTATTGCTTTGCTTCTTGTGCCTCCTGCTTGTTTATGTATGATACTGTGGTCTGATTGTCTGACTTTATCTGCACATGTTTGTGCTGGATAGTTGGGAGAAATGCAGTAGTGCCTTGAACACTGCTTTCATTTCTAGGACATTGATAGTTTGTTTTGCCCCAGATAGGACCATTTTCCTTGTGCTGTATGATTTCCCAGTACAGCTCCCCAGCCAGATAGGCTTGCATCGTCTGTATTATTATGTCTGGAGTTATGTCTAGCAACATGCCTTGTGTCAGTTTCGTCTGTTTGTCCACCATGTGAGGCTTGCTCTCACCCTGGGTGTAGTTTGACCTGTTTTTGCGAGGTTGATATCTGTGCGTGTCCCTGAGTTAGGAGGAAGGACGTAGGGGTCTGGCATGCCATCTTGATCAGGAACCATGTCTATTGTTGAGGACATTAGTCCTAACATTTGGAGATGTCCCACAGCATGTGATGCTTGAGTTCTTCAGTCTGTGGGCGGTTGATACTATTGTATGAATTCTTGAGTGTGATGGGGTTACTAGGCCTCTTTCTGTGTCTGAGAGTTTCTAGGTGTTCTATGGTGTGACTGGGAACTAGTTGGCTTTTCTTTTGATTGAGTACCCAGCCATGTTGCTGTAAACAGTGTACCACCATTTGCATCTCCCTGGTGGATTGTTGTTGTGATCTTGCCCTGATGAGCCAGTCGTCTAAGTATGGGATGATGTGGATGCCCTGTTGTAGGAATTTTGCTGCAAGAACTATTGATACCTTCGTGAATACCGTGGGACTGATGCCAGGCTGAATGGTAAGACCTGGTACTGACAGTGTTGTCCGAGAATGCAGAAACGTAGGAATTGATAGTGTCTGGGTCTCATTGATACATGGAGGTAAACATCTTTTAGATGTATGGATGTGAGGAAGTCTCCTGTCGGAGTACTTTGAGGGTTGACTTTGTTGTCTCCATCTTGAATGGGATATATCGCACTGATTTGTTGATGTACTTTAGGTCCAGTATCGGTCTGTATCCTCCTGTCTTTTGGAACCATGAAGAATATGGAGTAGATTCCTGTACCACCTTCTTACCTTTGGGACGGAACAGTAACATTGTTTTCTAGTTATTGTATAGCTGTAGTAATGTGCATTGTTGTGTATTTGTGCTTGAAGGAGGGAGTGTATCATTCTGTGTCCTCGTGGAGTCTTTGTGAATTGTATTGCATATCCTTGTCTTATTATTTCCAGCACCCATTTGTCTGAAGTGGAATTTTCCCAGTGTTCCAAGAATAATGTTAGTCTTGTACGCACTGTGTGTGGCTTCGCATTGAATTTGAGTAGTCAAGACCTGGAATCGTTGCCTTGATGGTAGTTTCCTCTGTCTCTTTGTGTTGTGCCCCTACCTCTGTATCTGTTGTAGTGGTAGGGTGGCATAGTTTTGTCTGAAGTTAGTGCCTCTGAAGATGGGGCTTCCTCTTTTCTTGTCATAAAGGAATGGTATCTGCTTCTGGGATGAGCGGTAGGTATGTGGATCTGGTTTGTTCTCTAGCTAGAATCTTTCCTTACTCTTTGCCCTTGAGATATTTCTCTAGTCCTTGTCCAAATATCTGGTTGCCCTTAAATGGAAGTCATTGTAGAGTGGCCTTGATTCTTTGTCAGCATCCCATAGTTTCATCCACAACGATCTGTGAGCTCTGTTGGTGATAGCTGCCAATCTGGCATTTATTTTTAATGAGTCTACTGCCATGTCTGCCAGATATTTGGTGGAAAGTATGGCATTTTTCAAGAGTGCAGACTCGTGTGACTTTGCTGGGATAGTTTTTGAGAGTTCCTGGAGCCAGGTTAGCTGTGCTCTTGTGGCGTATATAAGCGGTGGCGGCTGCTCTGCTTCCCAAGCCTGCTAATTTGGCATTCTTCTTTAGGTTGTCTTCGAGTTTTCTGTCAATTGGGTCCCTTAATCCTGAGGCGGACTCAGTGGGAGCACAGTCTTTTTATTGAGGGCCGCTATTTGGGGGTCCACTGTGGGAGGTGTACACCATAGGGTTAGTTTCTCCTCCTGCAGTGGGTACATTCTGTCCCATGATTTTCTCCCTGGAATTCTGGCTGGTTCAGAGGAGGACCATTCCTTTAGGACAATCTCTCTATGACCTCACAGACTGGGAAGGCGTCTGCTTGTTTAGCAATAGGTTGGAGGACGGAGTAGTTTGGATGTGGGTGTTGGTATTATGGTTTCAAAGCCCACTGTTTCCATGATTTGACATACTAGAGCAGGGATTTGGTCAGGGAAGCACCACTTAGCTGTGAGGGTTTGCATTTCTTGCTCGAGACCTCCCTCTTCCTCATCTGAGGAGTCACTTGAGTCAGCAGGTAATAGGGTTTGGTTGTTTTGAGATCGTCTGAAGGTCTAGATAAGGAGTTAGTGTTCCTTTTCTTGAGGTGGTGAATTGATATGTTGTTGTTTTGAAAGCTCCGTTAATTGTTGTAGCACTGCTGTTAGTACCTCTTGTTGTGCTTGCATAGTTGGTTATTCTGGAGTAATGCTTTTGTGGTATCTGATTGTTGGTGACTGTCTTGACTGGTTGTAGGAAGAGGAAATCATCCTCCGTGTCCTGTACCTCAGTGTGTAAAGTGGATTCTTCAATGCAGGAGGCTCATAGCCTTCCTATTTGTTGGTGTGGAGTGGTACATTGCACTGCCTGCAGCTCTTTGCTTTGGGCATGGTGACCTGTTAATCGGATAGAAATGACATACTGATTATGTGCTGTACTCATCTTTTTGTAATGTGTCTTGTTAAGATGATCTTAAAACAGTATTGAAAAGCAGGCTTTACTGGTGTGAAACTGCATTTTCTGAATATCATATTGAGCTGTAGGCTTATGTGTTGTGAAGCTGCAAGGTAGCATGTCTCCTTAGGGAGCCACTATCTATACTATAAATACATGCTGCTCAAAAGTGCTCTATGCCTTTAAGAGGAGGGGTGGTGGCGTGCTTAGTAGTCTACCAGGAGTGGACAATGCTTGTACATCGTACTATGTCTGCTGTCTCTTCTGATAGGGCTTGAATTTTATTGTTTTGTGACCCTTTCCATATGGAGTCACTACTGTATCTGAGCCTATATGTATATACTTGGCAGGAGTAAACAGAATGCTTGGTTTTCAATTCACAATGCAGTCCATGTTGTAGTGTCCTAGGGGTGTACATCATCATGTTCTAACGTGGCATGACCTCTCGTGAGATTTTGTGCACCAGTGGTAAAGTACGTACCATGTCATGCATTGACGAGGACCGGAAGAAGAGAAGCAGACAGCATGGAGGCGAGGGAGTATGGGGCCATAAAAACATTATGGCTGCTCCATTTTGGAATCCAGCAAGGTCCAGCATGAGCTAGCGAGCAGGGAGGAAGTAAGTGCTGCTCGACTAGAAACATTTTTATGAACTGTACTATGAACGTCTGTAACTGCAGGTAGGGTGTACAGAGCAGTCAGGATCCTGTATTTGGGGTCATTTGAACATTATTCAGTGTATTGAGTCTGTGACCGCTGAAGTAGAGGTGTCCAGAGCGCTGTAGCCGGGGAGGCAAAACTTCAGGAGTGAAAGTTCCGTAGACTAAGGCATTTATAGCTGTAATTGTACTTGAGGTGGGTAGCGTCTGGGACCGCTGAAATAGGGGTGTCCAGGCGCTGAAACCGAGGAGGAAAAACTTCAGGAAGTGAGAGCTCCTGTAATCCTTTTGCTTGTGATTGTGGAGTGTAGCTTCTGGAACCGCTGAAAGAGGGTGTCCAGAGCGCTGTAATCGGGAGGCAAACTTCAGCGAGTGACTGGATTAAAACTTGAGTTATGTGCTGCGATATGCAGCGCACCTGGATGCCTGCTTAAGCTTGTTTGTGACGTTTTGTGGTGAATGCAAGGGAAAGTTGCTGGCAGGCTGTTAGGGTCTGTTGTGTGCAGATTCTGTTGCTAACTGAACTGAATCTTGAGAAAAACCCTTTGCCAATGAGAAAAGGGTAACTAGTTTCGTTGCTAATAGCAATGTATTCCTGAGTTAGACCGACGTAAACTGTAGACGGAAAACTTGCTGTGCTGCCTATATCTAACTCTTAACATTGTAATATATGGTGATTATCTGAGCAATAGGGGTATATATGGATTTTCTCCTACCTTTGGTTAATTGTTTTAACTGTCTGTAGTCTGGAACTCTGAGTAGTGCAACAACCTTTTCAGATGCACAGTTTGAAGTGAATAGAAGTGACCAGTGACCCTCAGAAGGGATGTTTTCAATTTGTCACATGTGCATCAGACAACCCATCAGGTGTACACAACCCATGATGTCAGGTAGGTGGAGTGCCTCAGAGATCATCCCCACAATACCTGCAGTTGTAAGGGGCTCCGCGGCAAGCCAGTCATGGGTGGATACACCTCAGTGGGAGGGAGACAGCTCTGTAAATTCTGCCTTGCCACACAGCATGAGCGCTATGCAAGCGCCACTCCCTAGAAGAATTTTAAACTCTCCACTGTGTGCAGTAACTGGGGTATTGTGATTCGTAAGCAAGCCTATTATCTCATGGAGTTGTTATATTTTTAATCTGGTGATTAAAATCTGTGTAAAGTCCAGTGCGAGCACAGTGGCACAAGTACCAGCCATGCTTTATTTGTTAAAGAAAAAGGAGAAACAGTAAAGAAGTAACCAAGCTGGAGAGGCTGGTAAATGCTTTATGATTTTGGGATAACGCTTTTATAGTAGTATATTTAAGCAATAATGCACAACAGGGTGTGTGTCGTGCTGAGATAACATCATGCCTCAGTGGTTGAAGCACAAGACCACAGGCTGAGGGCATTTAGTGCTCGAAAGTGACATTGTCCCAGCATGACACACATCCTGGAGTGCATTATTGCTATTATACAATGGTTAATGTCTGAAGAGAATAAAAGAATAAGAAAAATGTTTTAAAATGTCTTTTTACTTGTTTTTGCGTGTGGGAGTATACTTATATAAAAATAAGTTTCCTTTTGTGTTTATCCACTGGGAGGCTGTCTGCACATTAGGAGCATTGTTGTGATGTTTTGTTTCTGGGTCCCAGTTGTGGTTGTCTTTGGTTGCGCTCTGCCCCATGCCCCTTTCCTCACCCCCGTTGCTTGAGTTCTCCCAGTACACATTGCTATGGTATTTACATGTTTACATACCGGGAGATTATGGTACTGGGATGGCATTTTTGAGTTATCTTACTGGAGTTTGCAGGTGACAGCCGACTACCGCTCTTGCTGTCCTGGACCGCCAAAGAAGATGATGGAGGTAGGCAGGTGGGAGAGAGAATGTGGGTGTAAGTATAGACCTATTTGTGTCTCTATACAATGCTAAACTGACATGTTTCTGTTCGCTTACCCAAGGGCCTGGAGTTTTCTGGTGCAACGCATTGTCCCTCTCCTGGAAAGGGAGATTACTTGCGCTTCCCACATTTCCTCTCAAACAGAGGACCCTGGTCAAGCTGTCAGCCAAGTCAGTCACCCTGATTCTGGTGGCCTCTTACGCGCCCAGGCAAATTTGGTTCCCTGTGCTCCAGCAACTGGTGGTGAAGCCTCTGGCCTGCTCTGATTGTGGGTTATACTTCTAACACAGTAACAGGGTGCACTAGTGCACCCAGATCTATGGTCCCTGCATCTCCTGCATAACTGCAGAGGACATAGAGATCTTGTGCTTAAGGTTTCTCCAGTGGTTGCCACTGTTCTGGTAGTGGCTAGAAAGCCCTCAATGTGGTACTTGCTTGCAAAACTAGAAAGTTTGATGTATTGCATGTCCCCTGGATTCCTTTAGGTGTCCAGTTAATCAAGTCCTGGACTATCTCTTGTCTCTTAAGGACACAGGCCTAGAGAATTCCTCTGTGAAGGTCCACATGGCCGTAGTGTTGGCTTTTCATGCCCTCACAGAGCATGACAGTGGCTCAGCCTGAGGTTTCCTGTAGGATCCTCAGAGGGTGCACCCTATATCCCTGGTCCAGGATCCAGTTCTGGTGTGGGACTTTGATTTGGTCCTAGAGACCCTGACTTTTCCTCCTTTCGAGCCTGCTACTACTTGTGAGCTACACTTTCTCTCTTGGAAGACACTATCTAGTGACATAGACATTTGCTAGACTCATTTCTGAGTTGTAGGCTCTGATTGCAGACCCTCTTTTCTTATTTTGTACAAGGATAGAGTTACGTTACATACTAATCCTGGTATCCCTCTGAAGGTTGCATCTGAGAGAATGCTAAATCAGGCTATTGACCATCCTGTTTGCTTTTTACTCCCACGGACAGTAGAGAATGTTGTTTACATATGCTGGATGCTTACAGGGTGCTGCAATGGTACTTGGATAGTCTGAAGGATTATAGAAAATCCTCACAACTGTTTGTGGCTTTTACCCCCAGAGCTGGGCTCATATTTCTAAACAGGGTCTATTCAGATGGTTAGCCAGTCATATTACCTTTTGTTACCAGAAGCACAGTAAGTAGCTTCCTGGTTCTGTCGAGCTCATTCCACCCACTGGGTGGCTATCTCAGTGGCTTGTTTTCACAATGTGTCCATGGCTAACATTTGTTGTCACGTGGAGTACTGTTCATACATTTACTAAACACTACAGTCTGGACATAGTTTCTTGTAGGAGTGCCAGCTTTGGCCTCACTGTTCTCAAGACTTTCTTACTTAGGATCACTAGGACCTACTGCCCTCCATCTGTGCTTGGTACTGCTTGTGACTCGTTCCATGATGTGGCTCGATAGAGAGGATATCTTCAAAAAGAATGTTTACTTACCATAAGAATAGATCTTTGAGAGAATCACTGAGCCACAGCTTTCCCTCCACACCCCATTGTTGGGTGATGGGTGACTATCCTACCTGCTCTTGCAAGCTGGTTCTCCTCTGTGCCTCATTCGGCATCTGTACTCTAGTTTCAATATCCTCTCCTGTGTACCTGGTTTGATCCTGGTTGCTTGGTCCCCTGCCAGTCTGACAAGTCTCTGAACTTGAGTCTGGGGATGCCCACATTATATAGGTAATGATGAGGTGTTTAAACGGGCAACCCCAGCCAGTACAAATTTCAAGGTGGTCCTAATACTGATGGCTTATAGTTCCATTATGTGGCTCAATGGAGGAGAGTCTCAAGATCTCCTGTTATGGTAAGTAGCTATTCTTTCTTGATTCACTTAATGCTCAGGCTGTGTTTGTCACCCAGCTCAAACAGGGGTTAATGTCCATTATTTGCCCTTCTGCATGCCAAATCTCCATGTCCCCAACACGTTCAGTGAGTTTGAAATCCCAGTTCTTGGCAGTATTAATGCTTCAGCTGAACCCCAACTTGACAGTTGTTAGTTCGTTCCTGTATTGACTGTCTTTGAGAGGACAGTGAGCTTCAACCCAACATAGACAATATACAGTAGCTACTTCCAGTTCATCAGCCCTCTGCATGCTCAGACTGTGAGAATGAGTCCCAGCACTGACAGTGGAATCAGTGCACCAGTGGCTGCATTTGGGGTGACTGCCCCAAACCTCCCTAGAGTAAAGTGTCAAATTGTTTTGTCTGAACCTACCCAGGGTGTCTCCATTGAATTCCTGGAGATATTTTCCCACTGTATCAATGACTCCTGACTACTCCTGCCTAAAAAGCCTTGGCATTTTACACCCATTATTGCTCCACGGTCATAGGCTAACCACGACATATTGCACTTGGTCACTTGGTGAAACTTGTACTACCAAGTGTTTCTGTTCTGTCTAACATGTGCATATTTAGAAAAAGTGGTGAGCTGTATATACCTGTCCGTGATCCAACTAGCCTAGGGGTGTATATGACAATGTTATAAGTTATATTATGACCAATCCAGTCCTTGAGCTATGCTCCACTCCTATGTATGATGACCTGTCAGTTGAACTAGCTAGTCTAGAGTGTATAATCTGAAATGTGCTTACTACTATATGTTTTCCCTAACGCCAAATTATGTGTTTCCCACATGTTTGTTTACTGTGACAAAAACTGTACTCTCTTTGCCATGTCTCATTGACTGTTGTTCCTCATGTTGTGTTCTCCGTGTCGTTCCTGAAAATAGGCATAATACTTGTCTAGTGTACTTACCGGTAAACAAAAGCTAAATAAATAAATAAACTCTGTTAATGCTCAGGCTGTGAAATGACTCATGTCATGTTATGGCTGTGATAAGAACTTAACAATTTCATTGGGGTTAAGCTAACAGTGCATTTACTCACATCCTGCTCAGTTTGTGAATATGAACCCCAACACTGACAGTGGGGTCGGTGTATCAATGCATTGACTCAGTTCATGCTCAGAATATAATTATAAAATGGGCATGAAAAAGTCACACTTTAATTGGTCAGCCGTGGGTAAATCCTACAATGCAATATAGCCAACATAAAATAAAAAGCTAGAAAAAAGCGGAGGGCTCCACTTTTCGTTTAGCATTAATTATGCTATGGGCCTGCAGGAAATGCCAAAAATCAGAGAAGAGCAGTGAATATATTTTCTTCAGAGCTGTGAACATTACTAAATAGGTAATTTCTGGAGTGATTAGATCCGCGCACTGAGTGTATGCCAGCTTTGTCCCATGCTGACCAGTGAATGGGCTGGTTATCTAAACATAAAATTGGGTTATTCCAAAGTTGGGCCCAAGTGTTTGGAATTAGGGGAGCTTTATTAATTTTCTGCTCTGAAACATGATCTAATTGAAGTTAAAATGGTATGCCATTTTTTCAGTTTGCTTGGAGCTGGGATATAGAGGTACTACTCACAAGGGCTTGCTCTATGTCTACCCACAATGTTGTGGTCATGGAGGGCAGAACTGATGGCGTGTTTGTACTGCTCTGAAGGCTAGATAGTAGGCTTGGACGGTTGGACCCATGGCAGAGTCCATCCTTCTCACGACCAGTGAGAGCGGAACTCGGCTGTATTGTGGTGAGGTTTCTCTTCCCATAAAAACACCCAAAAGTTTATCAGTTTTTGCAAACCATGATGCATGTACAGTACAAGTGACAGAGGCAGTGGAAGAATTCAGGCTGGGAGACCATTTTTATGAAGACTATCTTCCGAGACAGGGATAGATTAAGGAGCTGCCATTTCTGAGCATCTTCCCTCAGGTTGTCCTGGAGGGTGTTGGGTTAGATGGGCATAGGTCCGTTAGGTTGGCTGTGACTCTGATGAGCAGGTATTCAATGGAATGGGGATCACTTCAGGCCTAGACGGTAATCTCCTGTTCCTGGCAGTGGATGTTAAATGGCAGGACCTCAGTCTTAGTGGTGTAACCCTACCCCCCAAGCAACATGACGACTGTCCTCACTCTTTGCTGGAGAGTGATTACCTGGCCCATTATCTAGGGGTTCGGGGAAGGCACATAACATTTCTATTTTTCCAAGTTACAGGGAGGATGTCTTGGCAGTGGTGGAGTTTACACAGTCTGAGGAGCCCAAGTCACACACTAGTCTAACACAGATCGAATGTCCACAAGAAGGCATAGAGTCATGCAGTATGGCTTTATCCTGACTCGATGATCAGTCATAAAGTTGGTGTCTACTGGGGCTTTTGTAGGTGCAGAGCAAAAGTACACAGATTCCACAAGCTGTAGTAAGTTACCAGCAGTATGAGACAATTTGAACAACTGTCCCCTCTTCTGGGCATTGGACCAGGGTCCCAAACATTTCTAGCGTGCTACGATAAACCAGCGTAAACATTTGCTAGAACATAAGCATTGGAGACTCAACTTTGTGCAACAAAGGAGGTAACGGAAATAAAGAAAATGTTTTGCACTGATAGAGGAGGGAGAGGGAGACTTGGGGAGTGTTTGGTATCCTGCATCTGGAAGGGGTGGGGTCGCTGGTGGGCAACGACAGCAATGGGTAGGGTGGTAGGCTGCAACAACTGCGGTGCACCAATCTTTCTAAAATTGCCTGGAGTGTGGAGGATGTTTAATGTGCAACCACATAGAAAAACTCAGAAAGGAGATTGAGGGTCTGCAGGAGGAACTAAGACAGGCAAGGCAGATTGGGGTGGGTTTGGCCCAGTACTGGAGGGAGGAAGAAGAGGAGATGAGGGAGGCGATTTAAGCCAACAGTGGTGAGGAGAGGGTCAGAAGAGGAAGCAGAGACAAAGGGCCCAGGCCGGAAGAACAGTTGCCAGGAAACCAGGTCGGAAGACAAAAGACAAATGGAAGGAGGAGATAGGGACTTGTGAGGGAGGTGAAGAAGTGGCAAAAGTCATGGAGTGGAAAGGAGAGAACAGGTTACTATGAAGAGAGGAGGCGGGCATTTGTGAAGGGCCTTCAGAAAACAGCTCTGCACTGCTAGAGAGGAAGAAAGTGGAGGAGGAAGTGATGAAATTAGAGGAGTAATTGATAAATGCCTGAACCAAACTGGAGCGGGAAGTTCTGCTGGGAGAATTGCAACAGGGGTAAAATGGGGAAATAATGTGCAGGAGGAAGAAGAGGAGCTGGAAATGAGAGAGGAGATGAATGGAAGCAAGCAGGAGTAAGAGGGTGGAATCTTAGTGCTGGGGACTCAATACTAAGAGGAGTTAGGTGGGGTAGCAAGGGAGAGGCATAGTTGCATTTGGGTGGAGGCCATGCTAGGAATGACAGCGGAAAGGGTGGGACAGTCTGTTCTGAAATATGCTAGAAGGTAGGGACAAGCCTCATTTAATTATACATCTTGGGACAAACGACCTGGCTGATAAGACAGTAGATACAGTCAGAGGAGGTTTGAGGAACTAGCACAATTATATGAGGGGCAGGAAGATCAGTAACTTTTTCATTGATACTTCCCATGCCAAAGGCAAGCACAACAAGAAAGCTGAGAATAGAGGAATTTAACGGATGGCTAAGAACCTGGTGTTGTGCTAAAGAGTATGGGCTGTTGGGGAGTGGGGAGGGACCTGGGAGGACAGTAGTCTCTATGCCAAAGACAGACTACACTTGAGTGAGGCGGAAAGAAAGTGTTGAAACAGAGGATGGAGAGTACATAGAGGAAGTTGGGAATTTAAACTAGGAGTGGGGGTGGCAGTTGGGGAAGAGATTTGCAGAGACCACAAGTTGGGAAACCATATGAGCTTACCCCCATAACAGTGACAAAGGACAAATGGCAAGTACTGTTGGTGATGCTAGGAAAGGAGGGCAGGATGGGGGAAGGTGGTTACCCTTAATGCTAGGAGCCTTGGGAGAAAACTGCAGAGTTACAGGTTCTCATGGCAGAGGAGAGGTGGACATTGCAGTCATCACAAACATGGGCCACCCAATACAATGACTGGGACCTGTCTGTACCAGGATACAGACTATTTAGTAGGGATGGGGTGATTGGGAAAGGAGCGGGTGGCACTATATGTAAGAAGGACTGAAGTGTGTAAGGGAGGAAGGGAGGAGGTAGTATGGAGTCACTTTGGATGCAAATCCAGGATTCCAAGAATAGGATTCTTAAAATGGGAGTGGTGTACAGGCCACCATCTCAGATGGAGGAGTTAGACAGGGAACTAGCAGGACAGATCAGGAGGACCTGCAAGAAGGGTAGTGTGGTGATTGTGGGGACTTCAACATGCCAGGAGTGGACTGGAGCACCCCAACAACCAGGAACAGAAGGGAGCAGGTACTGCTGGATGCCTTCAGGACAGCTTCCTGCTGCAAATGGTCAGTGAACCAACCAGGTTAGGAAATACTCTTGACCTTGTGCTGGCAAATAGGGACTTTGTGAGAGAACTTACAGTGGAGGAACCGCTGTCAGGAGTGACCACTGCTCAGTACGGCTCGCATTGGATATGGGCAAGGAAGGGTGGAATCTGGCACAATAGTGCTAGACTTCAGGAGGGCCGACTTTAGGAGGATGGGGAAGTGGTAATAGGGTACCTGGCCAGAATTCAATCTAGTATGGACACTAACCAGAGGTGGGAGCTCATAAAGCTGGGGATAGTGGAGGCAACAAAACCTGCTGCAAAGCCCAGAGCAAGAAGGCTAGGCTAGAAACCGATCTGGTTGAGCAAGGAGGTCATGGAAAGGTAAGGAGGAAAAGAGCTGCCTTTAGGAAGTACAAGAAAACAGGAGAGGGAGGACAGGGAGGAGTACTTGACAGAATCAAAGGAGGTGACAAAGGCAGTGAGGGCCAAAGCATCTATGGAACTCAGGTTGGCACAAGGCATTAAGAAGGGGAGAAGGACTTCTTTAAGTACATCAGGGAGAAAAGGAGCTGTAAGGACCACATAGTAAGGATTAGGAAGGTGGGATTGTGTGGAAGCAGGTGCGATAAAGGGAAGCACTAAATGAGTACTTCTGCTCAGTATTTACTAAAGAGAAGAGGGGTGACACCCAAAGTGAGAGAAATGGCAGAAGCGGGGGTGACAGAGGGGAAATCATGGAGAACAGAGTTTGAGAGGGTTTGAAGGCACTGAGGGTGGACAAGGCACCAGGCCCAGATGGCATCCACCCAGGGTACTGAAGGAGCTGGCAGAGGTCCTTGCAGGACCTTGGCAGACCTATTTAATGCCTTACTACATTTGGGGTGTGTAACTTAGGACTGAAGAATGGCTCATGTGGTGCCTCTCCACAAGAGTGGCTCCAAGGATGAACGGAAACTACAAACCAGTGAGCCTCACATCCATTGTGGGTAAGCTAATGGAGACTATCCTGAAGGTGAGGCTGGTGGCCTCCTAGAGGCCAAGGACTACAGGACAGCAAACAGCATGGCTTCATCAGTGGCAGATCCTGCCAAACCAACCTGGTAGAGTTCTATGACTGGGTAACTAGGCAACTGGACAGAGGCCATGCAGTGGATGTCTTGTATCTGGACTTCAGAAAGGCATTCGACTCACTGCCACATGGAAGGCTGGGAAGGAAGTTAGTAGGCACAGGGGCGGGTGCAAAGCTGGTGAGATGGGTAGAAACTGGCTGCAGGGAAGGCAACAGAGGGTGGTAGTGGGTGGGGAGCTCTCACACCCAAGGCAGCACGACGGTGTTCCACAGGGCTCAGTGTTGGGACCAGTGTTGTTTGGGATATTCATTGCAGACATATCATGGGACATCAAGAGCAAGATCAGTCTGTTTGCTGATGATACCAAGGTAGGCGCGGTGGTGGATGACCTAGGGGATGGCAGGGTTGCAGGATGATCTGGCAAAGCTTGAAACCTGGTCAGACACCTAGCAAATGGGCTTTAATGCCAAAAGTGCAAGGTGCTGCATTTTGGGATGAAGAATCCAAGGAGCAGTTACCAGCTAGGGGAGTGCAGCTAGCCCAGACAGAGGAGGAGAAGGATCTGAGTGTGCTTACTGGATGAATGAACAACTCGCACAATGTAGGAAGGCAGCTGCAAAGGCCAACAAAATGCTGGGTTGTATTGCAAGGGGTATATCCTCGAGGAGGAGGAGGTGATTCTGCCACTGTATAGGTCATTAGTTAGACCACACCTGGAGTACTGCGTGCAGTACTGGCGCCTGTATCTGAAGAGAGACATTAAGTTACTGGAGGGGTGTAAGCTTAGATCAACAAAGTTGATCAAGGGGTTGGGGACTTATCATAATGAGAGGAGGTTGAAGGAGTTGAACATGTACTCACTGGAGGAGAGGAGAGACAGGAGTGACATGATTGAAACCTTTAAATACATGAAAGGAATAAGCAAGACTGGTACAGAGGGCTGTTCAAAGTATGGGAGGGGAGGCCACCAGGGCCATGATATGAGACTGGAGTGAGGAAGTTTCAGGAGGGAAATGAGGAGACACTTTTTTTTTACAGAGAGGTGGTGGCTGGGTGGAATGAGTTATCTGCTGAAGTGGTATGCAGTAGAAGAGTGGACTGCTTCAAACGAGGATGGGACAGGACAAGGGGAGGTTAATGAAGGGGAAAGGTGGAAGGGAGGGGGCAGCTGCAGAATAAGGGTGCTAGCTGCACATTCAAGCAGGCTTGATAGACCTCTGGGCCTTTATCTGCTGGCAAATTCTCAGATGTTCGTAATAATGGTACGTGCTATAGAGATTACTGTGTGTGTGTGTGTGTGTGTGTGTGTGTGTGTGTGTGTGTGTGTGTGTGTGTGTGTGTGTGTGTGTGTGGTGGGGGATTGGTGTGTTAGACGAAGGCAGGCACTACAGTTGGGAATGTGACACCAAATCCTTAGGATCGTGGTCAGGTGTCCGTTGAGATGGGGTACAGTGATTTTTTTCTTTGTTCTAGCGCTCACCAATGAAGTGACACCACACATGAATTATATTGGCTGCTCAGTTGGCACACCTTTTATTAATTCTTGACAATTTCTTTGTTCCATGTCCATACCTGTTCATTTTATTCCCAACATTTTACATTAATTTTATTCCAATCAATTTTAACCAATCATCATACTTTTTCCTTTATTTACATTATTACATATTTACATATCCTAGTACCATATCACATTCCTTTCTCCTTTTCCCCAGATGTAAATCTGAGGGTTCTTCTTCTTATTCCTGCTTATCTTTTCACCCCTAGATGTAAACCTGAGGGGGATCTCTTAATCCTAGGCCAGGTGTCCATTCCTGGTCCCTCTTTTACTTGGGTGTCCACACCTCTGAGTATCCTTCCAACCCCTACCTTGGTGTAAACTAAAGTTGGGTTCCTTCCCTTACCCTATCAGTGCCTATTCTCTTTTCTTCCACTAGTCCACCTGCAGCCTGTGTTGGAAGGTAGACCATCCCCCTACACCTGCAAAATGAAACTGTCCCTTCCTCCTTTTTTTTTTTTCTTTTAAACACTGCCAAACCCCTATACCAAGTATCTATGTCTCTGCCTATCTCTGTTTATAAAATGCGATTGCCCAACTCAAACAAGTGGACCCCATCTGTTCTATACAAAAGTGCTATTTTCTCATTTATCTCTTTGTGCCCCAAGGTTGCCCCCCCAAAACCCTAAAACATCTCCCTATCCTCCTGTTAATTATTTTCCAGGCCCCTTCAATAGCCTTATGGCTCACCGCCATACCCTCCTAGGGGACCGCTTTCCTGCCACACAAGGGTGACTTGTGGTCACCGGCTCGTAACTGTTGTCAGGTTTCCTGGATATGATTAAAATGTCCAGCCATGGCTGAGTACCAAGACTGTTTCCACCCAAATGGACTATGATCAAGTGTGGTTCTGGGGTGGTCCTGCAGGTTTCTTCCGTAACAGTAAGAACTGGGCCTATTGCACCTCCGTATTCCTTTCCATAGGATGCACTTTCTCAATGGTTGTGGTATGGTTCACTTGCCTGCCTTCCACTCATCTCTCCACCCAATAATAGAAACATGAAGTTGATGGCAGATAGGACCGTAAGGCCCATCCAGTCTGCCCATTTCTTTTCTACCTCATAAATGTGCCATTGGCCGTTGCTCTGTCAGTGGCCTAACTATTCATACTCATTTGTATTGCTCCTTATGCCTATCCCATGCCTGTTTGAAGCCCTGCACTGTATTCATAGCCACCACTTCTTGAGGTAGGCGTTCATGCATCCACCACCCTTCGGTGAAAATAATTTCCTCACATTCCCCTTAATCAGCCCCTCTAATCTCATGCTGTGTCCTCTTGTCCTGCTATTTTTCTTATATTTAAACATGTTGACTCTTTCACCTTGTTAATGCCCTTAAGGTGTTTGAATGCCTCGAACATATCACCTCTCTCCCTCCTTTGCTCAAGGGTATACATATTGAGCTCTGTTAATCTGTCCTCATATGTCTTCTGATGCAGTCACCTGCACCATTTTGGTTGCCCTTCTCTGGACTGCCTCAATTTGAGATGTCATCCTTGTGAAGGTGTGGCCTCCAATACTGCACGTAGTACTCCAGATGGGGCCTAACCAGTGTCTTGTGAAGAGGATTATTACTCCTCTATGACTTGTGATACCCCTACTAATACACCCTAACACCCCATAGCCTTACCTACTGCTTTAGAGGTCTGCTTGGATGATTTCAGGTCATCAGTGATGATGATACCCAAGTCTCTTTCTTCCTTTGTGACTGCCAGCAACTCCTCCCAGCCTATACATGGCTTCAGGTTTCTCTTCACAATGTGCATGATCTTGCACTTCTTTGCATTAAATCCCAGTTGCCACTCTTCTGACCATTTTGCTAGTTTATCCAGATCACTTCTCATTCTGCTCACCCCATCTGGATCATCTACTCTGTTGCAGATCTTGGTGTCATCTGCAAACAGACAAGCCTTACCCTCTAGTCCATCTGCAAGGTCACTAATGAAGATGTTGAAGAGGACTGGCCCCAGGACTGATCCCCGAGGTACCCCACTTGTGACTTGCATCTCTCTGACTATATACTGTTTACCACCACTCTCGTTTTCTGCCCGCCAACCAGTTTGCTACCCAGTTGACCAACTTCTGACCCACCCCGAGCCTACCCAGCTTATTTATCAATCTTCTGTGTGGAACAGTGTCAAAAGCTTTGCTGAAGTCAAGGTAGGCGACATCAACTGCTCCCCTTGGTCCACCACTCTGGTTACCCAGTCAAAGAAATCTATGAGATTAGTTTGACAGACCTTCCTTTGTAAATCCATGCTGTCTTGGATCTTGTGCCCCTATGGATTCCAGGTGTTGCACTATCCTTTCCTTAAGGAATGCCTCCATAATCTTGCCCACTACTGAGGTAAGACTGACTGGTCTGTAGTTCCCCGCCTCCTCCTGCTACCACTCTTGTGAGGCGGGATCACATGATCCCTTCTCCACTCTTCTGGGACCTCTCCTGTGCTCAGAGACTCATTAAACAGTTCTGCTAGTTCCATCTTTAGCTCCCTAAGTATCCTGGGATGTATGCCATCAGGTCCCATTGCCTTATCCACCCTGAGCTTAGCGAGCTCTTGTAGGACCCTTTCTTTTGTGATGGGAATAGTGCTCACCTCCTCCCCTGTGTCCATGGTGCTCAGCTGTGGGCCCTGTCCTACCTTCTCTTCAGTAAATACTGAACAAAGTATCTATTTAGGATAGATTCTTTTACATGGTCCTCCTCCTCACATGCTCCCTTTTCTCCATTAACTTAGCAATACCCCTCTGGACTTTGTCATTTCACTAATGTATCTATAGAAAGTCTTGTCACCTTCTTTACTGTTCGTAAGTAGTGTTTCCTCAGTTTGGGACTTTGCCTGCCTTACTGCCTTCCCTGCTTCCTTAGGGAGTTTGGTATGCCTCCCTATCTTCATCCCGCTGTGTTCCCTTATATTTCCTGAAGGCCAGCCTTTTGGCTCTGACCTTTCTGCTACTGTATTTGAGAACCAAAGTGGTTTCCTTCTTCTTTGCACTTCCTTTTCTGTTTAACACAATGGGATGTTGCTTCAAATATTGCATAATAAATGTATGGTGGCCCACGATCCACACCTCCAAACTCCGGTGTTTGTCTATAATATATAAATGAAGACATGTGAGACATGATCATGTTATCACCCCCCCATCCTTAATCCCTGTCATTTCTATTAGGTTTATAAAGTTCTCTCCACCCCAGCATGATACAAACTGAACCTATGGCCACCAAATGCACCCCTATAGTACCGTGAGCAACCCTCCTGCCAGCCCCTATCACAAACTTGGCTACCTACCCTCAGTAACTAACCCACTTACCGCCATGTTGTGTTTAAACCGAAGGCCTGAAAAGTCCTCCAGGACCCTTCATAGACTTTCAGGGTGCTGTCTGCCCAAGAGTTCCAAAACAGAAACTCCGCTCCTTCCAGTCAATTTCCCATAGTCCCACCGGATCTTTTGTCCTGTTGTAGCTGCCTTTAGAGCAACGGCCTGAAACCTGTCCATCTGTAGATGGGAGGCTGTCAGCTAGTGTTCTGTGCTTCCTCAATGTGCCTGGCTCTAAAACTCGTATTCAGCTGTAAACCCAGAGCACCAGCTGATGTAGCACCTGTAACACCGTGGCCGATGTTGCCCATATTATTTAACACCTCAACTGCTGCCTGGTTGCTGCACCAAATGTCACCTTTGATTGTGAAAGTCTCCCAAAAAAAAAAACTTCCGTGGCTACCCATATCGGAAAAATCTCCAATAAAGTGATATGCTTAGTGAGCCCTCTCTCCATGTCTGCGCACATGCTCTACAGACCACTGTCCTCTGAAAATGCCCTATGCCTAACCCCCTGAAGCATCAGTGTATAGCCCCAAATCTGTGTTATATAACCCTCCTCTTGCCAAAACATGATCCCATTATATGCTCGTAAAACTACTCCCATACCTGCATGGCCTCTCAGACAGCCCTGGCTATATCGATCCAGTGATGTGGCTGTCGTGCCCTCATGTAGCCCTGGCCAGGTGACGTAAATGCTCGCCCAGGTGCAATGGTCCTGCAAGCAAAATTCAAATGGCCTTGCACCTGTTGCACCATCTGCAGTGTAACCCTCCTTTGGTTTGTTACTTTTCCTAGCAGCTCCCTCAATTTATCTACCTTGTCTGCCAGCAGTCAAAAAGGCCCTTGGTGGCATCTATCTCTATCCCCAAAACTCTAAACAATGGCTAGACCCTTCTGTTTTGTCTGCTGCCAAGGGCACCCCACCTCATGACACATCTCTTTAAAGTCCTGAGCATTCTTTCTACATCTACTTTGCCTTCGTCTATAAACAGAAAATCACCCAAATAATGCACCACCGACCCATGCCCATACCGTTCCTTAAAATTCCGCTGAAGCCAGGTGCTAAACATCATTTAATGTAGTACAAGCCACTGAACACCCCATGGGCATGGCTTTGTTGAAGTAGTACAAACCTCTACTTGAAAACCCAGCAACTCCCAGTCTTTCCTAACTGGCAGTAACTTGAAAGCTGACTCGGTGTCTTTTTAGGAGCACGCCTTTTGAGGCCCTGATCAGTGCTAATCAAGATCCTCTAGAGTCCCATAGGACACTTTACAGTCCTCCTTGCTCACGAAATTGCTTACTGAATCCCCTTCCGGTACGTATAGGTGATGAATCACTCTATACTTGCCTGGCTGTTTCTAGGTACCAAACCCAATGGGGATATCTGAGGTGATCAAATTGTAGTACCTGAAATGGACCTTCTATCCTCCTGGCCTCCTGCTCCTTGCAAATTTTCTGTGCTAACAATTCCTCTTCTCTTTACTGATCCCAAGTTTTAGCCCATTTATCCATCCACTCTCCTGATACAGTAAACTAAAGCCCTTCTGAAACCTCTTACTCAACAAATAGGTCGCCCTTCTGTCTCGTAACCCTGTACCCACTCTGTCATCACCCTCCTCCCTACATAGAAACATAGACTTTGACAGCAGATAGGGACCACTTGGCCCACCTAGTCTGCCCATTTCCCTACCTACAGGATAGCTGCAGATCCTATTTAACCAATAGACTATTTCTTCCTACCCCCACAAAATTGCCTTATGTCATGTCCCTTGCATTCTTGAATTCTCCCACAGTTTTAGACCACAGTCTCCTCGGAAGGCTGTTCCATGTATCCACCGCCCTCTGTAAAGAAAAAATACTTCCTCGCATTGCCCCTAGACCGCCCCCTCTATCTTCAAATTGTGTCCTCTTGTTCTTGCACATCTCTTTTTCTGAAATATCTACCCTCTTGGACTTTGTTGACTCCACTGACATACTTAAAAGTTTCCATCATGTCCCCCACCTCCTTTCCTCAAGGGTATACATATTAAACTCCTTTTAGTCTCTCCTGATGGCTTCTTCTGCTGACCCTGCACCATTTTAGTTGCCTCCTCTGGACTGCTTCCATCCTGTCTGTCCTTGCAGAGATGGGGTCTCCAGAACTGGACACAATACTCAGATGGGGTCTCACCAACTGTCTGTACAGAGGGATAACAACTTCTTGTTTTCTGCTGGTGATGCTTCTCCTGTACATCTCAGTATCCCCAGTCCTTCCTTATACCTTCTCACATTGCTTGTCAACCTTAGGGTCATCTGATATGATTACCCCAGGTCTCTTTCCATTTTTGTTGTTGTTACTACCCTCCCACTGTGTAATCTTTCCTGGGTTTTGTTTCCCAGGTGCATTATTTTGCACTTCTTTGCATTGAATCCAAGCTGCCATACTTCTGCCATTCCTCCAACCTTGTAAAGTCCCTTCTCATCGATTCCACCTCTTTGTATATCAACCCTGTTGCAGATCTTTGTGTCATCTGCATAGAGGCAAACTTTTCCTTCCAGTCCATCTGCAATGTCACTCATAAAGACATTAAAAGGACTGAACCCTGCAGTACCCCACTAGTAACCCTTCTTTCTTCAGAGTGGACTCAATTTACAATTACCTTCTGTGTCCTGTTGTCTAGCCAATGTTTTACCCAGGCTACCACCCTCTGACCCACTCCCAGGCTGGTTAATTTGTTTATTAATCTTTTGTGTGGGACTATGTCAAATGCCTTGCAAAGTCTCAGGTTAGCCTTGTCCACAGCCCCTCCCTGGTCTACTACTTTGGTCACTCAGTCAAAGAAATCATTTAGATTCATCTGACATGATCTTCCGCTGTGAACCCATGCTGCCTTGGGTCCTGTGCCCCACTGGCCTCTAGGTACTCAACAATTCTTTCCTTCAGAAGTGATTCCATCACTTTCCTACCATAGAGGCAAACTGACAGGTCTGTAGTTTCCTGCCTCTGTCTTGCTCCCACTTTGTGAGGGGAATCACATCAGCCTCCAGGCCTCAGATACCACACCATCCTCCCATGATTTTTTTAAAAAGTAGCCAGTGGGTTCACTAGTTCCCTTAATTCTTTTAGAATTCTGGGTGAATTCCATCAGGCCACTTTGCTTTGTCCACCTTCAGTTTTAGGAGTTCTTTCAGAACCCTTTCTTCTGTGGAAAGGACTGGGATCGACCCCCTCCCAATCCGAGTGCTCTGTTAATTGGCTTAGGCACCTCCCTCCTCCTCTTTGTGAATACTGAGCAGAAGTATTCGCTCAGTATCCCTGCTTTTCACTGTTCCTCTCTGCCTACCCACCGTCCATTCTGTTCGGTCTCACTATCCTTCCTTTGTCTTTCTACACTCCCCGATATACCTATAAAGGCTTTATACCCCTTCTTTACCGAGTTGGCTATCTTTCCTCAGTTTGGGCCTTTGCTATTCTGACTACCTCCCTGCTTCCTTCTGTCTTAACTGGCACAGTTCTCTGCCTGCTCCTTCCGTGTTTCCTTATACTTCCCTAAATGCTATCTTTTCTCCTAACCTTCACCGCCACCTCTTTTGAGAAACATAGTGGCTTTTTCTTTCATTTTGATTTGTTTATTTACTTCACAGAAGACTTGTTGCCTCTGTGATGGCAGTTTTGATGTTTCCCTATTGTTGCTCCACCCTCCTTCTAGCCTGTTTGCTAGTGCTTTTCTAAGGCACACTCCCTCTTACCAAAGTCAGTCCTCCTGAAGTCCAGAACCCTCACTTTTGTATGGCATGACTCTGTAGCTGAGTTTATCGTGAACCACACTGTTTGGTGGTCACTTGTTCCCAGATGGCTACCCACTTCTAGATCTGAGATCCTCTCACTGTCCCCATTTGAGAGTACAAGATCTAAGATTGCTCCCTCATGAATGGATTCCAAAACTAGCTGTCTGAGGCCTGCCACCTGAAGGGCATCAAGAATGGCCCTGCTTTTGGATGTGGCTGCAGCAAAGGTGCTCCAGTTAACATCTGGCATATTAAGGTCACCATCAACAGTATCTCCCTTTCTCAGCCATCCTAAGGATGTCTTCTATCATATCCTTGCCTATTTACTCCCCCTGACATGGGGTCTGTATACAACCCTGTGCAGATTGTGGTGCCATTTCCAGTCTCTAAGGTGACCCACAGTGCCTCCCTCTCCTCCCTGTTTACTCTTTTGTTCAGTTGCTTTTATCCTTTCCTTACATAGAGAGTTACTCCGCCCCTCTTCTCCCTCCCTGTCTCTGCTGTAGGTTGTGTACCCTGGTATGTTAACATCCCAGTCATTGTTCTCTGTGTACCATGTTTCTGTGACTGCTACAATATCCAGGCATTCTCTTCCATCAAGGCCACCAGTTCAGGGAGCTTGTTGCCCAGACTACGGGCATTGATACTCATTACCCTCCATTTCTTGATGGCCTTACTCCTTTTGCCCCATCCCTGTACTTATTGTGTTTATTTTCTCCCTTTACCCCTGCTCTTCTCCCTATCGACATCTCTATCTTGGAGTTTACCTCACTTAGTACCCTGTTTTTTTTTTGTGGGGGCTAGGATTTCCTGCTCTCTCCAGTGCCTCCCCTTGGCTAGTTTAAATGCTTGCCAATGAAGCATTTAAACCAATCACCTAGGATGCTGGCCCTCCTGGACAGATGCAGACCGTCATGCCAGTATAGGCCTGTATCCGTCCAGGTGGACCCCAGTCCCCAATGAAGCTAAATCCTTCAGCTCTACACCAGTTTTCAACCACTGATTGAATCCCATGGTGTGAGCACCCTAGCCTCACCCATACCCTAGACAGGCAGCACTTCTGCAAAGGTTATCGTGCAGTGCTACTTGACTAAAGCCCCTCCCCAACCGCAAACACTTCCTGCACTTCTCAGTCCCTTTCTAGCCAGGTCATTTGTCCCTAGTTGGACAATGACATCCAGCTCCTCCCTGTGCAACTGCTCAGGCGATCCTGAGGATTTGCTCTGTGTCCCTCCAAGCCATGGCACTAGGCAGGCTCTTACCTCCCTTTCCCCTTCCTCCCCAGTTCTACCTTCCTAACAATGGAGTCCCCTACCAGGAGTTGTTTCCTTCCTCTGTGGGGTCCCATGCCACCCTCCTGTGGGTCTCCTTTGTGGAGGTTCCCAGCATCCTCCTTGGTCTCCCTGTAGGTGCCTCCATAGAGGAACCACACTTTGCAGAACGGCATATGAATTGTGGAGAGGTACAACTGGAGGGATGCATCTCTGTTCCACCACCCTCACCCTTCCTGAACCCACTCTGGTCCAACCACTTCTCTTTCTTGGCAACCTCTGAGGCAGTGGCAGTGGCCCTGGTGGTCCCTGGGTGGAGAGGAGGTCCCACAAATCCTGGCCAACTCAGCCTGGAGATGAGCAGCCTCCTCCCTCAGCCCAGAATGGTGTCTGCAGATGGACAACACCGCATCCTCTAGAGCGTCTCTTAGAAGACTGCTGCTCTACAGCCACTGCACTGCACCACTCCAATCATGTCTTATTTCTGGCCCCTAACTGTTGTTTGGAATGCTTACTCTTTCCTCTGTTTGTATATTTATTTTTCCCCCTCCTACTTACTTCTTACTGCCTCTGTGCCCTTCATGCTTCCTGATCTTCCTGTTCTTAGACAAGAAATTCCTGTATTTCTCAGCAGTCTCCTTACTTTCTCGAGTCAGACCTCCAGCAGCTGGGGAGCTACTCTTTTCCTTCTAGGATGGTGAGTCTTTTGTGGCTCTGTGACCACTCACTTCCTGCTCCCAAACAGGAAGTTCTTGATGTCGGTCAAATCCTGTGCCTATAAAAGTAGAACTGATTTAAGGTGGAGGGAGGGAAGAAGGGCAATATAGTCCAAGTAGAGAAGTTTAGTTATACCAGCAGCTCCTTCCTCCTGGTGTTCTGCCTGTTCTCTGGCAGAAGCTATCTAGGCAGTGTTTAAATCTGGCTTTAACCTGGCTTCCTTCTAGCTAAGCCACTCCCCTACTTTGCAAATCTTTCTACACTTAGTTAATGGCACAGATAACAATTCCCTTCAGCCACCTGAGACAAGCACCTAGATAACTACACAGATAACAATTCACTTCAACTAACTCTGACAAACGACTAACTTTCTTTTCACCCTAAATTGAAGGTCCCAGTAGTAGAGTTCTAGTTCTTAGTCCCAGTAGAGAAGTTTAGTTATACCAGCAGCTCCTTCCTCCTGGTGTTCTACCTATAATGGGCATCTTTGCTAACTGAAAACCATCCCCTATGGTCCATTATCTTCCACTATAGTTCTACCCCTCCCCCAAAAAACCCTGCCCCCATTCTCCCGATGCCTCCTCTGACCACCCCAAAAGGACTTTCCTTTGTGTGAACTCCCTGAGCTGTTATCTCCATATGTCCTGCACTACAATGCTGGGTGTGAACCCTCACACCGAGAACAGGCATGCTTGAACTTACAACAATTGGGAAACCAGCAGAATGCTTGGTTATATCCCCAACACTTCTGGTACCCATCTGAACCTTTCAACCATTCTGCTTCCATCCCTAGGCTACTGTCATTGTCTCCCCTCCACAGGTCATTGTGTCTAGAACCCTAGTAGCAATCCCACTGAAAGCTGCCATCTGTGCCCAAAATCTTTCATCATACTGTAGTCATTTCGCCTCCCCTTTTGTTTTATAAATTAATACAAATAGCAAAAGTGAGGGTGATTTCTTACCTTGTAGCACCTTTGAGCACCACAAGCCCCTCCCTTTGCTCCAATTCCCTTTTCTTAAACCTATCCTTCTTTCCCTTTGTTGTTTTGCTCCACCCCTTTCTGATGTCATACTCCTTTGATTGAGACCCTTTCTCTTCTTTCTCTCATCTCCTCCCTTCTGACATCATAATCCCCATCCCCTGACCTTCTGAGCACCTTCAAAGGTTCCAAGCCTAGAACAATGTTGCCTGTCCTTTTAAAGGACAAGCCTTCTTATTTTCAAGGTCACGTTGCTGCTGGACCTTCACACTGAGATGACATCACTGGTGAAAATGAGCGACAACCAATCAGGGACAAAGAATTTTTTTTTTTTGCCACTGTATAATATTAGCTAAATTTTAATTGCTCTTAACTGGCTGCAGGGGTTTTGTAAGCTGTTTCAGGTTTAGATATTTATTCATTCAGGAATGATTTTGTTTAGGTAAAGATGCCTGATAGGGTAGAACATTAAGTAGTAAGTGATAACAGAAGTCTAGATCCTGAGCCAGTGAAAACAGGAAAAAAAATATTTTGGCTACAAAATGAAAGTCTATCGGATATTAATATTCTTTTCTATTTTTTTTTTTGGCCACTCGGTTACTTTGTAAGAAACACTATAACCATAAACCAAGATAAGATGTACAAACAATCTAATGGGTGTACAAGTTCACTGAACTGTAACACACGTTTGCAGGTTTTGGTGTTGGTCGGTAGGCTTCATGACTAAATCCTTGTTTAGAGACTTGACAAAAAACTGATGTGTTTTTGGGGAGCTCATTAAGCACATATAGACTGCAAAGTTTCTTTATCACTACAAATGATAAAAAACACATATGAATTATTAAAGTTATTTCATCCTAAGCCTAAAAGAAACAGTGTACTGCAATATTTAAATATGTGTTAATGTTGACACTTTTGCTGAGTGGGAATGTTCATCCCAATCCTGGGCTGACATACTCTGATAATTTCACTGCGAAGTCCTAAGAGGGAAAGCATTCAGTATTACTCAGTTTAATGCCCGTAGTGTGTGCAATAAGTTAGACTTGATTAAGGACTGGATAGGCAAAACAGCCCAGATATTACAATTATCACAGAAACCTGGCTGAGGAAAAAAAACGCTGATGTTTTCCTACAGATAGAAGGGTATCAACACTTTAGAAAATATAGAAATAAAAAGGCGGGGATCTTGATCTATGCTAATGCAGAATTGGAAACTGTGGAGACTGCTTGTTATTTACTGGAAAAAGTTTAGAAGCCCTATTTGTTGAAGAGAGGTTCCTTCATTAAGCCTTTATTAATCACCGGAATTTATAAATCCACAAAACTAGATAATAGCACTGTTATATTTTACATTGCATTTTAAATCAACACGAGTTATTAATTACTGGTGACTTTAATGTAAATTGGACTTAGACCGAACCAACAAATAGCTTAACTGAATTTCAGGAATGCCTGCAACTTACCCAATTACTGAAAGAGCCAACTAGGACTAATTGCAAAAATGTACAAAACTGTTCATTAGTGGATCTTAGTTTTACTAATTGGCTATCTGAATATTCCCAGAGTGGGGTCCTGCCTGATGCATTTTCAGACCATCAGGTTATTTTTGCATTACGTAAACATTTGAAACTAGCTTGGCAGGCCCAGATTGTCCAGTGGAGAAATGTTAAACATTTTAACTACGTAGAGTTTATGCTTGATATTGAAAATGCAGATTGGGACAAACAGCCTCAGATGCATGACTCTTCTTTCAGGATGAGTTTACCAAAATATGTGACTATCATGCCCAAAAAGGAAAGTAAGAGATGAGAATGGAAAATGATACAATGCTACATTACACAAATTAAAAAGAGAGAGATGAAAATGACACAAAGCAAAAACATCAGGCACAATCGCTGACTGGAATTCCTACAGACAGGTGAGAAATAAATATATTAAATTATATACATTTATGACTGGAACCTTTGTAAAACAGCCTTGGCTCAAAGGTATTAATTCATAGAACAATAAACTAAACTAAATTAGGAAAACAAATCGATACATATGAATTTGCCAGCAGATAAAGGCCTTATGGTCTATTGAGTCTGCTCGAGGTGCAGCTAGCAACCCTTATACTGCACCTGCCCCTCCCTCCCTAACCCTAGCCCATCCCTTTTGAAGCAGTCCACTGTTTTACAGGATACCACTTCCCCAGGCAATGCTCCACCCAGACATCACTCTCTCCATAAAAGTACCTCTCATTTCCCTCCTGAAAACCCTAAGAGTACCATGGCCAAATTAATGGGAAATGTTAATAATGAGCCAGTAAAAATAATTGAAATAAACGTCCATTTGGTCCCCTTAAATAACTCAGTAGTGAACTAATTCAATAAATTTTTGTAGAAGAAGGAACAAAGACCTTGGATATAAATCCCATTGAAATTGGAATAGAAAGTGAGATGGAGCAAGATGGTTTCCCAAATACAGGTTGCACTGGAAATATTTAAATTTAAATGCATAAAGGTACATGTGGTAAGAGATGAACTTTTGAAGCTAGATGTAAAAAAGGCTACATGTCTAAATAATACAGAAACAAAATTATTAAAGTATGCAGCTCCTTTCATTACCCATCCCTTTCTTTTTTCTTACCACATGTGAATTCCAGTACCTATTCACAAAGGAGGCTCATGACATGATATCAACAATTATCACCCCATTTCTTTGTTACCGGTAGTCTCAAAATCTTTGAGAAACTGGTAGCTTTACAGCTAAAAAAAATGTATGGAATCAAAAATTAATGAATATCTATCATCTGGGGTTTAGACCTACTCATAGCATGCATACAGCTTTCATGAAAGTGGTGGGTGACTTTCAGCAGAGTCTGGATTGGGAGAATGTCCATGGGTGCCTTATCTGTAGATCTATCTAACATTTCGATGCACTGCACCATGGCATTCTCCTGTCCTGACTCCATGAAACTGGAATGCAGGAAAAGGAGCTTAAATGGCTTAGAACATACCTAACTGACAGGGAACAAATAGTGGAGATTGGCTCATATAGATCAATGTCGCAAAACTCAAAACTGGCTTCCACAGGGATCTTTATTGGGCCCTCTTCTTTCAGTGTGTGTGTGTGTGTGTGTGTGTGTGTGATATGTATATATATATATATATATATATATATATATATATATATA